>JAQPPZ010016390.1:1200000-1800000 GCA_028583015.1 Wollemia nobilis
TGGGTAACCACATTTAGGTATGCCATCGGATTTACCTCTAGGTTGATCACTGGATCTTTCTTTGAGTTTGCCTCTGGGTATGCCATTGGGTCTACCATTGATTGGCCACTAGGTCTTCCACTATCTCTGTCTTTGGATCAACCACTAGGTTGACCATTAGGTCTGCCTCTAGATCTACCACTGGGTTAGCCTTTGGGCCTGACTATGGGTATGTTGCCTCTTGGCCTACCTCTAGGATTGCTTTTGGTAGATTGCAATTGTCTTGGTTGTTAATAGTGTTGCATTAGGAGCAAATTGGATATCTAGGGAAAACAAGCCACTTTTGTAGGAACTAGTGGCTATATGCTTACCATTCTTAGTGATGAAACACCTCTTATGGCCATTCTCAACTCTAAAATCAACCTTCATATTTTTCTTCAGTAGTTGAGGCACAAGCAAGTTGTTAGCTCGTCCTAGGACATACAGGGTATATTTGATGGTGCATTTTCCGTCTAGAAGGTGAACTAAAACATCACCAACTCCTTTGACCTCATAGGTTTTATCATTTGTGATGGTCACTGGCTTCCCTTATTTGGGTTTGAAGGTATCAAACCAGTCTTTGTCCCCTATCATGTGCTTGCTAGCACCAAAATCAATATACCAAGAATCATCCTTGGGTTTTCAAAATTTGAATTTGACTCTTCGTGTGCATGTTCATAATCTGAATTTGACACTTCAATGGTAACATACCCTTTTTGCTGCCCTTTTTGGATTTGTGGCCTATACTATTATTGCTTCTATTGAGGTATGCATACCTGGTCTCCTCATGTGACTGTATTGCACCAACAATATTTGGTATCATGGTCATCACGCTCACAGATATGACAATACCTCTGTTGGCGTTGAGGTTGTTGTGATGATAAGGACCTTTGTTCAAAGAACATTTGAGTTTGATCTATTTTCCATATTTTTGGATTATAGGTTTCTAACTTATGAGTGCATTGTTCGACTACTAATCCCTTAGTTTGTTGGTTTCTTTTTCTTGTTAAAGCATATTGACCAACTCCTCGAAGGAAAATTTCTTGTTAGAGACTTGTAAGGAGGTAATAAACACCAAAAGGAATCAGATAAAGCTCAAAGTATGATGGGAACTATGAGCATGTATTCCACCTTTTACCCATAGCATTCAGTTTTCCCTTCAAGTCTACTACTCTGCAAAGAAATTTCTCCATAGTCTCTCCATCTCCCACTCGTAATGTGTGAAGTTAAGATTGAATATTAAGAATAGTGGATTGATTCTTTCCTTCATAAATGGTCGTAAGAGCATCCCATGCTTGACTAGAAGTTTCTACATCACAAATGTGTGGTTGGATCTCATCATCTATAGCAAGGGTTATTAACATGAATGCTCGTTGATCTGCTTCATCAAACTTTTTTGCTTGGTCCACGCCTTGAGGTCATGTTTTTATGCCTGTCACAATGTCCCATAGTTTCTCCACTATCAAGATAGTCTGCATATTTGTCTTCCATGCTCTAAAGTTGGGTCCTTTCAAGAGATGAGAATCTACGAGAAACACTTTAGAAGTGGCCATCTATGCAAAACTGTAAAATATCACCTGCAAAATTTGGAAAACATGGAAGAAAAATAATGAAGGTGTCAAACTTCGTTGATAATGCACCTTTTACAATATTTGATGAATTTTATAAGGGGGAAGGTGTCAAACTCCATTGATATTACACCTTATTTACAATCACAATTTCACAATTGATTAAATCAAATTGCACAATTGCATAAAAAAATCCCCCTTCCAAAATAACACGTTAATAATAAAGTACTTTTAATAATGCACTTTTTAAAAATAATAAGCTCAAAAAGCTCTTCTTTATTTTTTTTTAAAGAAAGCACTTTTTTTTTTTTTAAGAATAAGCTTTGTTTTTCTTTTCTTTTTTTTTAAATAATAAAGTTTTTTTTTTTTTTTTGAAAAAGAACATATATTGAAAACTTGCAAACATAGGCATGTATCTATATTTGGACATGAATCTATATTTGGATTGGGAGATATGAATTTTTCTTCTTTGATGAATTTTCGTGCAACAAAAAAAAACAACATTGATAGCCCAACTTCAAACAACCATAACTTTTTTAATATTGCTCAGAATTTGGCATATGACCACTCAATTTTGTATGCTCAAAATGATCTACACGATGGTGCAAGAATATTCTAAATTTGACTACTACAAAGGAAGAAATAGCTCCCAAAAACATAATGATATGTGATACCAAATCCAAGGCCACGATCGCATAGGCTCTGATTATCAATGGATAAATTTCCCATGAATCAAACCTATAAATACTTAGACCTATGCACATAAAACAAATAGAAGGGCTTATTTTCGAATGGCAACGATTTTCTCCTTATCAAACCTTACACACTTGATGGTGGAAGGGCTTGTAGTCGGATAATTATGATTGTCCCTTATCAGACCTCACATACTTGGTGGTGGATCAGATCAAGAAATATTTTTGATAAACCAAATCAGTGTAACACCGTAGGTGTAGAGCATAATTAGATTTCCCTACTCTGATACCAATGATGGCAAAAAGATTCAATTCATTAATTGAGGCAAGAACCTATTTAATACATGCTTTAGGATTACAAACTAGAAGATTGATACTCCCAATTTAGGAGATTGTTACATGCAAGAAATATTAAAATAATCTTCTAGCTAATAATGCATGATCTAATAATAATGTAATAAAATATCCTATAGATGCCAAACCTTTTAGGCAACAATAGAGACCTAAATATTTGCTTTTTAAGTCTTATTACCACAAAATATCACATGTCCCAATATAAAATAGCCACAATATTAAAGGTCAAAATATCAATAATGAAGAGTAGAATAATATATAAGCAAATTAAAATTATATCGAGGCCTATATAATACTGAAATAAACATTCACTTATTTAATCAAATATGAATGTAAATAGCCTAAGTCATTCATGAACTATGCATGAAAAAAACTTACAATATTAATTCCTCAAAAATCTATATTCAAGATTTATTCCTTTTCTCCCTGTTACAACTTTGTAAAATGATATTCGAATTACATTCTCATGAAGTATTATCTCCATAATATAACCACAGTAATATGACTCTTCAAGTACTTGACTATTGTTCTCCATATGACAAGTCTCATGACCCTTGGCTTATCATCTTGCCACTTGCATACTAGATGGACACTTGAATCTAAGACACTTGCACACATCTACATGATTCTTACACTTCTACATGCACACCTAATCTAAGACACTTGTGCACATCCTCACATTACATATTTGAATACTTGCATAAATGATACTTGTGCACATCCTCACATTACATATTTGAATAATTGCATAAATGATACTTGTGCACATTCTCTCAATCTACAATTGCACTCTAAATTACATGACACTTGTGCATTTCCTACATATTACACTCTTACATAACACTTATGCATTTCCTACACATTGATACTTATATAAAAGGGAAATATAAATCACACTCTAAACTATAAACTCAACCCTAATCTATTACATATTTACAATTGTACCATGAAGGTATCATGGGGGTACATTAGCATGTACCAAATAATGTAATATTCCTCAACACCCCCTATATTACATTATTTTGTTATTGAAGACTTTAGTCTTCAATATTGATCTTCATATTTATCTTCAATCTTTATGTGACCTTACATTGTTCATGAACCTCTGGTTGATATTTGTCTTCAGCTTCTTTGAGTTCTACTTTGAGTTCTTCTTCATCTTCATTCTTCAGATTATCAATATTTGTATCTTCACAAACTGGTTGAGCTTTGGCTTTAGATTAATGTGCATAAATAGGTTGATTTTTTTTGAATTTGACCTTTGAATCATGTGCTTCATTTGGTTCAGTTTTATTATAATTTTGATATTATCCTGTAACTTCTAAACATTCACTTAGAACATCATAATAATTTCTTGAATTAGATGAACTTGGAAAGTTGATATTGCATGAAGAATGAAACACTGTTTTTAGAGATGATTCACTTGATTCTTTTTATCAATCTCTACTTTCCTTTTTAGAGTTTCAATCAACTCCTTTTGTTTTAGATTTTCATCTTTATGAAGTTCAAGTGAAAGCAATGCCATATACATTATGCTACATATATCAAGAGGGAACATAATAACATTCTTTGAATTATCAAATGCTTCAACAAATTTTGAATGTAGATACTATTCAAATGTATTAAAATTTTCACCTATGGCTTTTCTATAGATGAATTGTATTGCCATATCTAGCTTTTCCTTAGATTTTTCAATCAATTTTTCATTGTCATATTTTATAACTTCTAATCTTTTCTTTCTAATTATAGACTCCATATTTCTTTCCATAATAATAATCAAGGTTTGTAATTCAATTCCTTTGAAGTTGTAAACCTTATATCTCCCTAGTTTAATATGCACTAAAAAATGAAATTTGTAAATTTTTAAATTTCTAATCCTTTGATGTAGAAAACCTTTTAACTCCCAAATATTTCAAATTTGTAAAATTTCAAAAACTTCTAATATTTTTAATTTTTTTCAAAAAATTGAAGAACTTAAGAAAATAAATCTTCTATATTAAAAACTTCAACTATATTCAAATACTTGAAAAACTTTAAATAATAAAATAAACTAATTAAAGTTGAAATCCTTATCACTCCACACTTTTAAAAAACTCAAAAATTAAAGTTGATATCTAAACCTTGTAACTCCAACTAATTATATTTTCCTTAATTTTTTTCTAACTTATGACTCCAATTAAAGCATTTGAAAATTTTAATTCTTAATTGACCTTACTTTTCTCCTTGATTAACTTGCACTTGCTTATGAATGCGCTAACAACTCTTGCTTATCACCTTGGTCAACTAGTGTTTTTTCACTAGATATGCTAATGGCTCTGAACTCTAAGTTAAGTAGCCTGTGCCAAACTAAACCCTAATTTTATATGGAACTCTACATGTAGTTCAATCATTCCATTGGCTTATTTCTATGATAACAACCTTCATGTATCCCCGTGACTTCTAGTGGCTACTAACAATGTTGCTTGAAGTTACTTCTTGCAAATGTAATGCAAACGTTAATCTACTCGCCTTATTTGTTGATATTTTTCCTCATCATTCTCCTAATGCTCATTTATTCACCTTCTTCGCTGGTATCCTCACTGGTCTCCTTACTCTACTAGCCTCTTCACTCAACATTATTTATCTCTTTGCTCCTTCGTTGGTCTCCTCACTCGACGTTATGAAGCGTTGATCTCTTTGCTCTGTCACTGGTCTCCTCACTTGACATTATTTTTATTTGGAGCAGCTTTAGACACTACTCTCCTTTGGATAATGCCCTCCTATCTTTTCTGTTGTTGGAGGTACTCAAACTAATGTTGGTTCAAAATTATCTCTATTTTGCTTACATGTTTAATAGCTCTATATTCCACTTTCTCCTTACTAACTCTTTGGACTGTTTTTCATAGTTATAACTCTATACTTTCACCTTGATAGCTTTCTGCTTCACTGTAATAAATCTCTGCTTTTTCCTTGATGGTTTTTTTCTTTCATTTTCACCTTATGAGCTCTATGTTTCACTTTCATAAGAAAGTTCTCTACTTTGCTTTCTTTATAAGAAATATTTCTATCCTGGTTTCCTTATGAGAAATCTCTTTGTTATGCTTTTTTTATGAGAAAGCTCTATGTTATGCTTTCCTTATGAGAAAGCTCTATGTTATACTTTCCTTATGAGAAAGCTTTATGTTATGCTTTCCTTATGATAGCTCTAACAACTATACATTATAAACTCTTTCACTTTCTCTTTGTCTGCTAGCAGTGTTTAATATTGTTCATCTTCTAATGGCTTCTAACTCTTAATGTTTATCTCTATCCTATCTCTTTGTTGGTTACTCCTTAGGAAAATGTTGCTTACATATTACCGATATTTCTCTTAAAAATCCTAGGACAATGTCGGCCCTTATCTTCTTCTGATCACAATGATGCTTAGAACAACATAGATTAATAGCTTAATATTTAATATCTTTCTGGTTCAAGAATCAATTCAGTATTGAACTATGATGCTTCTCTATCCTTTGAAACCTTAACTTCTCTTCTATACTTAGAAGCTAAAATTCTTCTCTATCTTTGTTGGAAGCTTCTCAACATTTGAAAAAACTTTATTCAATGTCTTAGGTCACATCTAAGAACAAAATATAGTTCTCTTTTATATAGAACCCAATATCAATGTCAGGTGACTATGAATGTCCCTGAATGATCAACTTTTCTTCTAAGTTGGTTCTTTCCAATATTCAATAATGATTCTCCTCTTTTCTTTAGAGAATCTAAAATATTATCAGGGTGACTTTGTATGTCATCAAAATTCCAACTATCTTCTAAGTTGGCTTCCAATCAATCAACTATCCACATTTCTTTTCAGTTAGCTTCCTTTATCAATTGTTCAACTTTTCTCCTAAGTTGGCTCTTTTTATCAATATAGTTGAGTCCTAGTCTTCATTGGTTTTCCTTCAACCAAGTGGAAAGACCCTAGCATTCAAATCAGGGTGACTATTTTGTGTCCCCTCAATTTCTACTCAATAAGACCTTTAAAAATAGAGTCTAAGTCTACACTGCCTTCAAAGTGGACAAACTCTAAATTAACTTTATCAAAAATGGAAAAAGTTAAATATTGATAATGGTGGCTAATAAAATGAACTCTATCAAAATGGATAGAGTCATGTGGTAGCTTTGATACCACTATTGGCTTTTTAAGCCTTACTACCATAAAATATCATAGGTCCCAATATAAAATAGCCACAATATTAAAGGTCAAAACATCAATAATTGGTAAGGACTTTGGCCTCTCTGTGAGATGTCCAAGGTTCAAACCTCATTCGATATGAGGGGACCAGGACCCCTCATAAAAATCTATGTAAACTTATTGAAACAAATATATGAGTAAATTAATATGAATATCAAGGCCTTATAATACTAAAATAAACATTTGCTTGTAAATGATCTAAGTCATTCATGAACTATGCATGGAGAAAAATTATAATATTAATTGCTCAAAAATTTGTATACAAGCTTTATTCATTTTATTCCTGTTACAACTTTGTAATATGATATTTGGATTACATTCTCATGGAGTATTATCTCCATAATATAGCCATAGTAATGTGACTCTTCAAGTACTTGACTATTTCTCTCCATATAACAAGTCTCATGACCCTTGGCTTATCATATTGTCACTTGCATACTAGATGAACACTTGACTCTAAGACACTTGCACACATCTACATGACTCTTACTCTTCTATATGCATACATAATTTAAGATACTTGTGCATATTCTCATATTACATATTTGCATACTTTCATACATGACACCTATGCACATTCTCTCAATCTACACTTGCACTCTAACTTATATGACACTTGTGTATTTGTTGCACATTACACTTGTGCATTTCCTGCATATTGACACTTACGTAAAAGGGAAATATAAATCACACTTAACTATAGAATCAACCCTAATCTATTACATATTTACAATTGTACCATGAAGGTACCATGGGGGTACATTAGCATGTACAAAATAATGTAATATTACTCAACATATAAATACAAAAATAAAAGTAGTGATGAAGAAATAATTACTAAAGTTGTAATATCAAATTATATTCCCAATTAAACACTCCACCTAGGTTGCAAATTTTATCCTAGTATGTAAGAAAAATGGGTATATAAGCCTACTTGCCAACTTCAAGAATTTGAACATGACATCTTTGAGGATCACTACCCATTTCCTACTATTGATCAAATATTATATAAGGTAGATGGATCACAAATGTTGTCTCTCTTGGATGGCTTCTCAATATATAATTAGATTTGGATGAAATATGGAGACCAACATAAAACAACTTCACCACCAAATGGGGAACCTTTGCATACCAACGATATCTTTCAGGTTATCAAATGTAAGGTAAACCTTCTAGAGTTTTATGGACACAACTTTCATTGAGCTAGTAGGAGAGAGTATCATCATATACCTTGATGATATAGCAATATTTTATAAGACAAGGGGTAAGCACATCAACCATATTGAATCAATTTGTTAGAGGTGTTGGGAGTTTGGTATTTATTTTAACTCTAGGAAGTTCATTTTTATGGTTCAAAAAGGCAAATTTTTAGGTCATGTAGCATCAAAATAAGGTTTATCCATAGAATTATATCAAACAAAAGCTATTCAAGATCTACCATTTCCCATGTTAGTTAAAGGGATCAAGTTATTCTTATCTTAAATCTAGTATGTCGCTAAGTTTATGATAAATTTTGCACAAATGGTTAGACCCATAACCAAGATGTTAATAAAGGATAATTCTCTATATTGGACCAATTATGGAAAGAAATACTTCAAAGTTTTAAAATATGGCATCACCAGTCCTAGTCCACCCATATTTCTTCAAATATTTTTGGTTATATGTATTTGGTATAGATGAAAGCATAGCAGTTGTCTTAACCCAAAACAATGACGAGGATGAGGAACACCCTATATCCTTCATGATCCAATCCCTTCACAACTATTAAGTGAAGTATACCTTGATTGAAAAACAAGCATTCACCATCATAAAGGCTTTGATGAATTTCAAATCCTATCTATCATAAACCAATACTTCTATCTTTGTAGTGCACCTTAATGTCCAATCTATTTTATCACATGATAAAATAGGAGAAAAGAGGACCAGATGGATCAATAAAATTTAGGTATTGAGATGAAGTCTACCAAATTGATTAGGGAAAGGGCTTTATGTAAAGAGCTAGCAAGAACAGTCTCTAAATATCAGGTCGCTCTAGTGGAAGAGATAGATTTTGATGGTGGAAATAGATGGATGAGTAACATATGCAGATACATGACTATATGATAGGTATCAAAAGGATTGATAGGTATGGAAAGATCCCAATTTAGGCAAAATAAAACACGTTATTACTAGCTATATAGTATATTGTTTATGATGGCATCCTACTTCACTACATAGAAGAGAAGAAAGAGACATTAATCAAGAAATATCATGGTAAAGGGGACCACTTCTCTACACCGATGATAACTCACAAAATTTTGGGGGTTGGATACTATTGGCCTACCATATTTATTGATTCTTACTAGTAAGTCATTTATAAGGTAGATGGATCACAAATGTTGTCTCTCTTGGATGGATTCTCAATATATAATTATATTTGGATGAAATATGGAGACCAACATAAAACAACTTCACCACCAAATGGGGAACCTTTGCATACCAACGATGTCTTTCAGGTTATCAAATGCAAGGTAAACCTTCTAGAGTTTTATGGACACAAATTTCATTGAGCTAGTAGGAGAGAGTATCATCATATACCTTGATGATATAGCAATATTCTATAAGACAAGGGGTAAGCACATCAACCATATTGAATCAATTTGTTAGAGGTGTTGGGAGTTTGGTATTTATTTTAACTCTAGGAAGTTAATTTTTATGGTTCAAAAATGCAAATTTTTAGGTCATGTAGCATCAAAATAAGGTTTATCCATAGACTTATATCAAACAAAAGCTATTCAAGATCTACCATTTCCCATGTTAGTTAAAGGGATCAAGTTATTCTTATCTTAAATCTAGAATGTAGCTAAGTTTATGATAAATTTTGCACAAATGGTTAGACCCATAACCAAGATGTTAATAAAGTATAATTCTCTATATTGGACCAATTATGGAAAGAAATACTTCGAAGTTTTAAAATATGGCATCACCAGTCCCAGTCCACCCATATTTCTTCAAATATTTTTGGTTATATGTATTTGGTATAGATGAAAGCATAGTAGTTGTCTTAACCCAAAACAATGACGAGGATGAGGAACACCCCATATCCTTCATGATCCAATCCCTTCACAACTATTAAGTGAAGTATACCTTGATTTAAAAACAAGCATTCACCATCATAAAGGCTTTGATGAATTTCAAATCCTATCTATCATAAACCAATACTTCTCTTTGTATTGCACCTTGATGTCCGATCTATTTTATCACATGATAAAATAGGAGAAAAGAGGACCATATGGATCAATAAAATTTAGGTATTGAGATAAAGTCTACCAAATTGATTAGGGAAAGGGCTTTATGTAAAGAGCTAGCAAGAATAGTCTCTAAATATCAGGTCGCTCTAGTGGAAGAGATAGATGTTGATGGTGGAAATAGATGGATGAGTAACATATGCAGATATATGACTATATGATAGGTCTCAAAAGGATTGATAGGTATGGAAAGATCCCAATTTAGGCAAAAGAAAACACGTTATTACGAGCTATATAGTATATTGTTTATGATGGCATCCTACTTCACTACATAGAAGAGAAGAAAGAGACATTAATCAAGAAATTTCATGGTAAAGGGGACCACTTCTCTACACCGATGATAACTCACAAAATTTTGGGGGTTGGATACTATTGGCCTACCATATTTATTGATTCTTACTAGTAAGTCAAGGATTGCAAATCTTGTTGCATGTTTAGGGAAAATAAAATAAGAACTCCAATGCATTTGAAACCTATTATTATGATTGAATCATTCCAACAATGGGGTCTCAATGTCATAGAAAAAGTTAACCTATTGTTAAGTGTGGACCATGGATGGATCTTCACTATTATATATTATATTACCAAATGGGTTGAAGCAATCCTAACCAAGGCAACTAACCAAGAGACAATGGTGCAATTGCTTGAAGATATCATCACTAGATTCAAGGCACTTACTACCATATTCACAAACAATATCACTTACTTTAAAAGAGATAAAGTGGTGAAACTTTCACTAGGATATGGACTATTTCTCAATACATTGTCTAATTACTATTCCTGGGGTAATATATTGGCCAACTTCACCATTAAAAACATTACAAGAATCTTGAAAAGGATCATTTCAAATTTAAAAAGGGATTTCTATACAAATTTTCTTAAAGCATTATGGGCAGATAGAGTGACCCCAAAGGCATCTACTAGGTCATCTTCGTACAAGTTGGTCTACAACAAGTAGGTGATGCTATTAATTAACTTCGATTTTCCTTCCCTCCAAATGTCACAACTTGAACTAGAGTAAGCTAATGTTAAACCCATGTAGGTAAGGCTAAATATATGGTTATCCCCAAAATAAGAGAAAGAAAAGGCCTTTGAGAAGATTGTGCAACATCAAGAAGTTATCAAAAGATGGTTTTATAAAGGAGCTACACAAGTGGAATATAAAGGAGACCTTGTACTCAAATGGGATGAAGATCAAGAAAAAATAGGGGTACATAGAAAGTTTGATTCATTACAACAAACCCTACCAAATTGCTAAAATTGCAAGTTCTAATGCCTATAGACTTGCCTCCATAGAGGGAGTAATGTTGTCTATTTTCATGAACACATAGCATCTCTGCTCTGTATAACAAAAATTTTTTGCCAAAAGAATATGTATGTAAATAGTAATGACTATTAAATATACAAATATCTTCCCCCTCTTACTTCTACTAGTACCTCACATCTTCTCCTTTTCCTTTAATATATTTCTTGCTTTGTATCAACAAACTCCCCTTCATCCTGAAGATAGCATGCTCATTGAGTGTATACATTATTGATATTCAAAAAGAGAAGAAGAAATGTGAATCGGTTGCAATAAGCAAGCAAACCACTCGCTAAAGGGGGTGGTAAGTTTACCCAAAGGGAGTGCCCTACACTAACCATGAGCTAGATAAAATGACCCCTTCAATTGTTTACAACCTTATCTTAGTATCCTATGCTAAGGCACAAGTAGGGAACACATCACCCGAGGCTCCAAGGGGCCTTCTTTTCAAGTGAATACTCAAGAGTAGAAATGATTCACACCTCTTTACAATTTATGAATTATATCACAAGGAACACTTAGTCGAGTCAAACCCACTAAGATCCCCACCTTGATTGGTTCATTCACCAAAATAAAACCTTTCCCTTTGAAGAATCCCAATTTTTTTTACTCAATATTAAAACATGAGCAAGTTGCTCTAATGAAACAATGAATTATTTGTAACCAATGAGTAAATCACTCCCTTTTTTGCATCCCACAATAAATCACTCCATTTTTTGCATCCCACAAGTAAATCACTCATTTTTGAGCAAATCACTTTGTCTTACCAAGAAAATTTATCCCTCTTATTCATCCTTCTCGATACATTTATAAATTAAATCACTCTTAGTTTTTGAGTGAATATCTCCAAATTTATGAGCAAATCGCTAATTCTTTAGAGTAGTCAAATCCTTCCTTTTTCCATTTTTTTATCGTTTTATCATTTTCACCATTTTCTCACCATAGATTACACATCTACATCAACCAACCCATCATTGCCTAAGTCATAACTAGTTTCACCACCTCCCATCACTAGCACACCATCCACTATTGTTCCATTATTATCAAACCTAGTCATGTTAGGAGAGATTGGACCATTAGGAAGGCAATTGCAAAACAAGACAAGGAAAAAGAGGAAGACATAGGGATACTCATCTCCAAAGAGACTAGAGGAATATTTTAAGGACCCATACCATAGAGTTGAGGGAAACTACACCCACCCCATAGGGTAAGTATGGAAGAAGATCCTAAGAATATTCAACCTGTGGCCTTAGAAATATTTATCAAGCATAAGCAGAATATGGACTTTGGGATTAGCCATGAACCTAGTACCCTAGGTATGGAGTTGATAAAAATTAGTAGATATGGAGGTAGAAATATATGACCCTACAATGAGGAGTTTTGGACTTTCTCAATGGACCAAAGATGCCTTTTACATCAGACAGAGAGTCATAAGGAGTATGCTAAAAGTTGTTGATGATCCAACCATGTGGATATGATGTATACCCAAGATCTAAAAGTAATTTTACTATATACAACCCAAAACATATTGGTGGGACTTCCTAATACCTTACCTAGAAATAAAATCTACCATCCAATTTTGATATACCACTAGAGTTGGATCAATTCAAGGAATATGTACAAATGGTAATGTTAGGGATAGTCATAGTTCAAGGGAAGAAAAGTGACCAGAGGCTCTATAAAGAGCATATAGTTATATTGCATGTAATACAAAACTACCTAGGGCACTCCCAAATGATGGACTATGAAAAGTACATTTTAGATCAAATGGACAATCAACTCAAGGAGTTCAAAGAGGAGAGGAAGTACCTCCTTCTTGGTCTAGTCGATTCTTTACTAGAAGAAAATCTAATTTTCCACCCTCAAACTAGATCAAATAGGAGGAGATGGATAACCTATGACCATTATGGATTGTATAGACATACACTATCAAGAATTAGAAAATACATCCTACTACTTCTATGATGAGATATAAGGTTATAATGGAGAAGTTCAAGGGAAGAGTGCCAAGGCTAATGAGGGGCAAGACAAAGACTAACAAAAGGAAAATGGCTATGAGGCGATTTGTACTTGGGAAGGACCAAGTCATTCGTCCACATCTATGGCTTCTCAACTATACCTTTTGAGATGCCTGCATGAGTACCTAACTACATGCTCAATCTGGAGTATATGCAATAACTCAATTATGTGGACTTGAAATACTTCAAGTAGAATAAACCACATTCTACCCACTCAAGTATCAAATCATAAGTATCACTCCTAAGCTACATGGGTTCCACTTAGTACCAAAGGTATAATTTATGGATATAGGTATTAAATAGCTTAAAAACCATCAATACATAGGGACAAATAGTTGGACACCTTTCGTGCACATAAGAAGAGATACATTTTACAATAGCAATAAAACCTAGATGAAGAGACAACCTCACTACTTTGGGAAGCAATCGAGTGTACAAAGATAAGATTCAAAGTTGGTATGCTACCCCCTATAGTGGTATGCCTTCTATACCAAGAAGAAGGATGAATTTGATCTTGATATCAAGTTGAATAATCAAAGGTTAGGGGTATTCTGTAAGCTCAACTATACAAATCAAAATATATTTGCAAGATAGAGGATGAGGTATAAACTAAATACAATCACCAAATATATAAGAGATGGTCCATTCGATGTCAAATTTTCTTCCACCTAGGATATGAGGCACAACCCATCATAAGCTCAATTCCATGAAGAATGTAGCACCAAAAATAACCATTTTAGATACACCAACAACTCTAGTAGTGGTCAGTTTAGTAGTTAGGCAAATGACCATCAAAGAGTATAAGGGGATTGAGAAATATGGTTCAATATCCCAAGAGGTGGTAATGGAATATGATAAACAATAATAGAGGAATATAACCTAGATTATGGAGGGGGGAATCATTCAAGAATGATTCCATATTGAGTTGGGAATGACCATTATGATGGTTGTTATTGAACTCACTCCCACTCCTCTATCATCATCCACTACTCTCCATTATCTATATACCTTATTTTTCTTCTATTCTCTCTTATTGTCCACCAATGTAGAACATGGTTCTCTAAGAGGCACCCTATCTCCAACAGTCATGGTCACAGTGGGAGCCACTCCCATCACATACTTCCCATATCCTCTCATCCATGACATCACTTCACAACCATTAGTCTCATGCACCATGTCACTCTCCACCTCTGTAGTCAATTGAGTGTCACATCTTGCTCTCGCAACTTCCTTTCCCACTGTCACCATGTAATTGCCCTTCTCACTTTGTCATCCACTTTTGTGCACCAATACATCCACCATCCTAATCCTCATAACTCCACCTATAAAAAATGATACCCACCACCCCATCCCAAGGATTTGAGTCTATAGGGTCTCCCCAATCAATAAGCACAACTAAAATAACTAAGACAATATTTGCATATAAATATAGAGAAATATATGTCATCAAGGTGATTGAAATCCTTTTTGAGAATAAAATATTAAATGAGTACAAGAAACTCAACAAAAGGATCTCTAAGGACTCATTTTTTTCCAATCATAACTAACAAGAAAGGGAGACAAGGTATACTTTGCCAAGGAAACTAAAATTTAACCCTATTATGACAGTGATAACTCCTACAACTTGATTGATAGAGTGCTTAAGATAGACCTACATAAAATGAACCCATACAAAATGGTTTGATTAGCTAACCAACTCATGCTTGTTGCAATAATAAAATATGGCTGCTTCACAGTTAAGGATGAAATAACATAAATCAAGACTAGAGAAATGGGTTTCCAAATTGGCATAAATAAAGGCATAGAGGTATCAACTCCAATAGGATAATGAGAAGCTAAAGAAAAAAGTCTAATAGAAAGATCAACTAAATAAGCAAATCAAGGATCTCATAACTCTATTGGCTGGAGCTAAGAAAATCTAGCAAGAGATCGAAGACCTTGTGCAACAACTAATAAAGGAATAAAATTGGCTCAAAGAGGACCTAAACAATAAGAATCAACAAATTACAAAGTTGACAACCTCAATACCTATAGAGGTAGTTGTAGGCCTAAAGATAACTCAAGAAATTAAAAGGGTCAAATCCTTATAGGACTCGATCAAGGAGGAGATAGAGAACATATATGAAGACTTCAGACATAATGAAGGACAACTATCTACAAGGAGAAAATATAAGAATATCTTAAAAATTCTTGCATCAATCGCCACAATATAGACACAATAGAAGGGGAGATACTACAAAGACATAGTTAAGAAATTAAGAAAAATCCTAGATGTCTAAAGGAACCTTTAGACCTGTAAAGTTAACCTCGTATTGTTAAAAACTTGTGTTCAAGAAATAGAGAGAAATTCAAGGGGTAATTGTTGTAGGGATGCCTAACATTTTTTTATGAATAGAGGTATATTCTAGCTGATTATATCATAAGTACCATGATTGAGGAAGAAAAGAGTTTGACCAACCAAGGGAATGTAGTTGAAATCTATAAGAGGTTGAAGCCAATTCACACCAAGCTGCAGGACCTAGCTACTAAGAAGAGTTATAAAAATATCCATTCAAAGACCTAATGGGGAAGTAGAAGACCTTACAGTAGTACAGTTGCATGACAATGATGAATGGAAAAAATTGCTAGAATTTCTACGTAAAAGGTTGAGTGAGGAAAATCATTAATTTTGACAATTTTGTCATGAAGGTCCCAATTTTGTAGAATGTGTGCCCAAGAAGAGAGGCAGGATCTAGGAACTTATGCAAATTGAACTTGATATCCTATAAAGTGGTACCTTGGAACTACCTTTGTAAAATTTTAAGGAGATTGCAATAACAAAGATCAAGTGATAAAAACATCCCAAAATTCTCAAAATTTAACTAAGTATAGACTAGGACCAATCCACTTGCAAAAATCCATTCAATTTACTCTAAGCACCAATTTGCTAGTTAGACGGGATTTATTGCCTTGAGGAGCAATTATATCAACAAAATAAGTCAATCCTCTTATAAATGCAAGCAATTCACTCATAAAAATTGAGATATTTGCTTGTCAAGCCAAAGAGAATCACTTGGATAGTCACAAAGGTAGGTTTAAGGCACAAATTCTTTTGGGAAGTAATGACACACTAAGTCATTTTTTAAGCCTTCTTAAAATGCTAGAAGTATAATTAAAGGTATGTAACATTAGGTGATGTATCATTTTGCTAAAGGTGCCCAAAATGCTTTACTTTTACTATGAGAAATTGTTTCTCATACTGGGTAGCTCAAGGTTTAATGATTGCTATAAATAGAGGCCTAGGGCCCTCATTGTATTCATATTTTGACCATGAGAATTTAGAGCTACACTTTATGAAACCCACATTGTGCTTTGTACTCATGAGGTTGTAAGAAATTAGCAAGTCCTTAGGCATTCCATTAGTGGCATTGCCATTTTGGTTTTTCAAAATGTGTGGTGGTTGTGGCATAGCCCTTCTAGCCCATCTTATCAGTCACTTATCAATTCTATAATCAAACTTATGGATGGAAATTGATGGTATTGAACTTCTCATGTGTAAATTGATCATGCAATTTTCTCACTATGGTGTAAAAGTTGTATTTGCTTTAAATATCTTGCCCTCTAAACTTCCAAATAATTTTATTTTCATATTTTACTTTTCATGCATTTTTCCTTTCCAAATTTTACATTCATGTAAGTTAGTTTAGATTAGTGGAATTTTATGCAAGTCAGTAGGGAGTTGGCCTAAATATAGAGGTCGAGAGAAACCATTGGCAATCCCATCCAACCTTGTTGAAAATTGAATTGAGGGTGCAAAACCTTAATTAGAAGTCAAGACAATTCCTTGGTTCAACACATGTGTAGTTTTGGAGAGTGCTCTCTTGTTATATTTTTTAATCAATTAAAAGGGGTTAGAATGATGCAAATAGAACTAGGAACACATGTCCCTTGCCCCTAAAGCAAGTATATTAAATTTAGTTTTAAATAAAATTAAATCAAAAGGAAATATAAGCGTATTAAAGTGAGTTTTAAGACTGATTAAACTACAAGGGAATAGAAATATACAAATGATTGACCTTTCACCTATATAGCTATAGAAATAAATTTCACTAGGTTCAAATCATCTTGAACTCAATACAAAAAATATAGTTTACAAAAATATTTTTATGGATGATTCTTATCTAAAGTTGGTCTTTTTTAGATATATTATGCAAATATACAAGGTGAAGCTTGACTATGATTGTTTTACATATTGTGTTAGAAAGATGTAAAAAATGTGGGCTACCCTCAGAAAAAATATTGATATTTGATATTTGTTATGTTGCAAGTTTTGTTTGCCATCATATAGCTTCTTCTTGAAGATATGTAGAAAAATTTCAAAGAAAATCTAAAAGTGATTTTTGGTGTTTGTTGTTCAAGATTTTGTTTCATTTTGTGCTTGAATATGACATTATTTTTTTATTTTTTATATATCCTTTTTCTATTGTTCGACATTGTGTTTTTTGTGTTGTATGGTAACATAATAATTTAATTTGCAAAATTATAACTTTTATTTTAAAATTACATGGAATTAATTACTAAAAATTGTATGGATCAAATTACCAAGAATTTTTGGTATTGTTTTCTAGAATGTTTTCAATGAGAATTGTTTTATATTTGTTAAATATAGCACAATAATACATTTGATTGTATTTTACAAGAAATCAATACTATGTTTGAAAGCCCAATATTCAAAACCATAAGGCAATTGTATAACTTGATTATGTCCTTACATACTCATTAGTTTATAAAATTAATCATTAATTTGTACAATGTATGGACATCAAATATTGAAAATCATTTTAGCAATTAATTTTGACTTCCCATTGACTATTCTTATTGTGGTGTCCATACTATTGATATAAAAGGGATGAATGACAATGAGCATTGTAAAAAAATTTGATTTTGTGGTGTCCATACTATTGATATAAAAGGGATCAATGACAATGAGCATTATAAAAAAATTTGATTTAAGATGTTCTAGTACATTTATTATGTATAAGATAGTTAGAAGTAAAATACCTTAAATTTTATTTGAAATATATCAATCTCATTGAATCATATGTAATAATACGTTTTCTAAAACTTTGTAATCCTACTAATTAACTCTATATAATTAAAGTATCCAATTTCATGAACTCAACTAGTTAAATTCTTCGACTTTCAAGGAGGAGAACCACGTTCGCTTCTTGCCAACAATACATGCATAATTGCCAAGCTATTGCAATATCACTATTTGGTCATGTTGTAATGTGATCTAGGCATGTTGTTATATGGCATGTTGTTATATGGCATGTTGTTATATGGCATGTTTCAATCCCATATAACTGATTAAAAAACTCTATATAATTGAATGTTTGTCAAATTATGTGATCTCATATTGTGATATTTATTTTTATATATTGGTTTTAGTCTATCTATTTGAAATCAAAATTTTACCTAGTTGCTACTTGCAAGTAAGTTGCATTATATTTTTTTTTGCATTTATTTTATAGATTTAGTAAGTACAAAGAAAAATTTTAAACTTAAATTTAAACTAGGAATTAGTATTCTTGCAAGGGACTATTTGTTGGTGTGTTCCCTACTATGTGCACTTTTGTATTTAAATAGATGATTTTCCTCAAATATTTAAGGTAAACATTTAACATTATAAGTTTATAAACATTCTACATGTGCCTATAGACACTCTGGTAGAGTTTAAGTTTCAAGATACAATATAATATCAATAATATTATGCAAAATCTATATTTTTAGTATTATATATGACACTATTCATTTCCATCATATGAACTAAGTGTGAGTAGATTGTAAAATTTTACATGTTGTTTACTCATTGTATTATGTATATATAAAGAGTATAAATAAAACTTCAATACAATTAGGATTCGAAGAGAATGAAAAAGTAAACTAGAAGCTTGTGTGGAAGAAAGAGAGTTTTTTTATAGGATTCACATGATAATGTGTAAACAAAAGGATCCACAATTATTAAATAAAATATTCCATGTGACTATGTCTCATCATTTCCTCCTTACTTAAAGAAAATCTTCCTTGAATTTGCTTTAGATATGAAAAATGCTACTCAAATGTTGATTGGGGTAATCAATTAGCTTGAATGGTAAATGAGTTTTTCTAACCAACCTAGTAGTACATGGTTTACACTTGTAGTGCATGTGCGGACATTGAGATTAGTATATTCATAAGAAGCGGCTAAAAATCTAAAATTTAGTCCTTCTAATGAGAGATAACAATATTTTCCTTGTAATGGCCTAAAAAGTTTAAGTTGACTCACATTCACATGTATACCATAGATAATAATGATTTAGTTTAAATAGTTTTTTTGTAATCTAGTCTTGGTTGTACATTTGTGTAAAGTTGGATGAAGTAATCTTGTTGATAATATTGAGTTGAAATGTATTACTTTCTTTTATTTGGACACATACTATTCCAAAGGTCCTTTTCAAAATGTATTAGTTTGTTTACAAAAATTATAATGTAGGTGTAATTTATATTAAAATGCATAATGGAAATTAAAATCCACATGCCCATTAATCGAATGAGATTAGAAAACAAAAACATTAATACAACTCTTATTTTGAGAATGTGATATCAAGAAGCATAAACATCAGAAACAACAACCAAGTTCAAAATATCCAATCGTCATTACTTTTACTATTGTTTCATTGTATATGTTAGGCAAGGGAATTTTTACTATAATTTATTTTTCCATTATATTACAAGCATAATAATATAGAGCAATTTATTTATGTTTGAGATTAAATGATATCATTATTAATCAATCTCAATCATCATATGTTCTATATTGTGATTATAGAACAATCATGTTAGTTCCCATTAAGGATATATCATATAATAGTAGAACTTAGAAAATTATTTAAATGATAACAATATGAAAATAGAAATCATAACATCCATGTTTGATGCAGGAGCATCCGGTGGCAGCAAAGCAATCTTGCATCAATAAAATAAAATAAAAATTAAGTGTTTGCCTGGGTGTCACGATATCGCGACCGAAAAAGAGTCGCAATATCGTGACATGTCACGTTTTCGTGACTCGACCAGGAGAGAGAAGGTGCGGGGCGAAAATGTCACGATTTCGTGACATGTTGTGAAATGTCGCAGCTGGGAGAAGATGCCAATGGGAATGTCACGATTTCGTGACATGTCGCGAAATTGCGATCGTCGCAAAATCGCGACCAGAAGTGACCGAGAGATGGTGCCAATGAAGAATGTCACGAAATCGCGACCGTCGCGAAATCGTGACCTGAAGCAGCCGAAGGATGATGCCGAAGAAAATGTCGCGATTTCGCGACATGTCGCGAAATCGCGACCTAAAGTAGCCGAAGGATGATGCCAAAGAAAATGTCACGATTTTGCAACATGTCACGAAATCGCGACCAGTAGCAGGAGGGAGAAGACGCCAAAGAAATTGTCATGATTTCGCGACATGTCACGAAATCGTGACCAAAGCAGAAAAGCAGAGGCATCCGAAGGCAAATGTCGCGATATCGCGATGGAAAGGCAGAGAAGGAGCTAGAGACAGAAAAGTGTCGCGATATCACAACGAAAAGGCAGATAAGGAGCCAGAGATAGAAAAGTGTCGCGATATTATGTCTCATTTTTGTGATGAAAATACAGAGAAGTAGCCAGAGACAAAAAAGTGTTGCGATATCGCGACATGTCGCATTTTCACGATGAAAGACAGAGAAAGAGCCAAAGGCAAAAAAATGTCGTGATATCATGACATGTCGTATTTTCACGCTGAAAGACTTGTCGAAGACGAAGAGTCGAAAAGGGAGACGTTTCAAATACCTGGACGACGAAGCGACACAGGGAGGTGAAACGAAAGGTTCTAGAAGAGGAAACGAAGGGCCACCAGCTGGAAATGGAGTGTCACCTGAGAACCTTTAAAAAGGAGAGCAAGGGCATGCACAGGGAGGGCTGGAACGATAATATTTTTTTTTGTATTTCCAGATTTGATAAATTTTGTAGAGTCGCAACTCTTTTGCGACTTATGTAATATTCTGCTATGACTATAATACTCTGTTGTAACAGTAATTATCTGCTGCATTTGAATAAAATAAAACTATTTTTCTTCTCTATAATTTGGCTCTCTATCAAGTGGTATCAGAGCAGGAAGTTCCTGAGTGTGCAAGCAGATCATCGAAAGTGAGGCAGTTTGCACCAGGATCTATGGAAGGACTTGTGAGAGGAGTACAACAGAATGCCTCCAAAAAGAAATCATGGTCACGAGAGAAATGTGGCACGGGATGAAGATTTCAGAGCATTGCAGAGGCAAGTGCAAGCCCTGCAGGAAGAGTTGCAAAAAAAGGTCGAACCAAAGGGAGAAGACCAAAGTGACGATGAAGCCTGGGAAACTGAGCATCCATCAGATGATGAAGAAGCATTGGATCCTTCTGAAGCTAGATTGTTGAAAGCTCTAGCTCAGGTCGAGAAGAGACCGAAGTTTGATGTCTCTACATATTCTGGGAATCTCAACCTAGAAGAGTTGATTGACTGGATCAATGATATGGAGGAATACTTTCAGTATGAAGAGATTGCAGATCCTGATAGGATCAAATTTGCAAAAACAAAATTGAAAGGCCATGCTATTTTATGGTGGAAAGGAGTACAACTTGAAAGAAATAAAAATGAAAAGGAGAAAATAACCAGATGGGACCGAATGGTGGAGAAATTGAAGAGATAATTTATTCCTGCAGATTACGAGTTGGACCTGTTGAGGAGGATGCAGAGTCTGAGGCAGTCAGGCAAGTCTGTCCAAGAATACATAGAAGAATTCTACAAGATCTCCATCAGAACTGGTCATTCAGGGGCTAATAAGGAGAAAGTAGCCAGATACATCAACGGGTTGAGAATGAACATTCAGGAACAACTCAGCTTGATCAGAATAGCCACCATAGAAGATGCATACCAGTTGGCCTTGAAGGTAGAAGAGAAACTAAATAGAAGATTCAAAGGCAAATAGAGAGGAAGGGATCATGGTGGAAGAACCGGTGGAGGAAATTATTGGGACCAGAAGAAGACTGGTGAAACAAGCAAACCCTAGGAAAAAAAAAAAAGAGAATACCTACTGCCCGCATGATCAGAACAATGGCTACCAGAGAGGAAGAGGTAGACCTGGACGTGGGTATGAAAGATGGGTATTCCGTGGAACCTGTTTCCAGTGTGGAGAAGAGGGACATCGGTCATCCAAGTGTCCTCAACACCAAGAAAGGACGGACAAGAGACCTGAGGGTCATGCCAAAGCTGCTGTGGCAGATGAAGGTGCAGAGTCAGAACACTTTGAAGAAGCAGAAGGAGGAGAAGTGTTGATGACAAGAAGGGCATTGTTGAATGATGAGAAAGAACCAAAACAGAGGAAGAGTCTATTCCGCACAAGGTGCAAATGTGCAGGGAAGGTCTACAATGTTATCATTGATAATGGTAGCACAGACAACTTAGTTTCAAAATATATGGTTACTAAGTTGAAATTGGGAAATAGGAAGCACCCGCATCCATATAGGATTGCGTGGTTGCAGAAAGACCACAAAGCACTTGTCAGTGAACAGTGCTTGGTCGAATTTCACATTGGAAATTATCAAGATGAGGTCCTATGTGATGTTTTGCTGATGGATGCTTGCCATTTGTTGTTGGGAAGACCATGGCAATTTGACAGGCATGCAGTGCATGATGGGCATGCAAATACGTACTCTTTGACGAAGGATGGAGTATGTCACAAATTGAAGCCACTGAAGGAAGTGGATGAGAAAGTGTGTAGTAGTGCCAGAATCTGCCTGGTGGATGGAAGACAATTTTTGGATGGTCTGAAGAGGGATTCAATGTGTTATGCATTAATCCCTACTGTTAAGAAAGAATAGTACATAGATGTTCCAGCAGAGTTCGAACACCTGTTAGAAGAATTTCCAGACATCATATCAGATAATGTGCCTAAGGGTTTACCATCGATGAGGAAGATCAGTCACCATATTGATTTGGTACCTGGATCTAGTTTACCCGACAAGGCAGCCCACAGAATGACTCCTGTGGAAAGTGAGGAGCTGAGTAGGCAAGTCCATGAGTTGTTGAAAAAGGGATTGATTCGAGTAAGCTTGAGTCCATGTGCAGTACCTATAGTACTAGCACCAAAGAAGGATGGGGAGTGGAGGATGTGTACAGACTCTCGAGCTATAAACAAGATCACCATAAAATACAGATTTTCATTACCAAGGATGGATGATATTATGGACTGTTTGAGCGGAGCCAAGTACTTCACCAAGATTGACCTGAAGAGTGGCTACCATCAGATTCGAATCAGAGAATGAGATGAGTGGAAAACTGCTTTCAAAACCAGAGAAGGTTTGTATGAGTGGTTGGTCATGCCATTTGGGCTAACCAATGCACAAAGCACATTCATGTAGTTGATGAATGAAGTGCTGAAGGAGTTTTTAGGCAAGTCTATTATTGTTTATTTGGATGAAATTTTGATATTCAGCAGAACCCTGGAAGAACACCTGATGCATATCAGGAGGGTTTTTGAGAAGCTGAGGGAAGAACAGTTGTTGATCAACTTGAAGAAGTGCAATTTTGTGAAGGAGTTGGTATGCCTGGGATTTGTCATCTCAGTTGAAGGTCTAAAAATGGACCCAAAAAAGGTGAGGGCTATCATTGAATGGCCTACTCCAAGAAGCACTTTTGAAGTGAGATCATTTCATGGTCTAGCCAATTTTTACAGGAAATTCATCAAAAATTTTAGCAGTATTTGTGCACCCCTTATAGAAACAATGAGAGGGGATAGGAAAGACTTTAAGTGGACCCTAGGAGCAGACAAGCGCTTTGATATGTTGAAGAAGGTCACTGAGCAACCTATTTTAGCACTTCCAGATTTTAACAAGGTATTTCAGGTGGACTGTGATGCCAGTGGCAGTGCCATAGGAGCTGTGCTAAGTCAAGAAGGCAAGCTCGTTGCTTAGTTCGATGAGAAACTCAATGAGGCCGGGAAGAAGTATTCAGTGTATGACCAAGAATTCTATGCTATAGTTTAGGCCCTGAAGAAGTGGAGACATTATTTGCTGCCAAAAGAGTTTGTGTTATATACTGATCATCAGGCTTTACAGTATATAAACAGCCAAGGAAAACTGAACCAGAGGCACTTGAAGTGGGTTGAGTTTATGCAGAGTTATTCCTTTGTGTTGAAGCACGAGAGTGGAAAGTCCAACAAAGTTGCAGATGCCTTGAGTAGAAGGCAGAGTTTGCTGACAGAAATGAAGGTGGAAGTGTTGGGATTTGATGAATTGAAGGATTTGTACCCTGAAGATCCTGATTTTGCAGAAGCCTAGAAAGCTTGCTTGGCACCAGTTACCTTGGACAGAACCAAGTGGTTGGATTTTCTGATCCAATATGGAATGTTGTTCAGAGGAAACCAGTTATGCATTCCAAGAAGTTCCATGAGGGAAAACCTAGTCAAAGAAAAACACAGTGGAGGATTGGCTGGGCACTTTGGTCGAGATAAGACCATTGCCATTGTGAGCGAGAATTATTATTGGCCGCAACTGCAGTAAGATGTGCAAAAATTTGTGCAGAGCTGTAGAGTCTATCAGATGACGAAAGGTTTGAGACAGAACACCAGATTATATTAGTCGTTACCTATACCATAGAAACCATGGGAAGATGTCAGCATGGATTTCGTTCTTGGTCTACCAAGGACACAAAGGGGAAATGATTCCATATTTGTAATAGTTGACAGGTTTTCAAAGATGGCACATTTTATCCCTTGTCAAAAAACTAATGATGTAGTTCATATTGCAGGTTTGTTTTTCAAAGAGGTGGTACGACTGCATGGTCTACCGAAGAGTATCATTTTCGACAGAGATACCAAGTTTGTTGGGTATTTCTGGAGAACCTTGTGGAAGAAACTAAAGACAGATTTGAAATTCAGTTCAGCATACCACCCATAGACAAATGGGCAAACAGAGGTGGTAAACATAAGTTTGGGTAACCTATTGAGGTGCTTAATAGGAGATAAGCCCAAAGGATGGGATCTGATTTTGTCGCAAGCAAAGTTTGCATATAACAATTCTGTCAACAGGAGTACCAACAGATCTCCATTTCAGATAATATATGGAAGCAGTCCAAGAAATGTTTCTAAGTTAAGGAAGCTGAATACATGGGAAAAGTGCAGTGACGAGGCTGAGGATTTTGTAGAGCATCTGAAGAACCTACATGAAGAAGTGAAGGAGCATATTGCTAAAATGAATACGCAATATAAGGCAAAAGCAGACCAGAAGCGACGGTTTAAGGAATTCGAAGTGGGAGATGAAGTTATGGTCCATCTGAGAAAAGAAATATTTCCTGCTAAAACCTATAACAAACTAAAGATGAAGAAGTTTGGACCGTGCATAATCCTAGCAAAACGGGATTCAGGCAATGCGTATGAGGTAGAATTGCCAAGTGGGTTAAACATATCACCCGTGTTTAATATTTCAGATTTGGTGAAATACCATGAAGGGGATAGTAGTGAGGCACCAAGTGTAGAGTTGTGGAGTATTCCAGCATCTACTCCAACCACAGATGAGATAGAGGAAATACTGGACACAAGAGAAAGCAGAAGTACCAGAAACAGACAGTATTTTGTGTAGATTAAAAATACACGCCAAACAAAAATAAAATCACAATGATAGAGTACAGAATAGTTGCACAAAACAAACGATTTCTATTAATCGATGGAGTTTAAAAACTCCTTTTTGAATACAACTGGGCCTGTAACCCTTTATTTGTGATACACAGTTACAAGTTATGCTAGGGTTCTCCGAAACCCTAGCTGGCACAAATGGTGGCGCTTCCGAAGAATGTATCTTCAATCCCAACCGAGTGAGTGGGCTTTGTTGTATCCCTTGCTTGGACCACTCCGACTTAATCAGTTGCCATCAATAAACCGGATCTGTCATCAAAAACCTGCACACATTAACACTATCAAGGAGTTAGAAATTAATAAGAGGGCTCCACTGTGTGAGCCCTCGAAAACAATCTAAAACCCTAGAAAAATGAAATGCGGGAATTCAATAACAGATCAAATAGAAGAAAAAATGTTACTTGCTTTAAACTAATTTATACCTGTTCTCTGTTAATGTAGCTAGACCAGGCGACACCTGGAAGTAATGTTGTTGTCAGAATAGGCTACGGAAGGCGCCCTGGTGCACTCGTTGAACGCCCGCGTGCTTCTGGATTAAGGTTTCAGATGCCGGTCTGAGTCTGTGTCTGTAGATAAACGCCCATGGGCACTTGGTAAACGCCCGTGGGCACTTGGTAAACGCCCGTGGGCACTTACGATAGGAATGGGAGATTCTGTAGAATGCTGCAGAAGGAATGGCGGTGAAAGCGACGGAAGCGGCGATGGATGCGACGAAAGGGTAGCAGAAGAGAGGAGATAGCAGTAGAAGAATTAGAATCAGAGATAGCGCATAGGAGAGATAGAAGTAGCAAAAGACATAGGGTTTGAGCCATCAAAGTGACTCAATTTATAATCCACTCTTAGGGCACACTTTAGGGTTTTAACGACACTTTGAACGTGTGGCTAAGATTAAAGTGGATCCAAGGGTAGAGAATAAATCTTGGTTGTGGAATGGATTAAGATGGATGGACGGATGAGATTAAATGAAGGATGGACGGCTCGGATTAAATCACTTAAACTATTATTTAAATATATATATTAAAATATTAAAATATATATATAAATATTAATTTAAATAAATTTGGGGATGAAAAATGGCGGGAAAGGTGAAATTGGGCCAAATAATGGCGGGAAAGTGTGGATTTGGGCCAAATAATGGCGGGAAGGTGGATGACCGACACGTGGCTGACAGGAAGGTATAGATGACTTGCAAGTGGCTGGATTTTGGTGTCTACAGATGCCCCTTTTTGAGCTGCTTTGTGTGAAGACACAATGCAGCACAAAAAATTAGGACACCTGAAAAGCTGGATCAGACGCAACTCTCTCTCAAGACTAAAGCACAACTTTGAAGACCAAAGAATAAAAGAATATTTAAAATTTATCAACTTACCCCCTCAATTGGCGAGCGAGCGAGAATGGTTCTCACGAGCCAATTGGAAAAAATTCGGAAGAAAATGAACCGTTTTTGCCCCAACGGTGAAAAAAGGGGTTGGTGTATGAACCATCTGTTTATGTCCCAACGGAAAAGGGGTTGGTGTACAAACCGAGAAAGAATATGATTGAAGACGATATGAGTGATGTGAAAGATGAACCGTTTTATGCCCCAACGGTTAGAAAGGGATTTTTGCCAAATTTTAAATTCCATGATCATGTAAGATGAATTCTACTATTAGGAAAGTTAAAAATTGATAACGGATGCCCCAACTCCTGTGGGTGAATCCATATTGTTGATGAAATTGCCTTGTTGGCGCCATTGATATGCAGAGATGCAATATGAAAGAGTCCAGAACTTCAGAGATGCTCCTAGTGACTGTATGGATAATTCCTCGGGTCGGAACCAATCAACCTAGGTAGCCTTAATCTCTAGCAAGACTCAAAATAATGATGATATTGAAGATTGTCCACGTTTAAGGCCCCATGAACTAGGCCATCAATGACAAGCTGTTGAGCAAATTAATCTTGGTATGAGGTCACTTGAAAAGTAGGATACCCAAAATTGATTTCCAATTTTCAAACGATGAAATAATTGATGATGATAAATGGTAAGTGTCCTTATGGTGGTTTAATCCTCTTACCGAATTGCATGGATGCAAATCGCTGCAATCGCCAAGGTGATAGAATATACCACTAGATACGAGGTTTACTTTAATTTAATTTGGCAAAAATATGCATGATGAAAGAAGAATGAATGAAATTGACGATAGATCGGAAGAATTGATGAATGTTGTTAATTTTGTGAAGGTTTTGAATGTTTTTAACCCAATTTGTAAATCAATGATGAATGATGCGCTTTTTGAGCAAAATGACAAAATTTGTTTCCAAAACTGTTGTAACCTTCACAAAATGTTTTATTATGATAAGAAGAATGGATGGATGCAATTTGATGAAATTTGGAGGAGGTAAGCTTCAATTTTGTAAGTTTTGTTCTTTTATTCAATATTGACACCAAACGTCGGTATGCATTTGGAGGTGGCAGAAACGCCCGCCGGTGTTTGAATGCATCATGAAACTCCCCACTGTGTCTGAATACGCCATGAAATTCCCCACTGCATTTTAGGGCGCAAAAACCAACTATTTAAACAGTTTCAGTGAGAATTTCGCTCATTTGTGCGTTCGAGCTTGAGAGAAGTGCGTCTGAGGGAGTGGAATGAAGTGAGGAAGTGAAAGGTTGTGTGGGAGAGTGAAGCACGCGGGAGCTATGGCGGAGATGGGAGCGGACGCGCCAGTGCAGCCAGCTGAGGTATTTGTTTATTTAAGCAAGTACTTTTATGTGTTTTTTTTTTTTTTTTGCAGTTTTTTTTTTTTTTGGAAAAAAATTTGTAACAAATTTTTGTTTTGTTGTTTTGCAGCTTAGGGTGTTAGAGGCACGACACCGATTCTCCCCTATCATTCCGGGGATGAGGAGGTCGTTGTCCCAGGCAGATCGGGAGATATTGGAGGCGAGTGGGGCTAGCGGAGGCAGCCCGGTTGGAGGTAGTTCGGGCGGATGAGGGGTACCTCTAGGCACACCACTAGGTCTAGGGCTCCTACTAGGTCTCAGGGGTCCTCTTTTGATGGTTAGCTTAGTGCTTAGATGCACTCTTTATGAGCCTTGGTGCTCTATTGTATATTGTAGCCTTTTGGCATTCATTGTACGATTTGACCTTTATACATATATATATATACATGGCTTTTATTTATTTGGTGTTTTACTCTCTTTTGTGTGAATGCCTATGTTTTTGTGATGCATGTTTTTATATGTTTTAATGTTTTTGATGCATATGTGATGGAATGGAATGCAAAATTATAGATGATTAATGCGAGACTAAGTAAATGAAATATGCACTAAGAAGCACTCATACTTTTAGATAGTTAGATTTAGCCAACTGTTATCATACTTGTTTAATCAGGGGCACCGAACTTGGTGGCTTGTGAATGGATGACGTATGGAATGACATGAATATGGAAGAAGATATGGAGGATGATATGGAAGAAGATATGGAGGAAGACTGTTTTACAAAGACTCAAACATGCTAGTGGTATCAAACAAACTTACTAATATTGCCTAATTCAACTAGGACCAAATGTGTGTGCATGTGAGTTCATTAACCAAATCAGAAGCATGGTAGTGACTCTAGGCAATCAAAAACCTGTGTGTGTGCAAGTGTGTTCATTAACCTCATCTTGCATAAATTAGGTAACCCTATTATGGAGAAGACCCCGAAGCTAGTTTGTCCGTATGAGCATTCAGAGGTCTCTTTTTGAGGAGAGACATGTCGCCACGCAATGAGTATACTCCACTTTGCCGATCAAGCGTCTATAGCCCCGGTGAAGGTTAACTCCATAGTCCATGTTGTTTTTGACCTTTGTAAGCCTTGGGGATGACTACCTATCCGTATTCTTGGACAAGTAGTACGATCCTTACAACTTATTTGGGATCAGTGGTGTGTGAAAAATGTTCATTTCCTTAGAGCTTTGGGGAATCGGATTCTCAACCGAAGTATGATGAGAATTTTACCCTATCCTTACTACTCTGTTTATATTTATATTTTGTAATTGCTTGTGATAGTGGTAAGAACCACTATTTTATGGACTATGTTTGCATGATAGGACAAACGAGGATTACCCTTTTCACTTCAAGGCACAACCCAAGGATGGTGTTATCTCTCTTTGACACAAGATGTTTTTAAGATGTGAAAATGTGATAGGTTCAAGACCGCTTTTGAAATCATTTCCCAATACTCAAGATTTTATTTAGTGTAATTTGTGATATGGCCCTAGAGAACTTTAACATGCATTTCGAAGTTTGCTTAAAACACTAGAAATGGCTGAGTGACTGAAAACATTTTGGCAATGTAAATATGTGCAAATGGAAAATGGATGTACGAATGACAATTCGGTTTGATGGATTTTATGAAGGTGCCCCTGATTAAGGCAACATGACTTTTGCTTGACCAAATTTTATATCCAAAAGATAGAATGGTCTCTAACATGATATGCAACTATGGCTGAAAATGAAATGTTATGGTTTTCAATGAGATGTATGCACATGAAATGCAATGTTTTTGAATGAGATGTATGCAACTAACAATGAAATGCAAATTCTTTTTATTTTATTTGTTTTTTTTTTTTTTTTTTGTACAAGCCATGTATATATGTACATATAAAATTCAAACTATGCGTAGAATGCCCTCAAGTGTATAACATTAAGTGGTTCGGGTTCTTCCTCTCCCTCTAAACTGGCAAGTCTATAAGTTCCATTACCCACTCTTTCGGTGACCATATATGGACCTAACCAATTAGCCGCGAATTTATCTCGAAGATGCGGCAATGCATTGGTGTTTTGTTGATTCTCTTTAAGGACAAGATCCCCTACTTGAAATTCTCTTAGATGAACTTTGGCATTGTAAGCACGTTTCAATCGGTCTTGATAAACTCGCAAATGCTCTAAAGCATTGATTCATTTTTCATCTATGAGTGTGAGTTGATCAAGACGTGCTTGTCTAGCGAGTATCATCATCGATAAATTCTTGCAAAGAAATTCGCAAGGAAGGGATCTCGAGCTCAAGAGGCATGATTGCTTCAGCTCCATAGACCAAAGAAAATGGCGTTGCCCCAATGGGAGTTCCGATGCTTGTTCCGTAAGCCCATAATGCCAAGGGGATTTGTGTATGCCAATCTTTATGATTTTCTTTAACAAGTTTCTTAAGAATAGCAATTATGGTCTTATTGGAAGCTTCGGCTTGTCCATTGGCTTGTGGGTAGTAAGGAGTTGAGAAACTATGTTGGATATTATACTTTTCGCAAAGAGCTCGAACATCCTTATTCTTAAAAGACTTGCCGTTATCGGAAATGATTTTAGAGGGAATACCAAAACGACAAATGATATGGTGAAGTATAAACTCCACAATTCTAGGTCTCGTCATATTGGTTAGAGGAATTACCTCAATCCACTTTGTGAAGTATTCGAGTGGTTGTAATGATGAAAGTATGCTTGTCCTGAAGAGGCGGGTGAAATCTTGCCAATTAAATCGAGACCCCATTGTGAGAAGGGCCAAAGGCTTTGGATGGGCTGTAAAGCTTGTGATGGTATATGGATTAAATTAGCGTGTTCTTGACACTTTTTACATTGTTTAACATATTTGCAACAATCTTGTTCCATAGTGGGCCAATAATACCCCATACGTAAAATACGCTTCGCAATGGCCATTCCACTAAAATGACCACCACAAGTACCATCATGGGCTTCAAGCAATAGCTCTATGTGTTTCACTCGCTTCTAGACAGGCGGAGGAGTACTCCATCATATCCACGTTTATACAACACATCCCCCAAAAGAACAAAACGAGCTGCCTTTTGCTTAAAGCGACGACGGGCGATTCGAGACAAATCGAGTGGAAGTGTTCCAAACTTGAGGAAGGCTACTATCTCACTAGACCAAGGCTCATATGGATCCGAATGGATAAAGCAAACATCTTTTTCATCCTTAGACTCAGCACGGACAATTGCAGACTTAGAGATTGTGGAAATGATTAGGGGTTGTACCTCTCCAAGGGAGTCCTTTGGAATCAATGATCCAAGAGAGGCCATGGCATCCGCAAATCTATTAGTCGAACGAGGCAAACTAGTGATCTCATACCAATCAAACTTAGAGAGCAACTTCATTGCTACATCATGATAAAGCTTAATGGTAGGTTCTTTGGCTTGGTATTCTCCTGTAATTTGTTTAACCACGAGTTGAGAATCCCCAAATATCCGAATACGCTTAATGCTCATAGCTATGGCTGATTGAAGACCTAAAATTAAGGCTTCATACTCTGTTGTATTATTGGTGCATTGGAAGTCTAGTTTGAATGATAAAGGGATGGGAATCCCTTGAGGTGTATGAAACACAACTCCAGCGCTACGACCTTTCGCGCACTTAGAGCCATCAAAGAATAGCGTGATGTCAACATCTTCCTCCGGAATGATGTCCTCTTCTTGTTCAGTGATAGCAAATACCGAATCATCTGGGAGCTCAATAATCAAAGGATGATCACTAGGTAGCGGAGCTTTCGCAAGTTGATCGGCTATAACTTGACCTTTAACGGATTTTTGGCTAATGAATTCAAGATCGAATTCGGTAAGCAACATTATCCATTTAGCGGTACGAGTGTTATTATAAGTGCGAGACATCATATAACGTAGAGGGTTTTCTCTAGCTATGACATATGTTGTATGGCTAAGCATATAATGACGAAGTTTCTTAGTGGCAAAAACCACTTCTAAGCACAACTTTTCCACATAAGCATATCGGGTTTCATAGCTTACCAATGTTCGACTAATATAATAGATAGCTTGCTCACGATTTTGTTCATTCTTTTGTGCAAGCATTGTCCCTAAGGCAAAGTCCGTTCTTTGAGATATAAAGGTTGAAAGGGACCCCCGGACGAGGCGGAGCTAAGGTCGGCGGAGATGCTAAATATCGCTTGATGTCATCAAAGGCTTTACGACATTCATCTGTCCATGAAAATTGTACCCCCTTTTGTAGTAGGTGGAAAAATGGCCTACATTTATCGAGAAAGTTGTGCAATAAAGCGACGGATTGAATTAATCTTTCCTTGCAAACTACGCAACTCCTTCAAATTAGTTGGGGGACACATTTCCATAATGGCTTTGACCTTGTTTGGGTCCACCTCAATACCTCGTTTAGAGATAATAAAACCTAGGAGTTTGCATGAGGTAACACCAAAGACACATTTCTTAGGGTTCAACCTTACTTTATGCTCTAGAAGTCTATCAAAAACTTTTTCCAATACATCAAAATGCTCTTGTCGAGTTTTAGATTTTGCCAATAAATCATCCACATAATCTTCGATAATCTTATGCATATAATCGTGGAAAATATAAGTCATGGCTCGTTGATAGGTTGCACCTGCGTTCTTAAGGCCAAAGGGCATCACCACTGTAGCTGAAAGTCCCCCAAGGTGTAGTAAATGCTGTTTTGTGTTGATCTTCAGGGTTTATTCGAATCTGGTTGTATCCTGAAAATCCATCCATGAACGAAAGCATTTCATGACCAGCGCAAGTGTCGACAAGAGTATCAATGTTTGGAAGAGGAAAGTCATCCTTAGGACACGCTTTATTTAGATCTCGAAAATCGGTGCAAACACGTATCCCCCGTTAGGCTTGCGAACGGGTACCATGTTAGAAAGCCACTCGGGATAATCAATCGGGACGACAAATTTAACATCCAGAAGTTTCGAAATCTCCGATTTAACTATGAGGGCCACGGTAGGATGCATTTTCCTAAGTTTCGTTTGACAGGGTTTAGCATCTTTTTGTAAGGTGAGGTTATGGACAACCAAATTAGGGTCTAGGCCTGGCATGTCTTTGTAAGACCATGCAAATATCTCCTTCTTTCGCTTGAGTAGAGCAATCATTTGCTCTTGTTCCTCTGATGATAGACTTTTAGCCAGTTTCACAATTTGGGTGCCATCTTGGTCTGGACTAAGGTCTACATCGATAGTTTCTTCAATAGACATGTGGGAACCTTCCTCAAGTTGATGGGGAGTAGGGATCAAATTTATGTCATCTAAAATGTCATCAAGCTCCTGTGCCTTGCTCTCGTCTATGTCTGCACTGGAAGACCTCTGGCTTAGAAGATGAAGGTGAATGTGGAGGTGAAGGAGGAATGTAGTTGGCGGAAGCCCTTAACAATTCCTCGGAAAGGATGAACTATGAAATAGATGGAGGGAATGAAATCCGATCCATGTCAATCAGGCTTGGGTTGATCGGGATTGACTTATCCGGATCATATGGATTATGGAGCGGGGTGAATAAGTCTTCAAAATTCATTGTCGACTTATGAAAGAAAGGATAGGCGGAATGGAAGGGAAAACCGGTGAAGACCTCGGAAGACCTGAAGTGCAAAACAACATAGTTTTTCAGTTTTTTTTTTTTTTTTTTAGTTTTTTTTTTTTTGTAGTGGTGAAAACCACTATTACACACATACATACAACAATAAAGTTTTTTTTTTTTTATATATTTTGATTTTTTTTTTTTGGAATTTTCTAATTTTTTTGTTTTTGGTAGTGGTGAAAACCACTATTTTAGTATATACATATAATACAGGTTTGGATTATGGCTTATGGATGTGGCGGGGGTGGTGGTTCACCTCGTTCTTGTGGAAGAAGCAAGCGAAAGATGGCCTCTTGGAGAGGGAACAATTGGAGATAAAACTCGTCTTGTTTAGTGAGGGGAACAATGGGCGCCGACTCTTCTTCGGATTCATCACCATTTGACATGACGTCAAATTCTTCATAGACTTCATCTTCGGATTCGTCGGGGTGGAGGATTTCTTCTTCTGAATTAAGATTAATGCTTTGAAAAGCTCGTTCAAAAGAAGAAAGGGATGGAAGTGGTTGGTAGCCCAGACCAAAACGCTCAGTGGGTCTATGGTATGGCATATCGATGCGTTCGGTTACCCCTTGCTCGTATCGACCTAGGCCAAATTGCTGCCAATTATGTCCGTGGAAATAGCGAGAGGGAAAACCCTCCATCCTTTCGATATTGGCAAGGACTGGATGCTTAGGTTCTAGTATGGTGGTAGGACTAGAAGATGACTCTATTCCCCCATATACAAAATTAATGGAATTTGGCATAGAACCCATGTTATAAACCGATCCAATGGATAAATGTTGGTCATGTGGACGACCAAAATCTTTAAGCTGTTTGCACATTGAACGGTGTGATGTGGACATCTTGGATGGCATACTCACCAATACCTGCATCAGTGAGATGGACCTTGACTTGGGAGGGAGATGGACTTGATGATGGAATAGAAGAATGTGGGATAGAAGAATTGGAAGGATTTGGTTGGGTTGATGCTTCACTAACTTGTGAAACATCAGTTGGTGATGGTTGGGAAGATGGAGGAATAATAGGTGATGTTGAAGAAGGTGTAGAAGAAGGGGGTAATGACGTGGAAAGAGATGATTGGTCATGGCCACATGTGCATGTGGTCACTGATGAAGAAGAAGGAAGATTAGTTGATGAAGAAAGTGGTGAATGAGATGGAATAGCGGAAGAGGAAGATGGTTGCGATATGATGGGTGGCTCCTCAGGAATGGGAGCTTTAGAAGAAGATGGTATAGAAGAAGTAGATGGGGTCAAGAAAAGATGAGTGGATGGCAACACAATCTCATAAGGATTTGAGACATAGTTGCAATGTTTGAAGGGTTCAGTGTCAGTAGGTACACAATGAACTTGTCCCTCATATACATACTTCGGACATTGATGCGGTATAGAAGGGACACATCTCATCTCCCTAAGCCAAGGCCGTCCAAGCAATACATTGTATGCCATGGTCCCTTCCAAGATGTGAAACAAGGTATGCAAAGTTCGGGCCCCTACCTCAATGGGCAAGATAATCGTGCCAACCGTGGAAGATAAAGCATCATTGAATGCTTTAAGAGTAAAAGTCGACTTTGTGATAAGGGATGGCGACGACTTTAGATGACTCAACGCCGATGTTGTAATGATATTGATTGAGGAACCGGTGTCAATTAAGACTCTCTTGAATGGCTTGTTATCGATCTTGGCCATGATATGTAGTGGAGGATCTATACTTTCTGTTGACATAGGTTTGATTTCAAAATCATAGAAAGTGATGGAGGGCTCCATGCATGTTTGAATACTCCCCACAAAGTTGTTGAAGGCATTAGTATCTTGAGTTTGAAGCTCGATTGAATTTAATATTTCCATTAATGCCTCTCTATGCGGGGAAGATTGTTGAATGAGGTCATAGATCGATAACTTGGCAGAAGCCATTTTTAAAGCTGGTAGTTAACCGGCTACTCAATGACATGATGGGTCGTTGGCATTGAGTAGAATGATTTAGCGGTTGTTGAGAAGTACTAGCACGTCGTTGGGTCATCGTTACCCGAGGTGGACTGGGGGTTTGTACAGGTGGTCGTGGTTCAGCTTCGATTTGGTTGGTTCGCCCTTTGACCCCGGGTTACTACGTTAATAGTACCCACAAAACCTTGGTATTGTTGTACATGGTTGACTTGATTAGGAGGAGTTACCCGAGTTACTCCCCACGAAGTTGTTGGAGCTTCCTCCCGATGTGGAAGGGGTGTTTGAAATATACCAAGATTTTGATTTTGTTGGGCTAAGGGGCTATCCAATTTAATGGCTCCAATCTCAATAAGATCTTGGATCACATGTTTGAAAGCTGTACAATTATTGATATCATGCCCATTTTGCCTATGATAAGGACAAAATAGGTACTCCTTGTAATACTTCCCCCTTCTAGATGGGTCTAAAGGTTTAAACTCAGGTAAAGTTAACTGATTTGTGCTATATAACTTGTTGAATATGACCGCATATGGTTCATCTAAAGGTGTGAATTGTCGCTTGGGACGATTTTTTTGCCAAGGTCGAGTTTCCATGGTTGGCCCAATATTGTGAGCTGGTTGAGGAGGGGCGGGTACCGCATGATAAGCAATTGGTTGCGGTTGACTTTGCATTACTTGTTGTTGTTGAGCCATTACGGGTTGGCTCGCCACCACTTGATTAACTTGGTTAACATTTGAGGTTGTACTAGCTTGTGCTTGTTTGTTTTGGCCATAATTATTATTTCGTTGTTGGCCCTTTTGTTGCCATTCTTTTCTACGGGGTTTTAAAACACCCTCTTGGACTTTAATGTCTTCTATGATACTTGCTTGGGCCAAAGCCTCTTCAAAAGTCTGTATTGTTGTAATTGGAGTAACCAAGAGATAGGTTTTAAACAACTCTGGGTGAAAATTTTGGTTAACTCCTCCATTGGTAGGGAGAATGGCGGTTTATTAATGATAGCCCTCCAACGGTTTCCAAAGTCATAAACGGTCTCATCGTCATGTTGCTTGAGCTTGTATAAGTCGGACAATGAAACTCTCTTTTGTACATTCAGGGAGAATCGTTCTAAAAACAGATTAATCAATTGCTCGTAAGCATAAATGCTATGGTGAGCTAAATGATTGTACCATTGTACAGCATCTCCCCCTAATGTCTGAGGAAAAGTTCTGAGCATAAGAGCGTCATTATTTTGGATTCTAAAGCAGGCATGCATGAATGAGCTCACATGTTCATGAGGATCCTCAGTTCCTCGAAATTTGTCAAACTTCGGTAATGTGAAATCGGTCGGATATGGCGGTGAAGGTACCGAAGGATGAATTGGTTGATTGATCAATGACCTTAGCATAGGTTTTTGACTAGATGAGCCAGGCATGTTGAGCATAAGGTTGTCAATCTGTTGTTGCATAGCATGGAGTCGAGAATCTTCATGAAAATTTTGACTTGTTTGATGATTATGATGATGTAATGGAGGAATGGAAAAATGATGAGATGGGATGAAATTGCCTGGATTAGGCGGTGTGGAATGGACAGGTTGTTGGTATGGATGATACCGGAAAGAAGGTGATTGGGGTAGATGATGAACTAGACTAGGTTGGGAGAAAGGTGGGGTAGGAATGGACACCACCGAAGATTGGGGTACCCAGGTGGGGCTGAGCTAATAAAAGTCGGTTGGGTAGAAATTGGTTGGGGTGTAGGTTTTACTACGACGGGTGGTTGAGCATTTTGTTGTTGTTGTTGCAAAATCAATTTGTCGAGATACTCCTTAACCTTATTAATCTCTAACCCAAGGGAGGTGGGATGATTGGATGAAGGTGGAGGGCAGGCTGCCATGGTAGTCACAGAAGACTGCATAGCAGGGGCGATGAAGTTGGGAGGGTAGGCTGCCATGGTAGTCACAGGGGACTGCACAGCAGGAGCAATGAAGGTGGCTGAAGTAGGCGATACCTGGGAAGGAACGGTAGACTGTGTCCCAGGTAGGGTGAAACCATAAATGGTTTGGGAAGAAGAGGGTTGAAATTGGTTATGGCTAGAAGAGTTTCCACCAACTTCATAAAGAGAATTGGTGTACACCTGGGTACATGGAGGAGAAAGTGGTCGGGAAGACACTACATTTGTCTCCAAAGGAGGACAATTGAGCATCCGGGAAGATGTTGGAGATGAAGCCGGCTGAACAGATACCACATTAGCCTCAAAAAAAGGGTTAGTGTAGACCTGAGTGAAACCAGCGGGTATGGTTGATGCAATATCCTGCTGAAAAATAGAATCTTGCATAAGGGAATCTTGGATTGGCTCAAGGACATAACCAGTGCCATCTCTTAAGTGAGTTTGCACTTGGGCCATATCAATGTGGGTAATATGACAGGAATTGTCTTCCTCCATGGGCATGGCCATGTGATAGACGGTAGAAGGACGTGAAAGACCTGCAGGCGAACCTGCCTGAAATTCACTAGGATAAGTGGCCATGTTGGTGGTGGGGATATTCTATGAATTTCCCATTTGATTATTTAGATTTAACATTTTAGATTGATTCCTTGTTAAGACCATGGAGCAATAAATCTAAACAAATTCAGAAAAGAAGAATGCAAAACTAGAATGATAAATTTACACTACAAAAATTATCAGAAAACAGTCACAACCTAGGTTTCCACCAATGTGTCTTACCTTGCGGTTAATTAATTATTTTCTGATCTTAATCTATAGTAAATTTTAAGTGTCCGGTTTATGAGTTTTGCATGTGATCTAATCTTGAATTATTCACAAAAAAAAGGTAAAAACTATGGCTAGGAAAGGACAACGAGATTCTTACTGGTGATGAAATCCAAGCAAGTTTGCTCGGGGGTGACCTATGGTGTCTAAGGCAGAAGTTTAATGGATGGAGATGAATTCCACCGTCACTAAACTTCAAGCAATACACGGTGATGAAATCCGAGATATCATCTGTTTTAAATGCAATATGAAAATGCAATGATTTTTTTTTTTTTAAATGTTTTAGTTATCTAATGTGTACATACAAGGCTATAAATCAAAAGTTCTAATGATCTAAGCAAGAGGCTACTGAAAACATGTCATTTCCTCTGAAGAAGTGGAGTACACCATTTAAAACCCCCTGCCTACCAATGATATCAGATATCAAAGGAGCAATCGGAAGGTTCGTCCACTTCTCCGCTGGAATCACCCAATGGCGGAGTACTATTGACATCCAATCAATAGTCCTACTTAGATAATTAAAACAAATAATTCGTAGCTATTCTAATATGCAGCTAGGTATGCAATTTTTTTTTTTTTTTTTAATGCAAGCAACAATCAATAATGCAATGCAAAGAAAAATGTAATTAAAAATAACTGGTTCTTTTCAGATTACTTAGTTTTTGTTCATTTTAAAGTAATGATCCGAAAAAAAAACAAAATATGGCAGAAAAACCAAAAACGTAAAAAGTACAGCACTTACTTGGAAGCCTACGCTTTTCTGTAAAACTGACTTCAAATGCCCACGGGAGTCTGCATAGGCTGAAACGCACCTCTACGTTTCGTATTGGACTTCCAGACGCCCCTCTGCGTCTGCTGCGTTTTCTGCAAACTCAAAAACCCTAGTTCGCTGGAGCAAGCGAATTTCACGATTTCTGGAACCTGCAAAATAGAACAAAAAACAAGAACAGATTAGTAAAGCAAGTATTAAAAATATGAAACCCTAGGGGGTCCCACTGTGATCGCCATTTGTAGATTAAAAATACACGCCAAACAGAAATAAAATCACAATGATAGAGTACAGAATAGTTGCACAAAACAAACGATTTCTATTAATCGATGGAGTTTAAAAACTCCTTTTTGAATACAACTGGGCCTGTAACCCTTTATTTGTGATACACAATTACAAGTTATGCTAGGGTTCTCCGAAACCCTAAGCTGGCACAAATGGTGGCGCTTCGAAGAATGTATCTTCAATCCCAACCGAGTGAGTGGGCTTTGTTGTATCCCTTGCTTGGACCACTCCCGGCTTAATCATTGCCATCAATAAACCGGATCTGTTGTCAAAAACCTGCACACATTAACACTATCAAGGAGTTAGAGATTAATAAGAGGGCTCCACTGTGTGAGCCCTCGGAAACTATCTAAAACCCTAGAAAAATGAAATGCAGGAATTCAATAACAGATCAAATAGAAGAAAAGAGGTTACTTGCTTTAAACTAATTTATACCTGTTCTCTGTTAACGCAGCTAGACCAGGCGACACCGGGAAGTAATGTTGTTGTCAGAATAGGCTGCGGAAGGCGCCTTGGTGCACTCGCTGAATGCCCGTGTGCTTCTGGATTAAGGTTTCAGACGCCGGTCTGAGTCTGTGTCTGTAGATAAACGCCCGTGGGCACTTGGTAAACGCCCGTGGGCACTTGGTAAACGCCCGTGGGCACTTGGTAAACGCTCGTGGGCACTTGGTGAAGGGGTAAACGCCCGTGGGCACTTGCGACAGGAATGGGAGATTTTGTAGAATGCTTCAGAAGGAATTACGGCAAAAGTGGCGACGAAAGCGACGATGGATGCGGCGAAAGGGTAGCAAAAGAGAGGAGATAGCAGTAGAAGAATTAGAATCAGAGATAGCGCATAGGAGAGATAGAAGTAGCAAAAGACATAGGGTTTGAGCCATCAAAGTGACTCAATTTATAATCCACTCTTAGGGCACACTTTAGGGTTTTAACGACACTTTGAACGTGTGGCTAAGATTAAAGCGGATCCAAGGGTAGAGAATAAATCTTGGTTGTGGAATGGATTAAGATGGATGGACGGATGAGATTAAATGAAGGATGGACGGCTCAGATTAAATCACTTAAACTATTATTTAAATATATATATTAAAATATATATATATATATATATATATTAATTTAAATAAATTTGGGGATGAAAAATGGCGGGAAAGGTGAAATTGGGCCAAATAATGGCGGGAAAGTGTGGATTTGGGCCAAATAATGGTGGGAAGGTGGATGACCGACACGTGGCTGACAGGAAGGTATAGATGACTTGCAAGTGGCTGGATTTTGGTGTCTACATTTTGAATATTTGGTCAAGTGGAAGGGCAGACAGGTAGAAGATGCAACTTGGTTATCTAAAACGGAGGTTGACTGCCTGGGTCTCCCTCTAACAGTTCAAAAGTGAGGATCACTTCTCAATCTACCCCGGATGTCTGATGCAGGAGCATCCGGTGGCAGTAGAGCAATCTTGCATCAATAAAAAAAAAAAAAAATTAAGTGTTTGCCTGGGTGTCACGATATCGCGACTGAAAAAGAGTCGCGATATCGTGACATGTCGCATTTTCGTGACTCGGCCAGGAGAGAGAAGGTGCGGGGCGAAAATGTCACGATTTTGCGACATGTCACGAAATCGCGACCATCGCGAAATCGTGACTAAGAGCAGCCGGGAGAAGATGCCAATGGGAATGTCGTGATTTCGTGACATGACGCGAAATCGTGACCGTCACAAAATCGCGACCAGAAGTGACCGAGAGATGGTGCCAACAAAGAATGTCACGATTTCGTGACATGTTGCAAAATCGCGACTTGAAACAGCCGAAGGATGATGCCGAAGAAAATGTCACGATTTCGTGACATGTCACGAAATCGTGACATGAAGTAGCCGAAGGATGATGTCGAAGAAAATGTCACGATTTTGTGACATGTCGCAAAATCGCGACCGACAGCAGGAGGGAGAAGACACCAAAGAAATTGTCACGATTTCGCGACATGTCATGAAATCGCGACCAGAGCAGAAAAGCAGAGGCATCCGAAGGCAAATGTCGCGATATCACAATGGAAAGGCAGAGAAGGAGCTAGATACAGAAAAGTGTCGCGATATCAGGACATGTCGCATTTTCACGACGAAAAGACAGAGAAGGGGTCGGAGACAGAAAAGTGTCGTGATATCGTGACATGTCGCATTTTCGTGACAAAAGACAGAGAAAGAGCCAAAGGCAAAAAAATGTCACGATATCGTGACATGTCGTATTTTTGCATCAAAATACGTGCCAAAGACGAAGAGTCGAAAAGGGAGACGTGTCGAATACCTAGACAACGAAGCGACACGGGGAGGCGAAACGAAAGGTTCTGGAAGAGGAAACAAAGGGCCACCAGTTGAAAATGGAGCATCACCTGAGAACCTTTAAAAAGGAGAGCAAGGGCATGCACAGGGAGGTCTGAAACGATAATATTTTTTTTTGTATTTCTAGATTTGATAAATTCTATAGAGTCGCAACTCTTTTGCGACTTATGTAATATTCTGCTGTGACTGTAATACTCTGTTGTAACAGTAATTATCTGTTGCATTTGAATAAAATAAAACTATTTTTCTTCTCTGTAATTTGGCTCTCTATCAATGTTAGTGTTAGAGTGGAGTTATTGTGAAGATAAACATTCTTGACATCCTAAAATTTTCTACAAGATTGAATATTGATCTAAATTCTAATTTTTCATTTCAATATTTCTTGGTAGTTTGATGGGCAATGACAGGTGAGAAACAAAAGAGGATTAGGGACTATATGTATGATAACCCAAAGGAAAATATCTTTCAAAAATGATCAAAGGTGTTGTAAAGTGAATTGCATGGGTGGTATTGTATATTTATTATTGATGTCCTTAATTTAAAGTTATGCATTTATCAAAAGGGACGAATGTACTTTTGATGCCTCAAGAATTTTTCTAGTAGAATAAATTGTGAAAGGGACATAGAAGTTAAATCCTAACACATAAGTCTTATGCCTCTATGCAAAATAATTAAGTATGAAGGAAATATAGAATTCAACTCCTAGAAAATAAATCTCATGTCTCTAAGCAAAAGTGCTTACAATTAGTTATCGAGGTAATATTTAGAGTCGAAGTAAATCATAAGTTATGGCATTTTATATTTTATGGGATTTGAGTTGAATAGTTATTTTGTAGATGGAAGTTCTCATTTGGCCTATTTGATAAATAGGATGATCTTACAATAGTCATTAGAAAGAGAAGAAAACACACTAAAAGAATCAAATATTAAAGTGGATCAAAATTCCAATCATAGGAATTTTCCAATAATGGTCCCATTGAGAAGAAGAGCATCCTCTTTTATGAAAATGTAGATAGATGTTAGAAGACCCTTTAGAGGGGAATTGCAAGATTTAGGATGACTAACCTGACACATGGTGATAGATGAAGAGCTAAAGGAGAAAATCAAGTATCCTTGCTTTGCTTAATCTAATTTGACTTGTTGCAAATACTATTTACTATTTATTCACTTGGAAGATAATTGGAATGACATTTTGGATTTAGCATTTATAGTAATTTAGGGTTTATAATTTTACCCATAGCAGTACAAATAGACATTAAGGGCTCTCATCAACTCAAATTAATTTCTTAATTTATAATATAAATAGACCCTATGGGTCCCATAGAATCCTTTCATAGGCTCATTTAAAAAAAATTATGAGAGTGATGAGAGCACTTGTAGACAGTGCTCTCAATGGTTTGGTGATGCTCTCGAGCCACCTTCCTGCTAAGAGGAGGTGATCTTGGTAATTATACATGAAAATATGAAATTTGATATAGCAGAGGGAAATTAACCTATCCTAAGACATTATGATGGACCTAGGAGGCATTATAGGTGGTGTAATGATGAAAATCTAATGGGAGAAATATTTGTATCTAACTTCATTCATGTGAATTTACTTTTTCTTCACAAAAACCTCTTGTAATGGCCTACAAAGTTCAAACAAATTTTTATTAATTTGAGATTCAAATTTTCAAGAAAAAATCCTTTGGAAGTGATAGTCATGGCTTTCTTTTGAGCCTTTTACTTTTAGGATTATTTCTAGATGAAGTTTCTAACAAAAATTCTTAATATAATCATCAATATCACTTGATGAGTGTAGTTGTTCCTAGTATCATTTTGCTATGATACAAAGGTATAAGTCTTTGGAGATATGATATTATATTATATAAGGGTATTATGGATAGTTGACATGGGCCACACATAACCCAAGGTTGATTATATTATTATATTATATTATATTATAATAATAAGTGGGATAAGTGTTTATATATGATGGGTATATGAAGAAGAGATATTGTCATTGTAATATTCATGGATATCATCATTCATATGAAGTATTACTTGTAATTGTCTTTGCCCACAAAGTGGCTTATAAGAATTTTGAGACTTTGCCCTCTCTAAGTAGCACTCTCATATTGGAAGATCTTGTGGAGTTTTCCTTCCTTGAGGAGTATTATTGGTGTTGCCCTGCCCTAAGGGTATCATCTATCTTTGTCTCATTGCATGGATTATTATTAGTATGGATAATTATTTGTGTATGGATGATTTGATATTTTTGCATTATAGTGAATGATTTTTTGAATGAGAGTAAAGTTTCATAACAAGTGGTATCAAAGCAATGATTCTGGAAAAGTGAGGGTTGTTTTTTTGAATTGTAGAATTAGGTAAAATGTTTTTCCAAAAAATATCTCATTTTTGAGATCCATATCTTTGTGTAAAAATATCTTATAATTCTTGTACCATTTTATTTGTAATTTGAAGAGCTTTAAAATGAGTGGTCATATGAAGGAACCTAAGCATTATTGAGGGAGATAATGTTAGCTTTTGATACTAAATACTTAATGTAAAATCTACCACAAGGTATAAAATGAGCATGCAATATTAAATATAAGATAATGGCAATATGCAAAGCATGTAAAACTCATAAGAAACTTCTGTAAATACTCATAAAACTACCATTAATGAAAGCTCACGAAAATAGTATCTTCATACAAAATGAGATCACTAATACTCCATGCTCCATACAAGTTCTACATTGTAGCAAACTTGTATTCTACTCTACTCTCTCTTCTCCTATGAAAATGATGAGATTATTGTATAATGCTTACACAAAGGCCAATATATAATGGGATGTGACTCTTGGCCTTCCATCTTCCTATGACTCTTCACTTTCCTATTCTATGGACTCATGTGCACATGGACTATGATGCACATTTACATTATTGAATACTTTGCACATTCTAATATTACTTGTGCATTTATTACATTGCATAAAGTAAATACTCAAACCCTAATCTATGACTCACACTCCTAATCTAAATATGTACCCAAGGTGGTACATTAGCATGTACCAAATAATGTAATATATTCCAACACCCCCTGTATTACATAATATGGTATTTGTCATGATTCTGGAACTTGAGCTCTTATTTTTTGCTATCTTCATTTTGTTCTTTGTCTATATCCTGATCAAGCAAATAATTAGTATCTTCATTTGGTTTAGTCTTCATTTTACCTTTCTTGGTTTGATTTCTTTTCTTGTTTCTTTGTCTTCTTCTTCTTTGTACCTTTACTAATGGTGAATCTTCAATACAATGAGTTAGTACATCATCACAATAGTATTGACCAGAATTCAATACTTCATTGTTAATATGTTTATCTTCCTTTCATTTCATCCTTTGAAAGATTTAAAAAGTGATTAATGATAGATATATCATCAAACATTCTTTTGAAGTAAGCATAACTATGTTTTGAGTATTCCACCAAGTTTTGAAAAGTACTTCATGAAGATAACCAATTAATGTCATAAAATTTTCTTCTTTTGCTTCCTTGAGAAACAAAAAAAATCTTTCTTTTAAACTGGTGGACAAATATTTGTATTCATCAAAAGTATCTATTATTTTTTGTGAATAGAGCTTCAGTTCATGAAATAGTTCTTCATCCTTAAGTGCATTCTTCACTATTTCATCCACGTTTCTTTTAATTTAATCTTTTAAAACTTTGAAATAGAATTCCTTATTCCACCTTAGTCTTTATTCACTATTTCATCCATGTTTCTTTTAATTTAATCTTTTAAAACTTTGAAATAGAATTCCTTATTCCACCTTAGTCTTTATATGATAGACTAAGAACACTTTTCAAATTTTCAAACAATTATGTTGTAAGCCTTATATCTCCCTATATTTTAACTTTTAAATTCTAAGTTGAATTTGAGTATATGATCAAATTCTAACTTTCAATTCTTCAAACCTTGTAGTATATCTTGTTTTTCTAATGTTTGGAGAATGATCAAGCAATAGTCAAATCTCTAGGTAGAATTCCTTTTAGCTCCCTAGTATTTTGAATATAAAATAGCTTTGATAAAATATTTAGCTTTCTAAGGTTTCCTTTGAGTTGAATCCCTTTTGTCTCCTTAATGTTCAACTTCTAGTCTTCACCTTATTTCTCCCTATCTATGAATAGAAAGCTTAAGATAATTTTGATGCAATTTTAATTGATAAAATTCTCTATCTTCAAGTACTTTAAGTTGGATTCCTTATGTCTCATTAATTTGAGCAAGAGACTAATTCCAATGTAGTTTTCCAACTTTCTAACAACTCTATGTTGTACTTTTTATATCTTTCAATTTTCAATAATATAGTTTCTAAATTTCAAGAACCTATGATGGTGATGAATTCCTTATAACTCCCTAATTTAGAAATTTAGAATATAAGGGTATTTGCAAATTTAATATTTCAATTTCTATGTAGAAGTCCTTATTCCTCCAAGTTAAGTTATTTGCAAATATTTCTATGCTTGAATAAAGTAATTCCAATAGCTTTCAAATTAAATCTTTCTTACTTCAAAAAGCTTTCAAATCATTCAATCATCTAAGGTTATAGTTCATCAATGCAATTCCTTATACCTCCATTTATTTAATTAATCTCATGCATAAAAGATTATCTAAATTTAACCTTAGTGTTGATATTCCTTATACCTCCTTGACCTTTATGCAAATGTAAATTGATTTGAAATTTATGTACCTTCTCAAATATGGTGCGCTACGTATTCGGTCTGCTTCTCCTATGTCTCCTTTATTCTGCAACTTGCACTCTAATTTAGGTGTTGTCCTCTTTTCTAGACTTCAATGCAATACTACGTCCTCCTTCACTGCATTTAATATTCTCCCTTATGTATGGTGCTCTCTAAGACTTTGACTATCCTCCTATTGTTGGTTGGTTTCTCTGAGCATCGACTGTGTTGTGCTCCCTCACTTGCATTACCTTGTTATCTCAAGAGTATGCTTGTATGACTTGTCCTTCATGCAAAGAATATGTTTCACTTTGCTTACGTTAGTTGGAGTTACCTTATGCACTGTGACACTTGGCAATGTAACTCTTTCACTCTCCTATTAGAATATATTTTGTCCTTCTAGGTGGTGGTGCTTCTCTTCTGCGTAACATCTATCTTCTTTGTAATGCTCCTCTATTCCACTTTAGTTGGTAACATACTGCTCCTCTATAGCATTTGTTCTTTTCTTTGTAATACTCCTTCTCTTTACTTAGTAACGCTTGATGCTTCACCTGATTTCCTTTGCTATGAATGACACTTTAACTTTACGTTGGTTGATGTTAACAAGCGTTAATAGTGCTCACTTCTCACTGGCGATGTTGTTGGTAGGTATTTTCAATATGGTGCTTCATTTTCCAATCTTCAACGATCAGATAACCTTGGCCCTTCAACTCTTGCACCGCTTCACTTTCTAATGGCACTTTGGTGACCTATCCTTGCTATTTCGTGGCTCCTTGCTAGCTGTTGCTGACTCACGATGCTTGCTGGCTATTGTACGTAGCTCTAGGGAGACACTAGCTCATGCCTTTCGATTGCTTGCCCCCTATACTTTCAGTCTTTCTTAAACAATTACTCTTGCTTCCTTGAAATGGTGGCTTTCTTCTCCAATATGGTGGTGCCTCTTCTTTTTACCACTCCTCTAGTGGCTCCTCTTCACCAAGACTTGGTAATGGTGGTTTCTCTTCCACGATGGCTCCTCCTCATTGGCTACTCTTCTACAATGGCTCCTTCTCGGCTCTATGCTTGGTGGTTTCTTCTTTGGTGACTCCAAGCTCCTTAATTTGTGCCAAAACCTTTACCTTTTGGATAGTATAATACCTCTATTCTTTGTTGTAAAATATTGACTTATTTATTTTCCAAGAGATAGTAAGGAGTTGATCTTTTTCCTTTCCTTATATTATATCTAACTTCTCCTTTCTTTGTTGTAGGTTTTAATCCCTTGTGAATGCTATCTTCTTCAACTTTGAAGATATAAACTTGAGACCTTTCCTTTTGCTACTTTAAAAACTCAAATGTGGTGCTTTTAAAGACTTAATAATAAGCTAATGTGAACGTTCAAATAATGAACTTTTATAGCACCAATATTGCATACCTTTTGGCCTCCTTTTGTAGTTAGACTTCTTGGTGATTTGATTCACCTATTTGCTGCCCCGAATTTGTAAACTTTTGCAACTTCAATTCCTTTTTCTTTGCTGCTCTAAAATCATTAATTTTGCAGCTCTAATTGCTGCCTAACTTTTCTGCCTTTTAGCCTTTAATTTGCTGCCTGAGAATCTAATTGTTGCAGCTTCAATTCTCCTTCGAATGTATTCTCTCAACCTCTAAAATTTGTAGCTACAAATGTTGCCTTCTTGCTGTCCAAGAACTCTGTAGTTTGCAGCTTCAAATGTTGCTAAATCCTCCTTCGCTTTGATGTCCAAAGCTCTCTCAAATATACCCTGAACTTCTCCAAATCACAGCCCTCTCTTCTCCTTCAAATGCTGCCCAATTTTGCAGCACTAAAGCCTTCAATTCACTGCTCTCTAAATCTGATTTCTTCTTCTTTATCTTGCTGTCCAAAAATAACATTCAATTCCTCCAAATTGCTGCCTTCTTTTGCTGTCAAGCCTTCCTTCAATTGGTTGTTTAAGGGCACTTCAAAATCTGCCCAAATCTTCTTCTATTTGCAGCTCTATGTCACCTTCAACTTGTTGTCCTGTGACTCTTCAACTTCTGCTGCAAAAACAACAATCTTCTCCTTTGCAAATCAGCCTTCAAATCCTTTATGGTTGTCTTCAAAACTTTCAAATCTGGTGGCCTCTTCTAGCTTCTTTCTCCTCCAATATTCTTGTCGAATTTTGACTTCAAATCTAGCCTCTTTCGTTGGCCTCTTTCTCAAGAATCTGAATGTCTTGAGGTCTTCAAAAATCCTTTCCAAAATTTGGCAAACTTCTTGCCAAATCCTTCTTCCTTTTGGGCTTGTTGTCGGATGGCGACAATTGTCCCAAATTCCTTTTTTCAGGAGTCTCTCCTACTTGCAATCTTCAACCTCGAGCTTTCTTCAAATATTCTCCAATGGCCACTTCTTCAACTTCTTCAATAGGGCTTTTCTAGCCTTCTTTTTTTCTCCTTCAATCTTGCTTGAGACCTCTTTTCTTGGGTCTTCAAATTCTGCAACTCTTCAATTTGTAATAGGACCTTTCCTAGTCCTTCTCTATCTTCAATATTCAATCTTCTATCTTCCAAATCTAGAAGTTCTTCAATGAGATCTCTTCTCTTGGATCTCCTCTTTCTCCAATCTTCAATAGGGCTTCTCTTGGCCTCTTTTTCTCTTCTCAATCTTCAATAGAGTTGCTTTCTTCTTTCTTCAATCTGGAGTCTTCAATATTCAAGCTTCTATGGAGACCTCCTTCTTGGTTCTCCTCAATATTCAATATTCAATGTCTACTTTTTCTGCAACAAAGAACTAAGATAGTAGCAGGCAAATACATGCAAATCTCCAGATCTCTAAAAATCAATAAACTTCACTAGTTATCCTTCAATCTAGTGGAATGAGATCTATGTTGAGTCCTAGTCTTCACGAGTTTTCCTGCAACCCTGTGGAAAGACTCTAGCCAAAAAATAACTTTAAAATTTCTGAAAATGAGATCTCTCTATCTCCTCTCAATCTCTCTTGTGGCTCTCCCTATCTCCTATCAATCTCCCTTGTGGCTCTGATACCACTATTAGCTTTTGATACTAAATACTTAATGTAAAATCTACCACAAGGTATAAAATGAGCATGCAATATTAAATATAAGATAATGGCAATATGCAAAGCATGTAAAACTCATAAGAAACTTTTGTAAATACTCATAAAACTGCCATTAATGAAAGCTCACGAAAATAGTATCTTCATACAAAATGAGGAGATCACTAATACTCCATGCTCCATACAAGTTCTACATTGTAGCAAACTTGTATTCTACTCTACTCTATCTTCTCCTATGAAAATGATGAGATTCTTCTATAATGCTTACACAAAGGCCCAATATATAATGGGATGTGACTCTTGGCCTTCCATCTTCCTATGACTCTTCACTTTCCTATTCTATGGACTCATGTGCACATGGACTATGATGCACATTTACATTATTGAATACTTTGCACATTCTAATATTACTTGTGCATTTATTACATTGCATAAAGTAAATACTCAAACCCTAATCTATGACTCACACTCCTAATCTAAAGATGTACCCAAGGTGGTACATTAGCATGTACCAAATAATGTAATATATTCCAACAAATATGACCCTATGAAGTTAGGCATCTAGAACAAGGGTAATGGTAATTTTTCAAATTGTGTTTTTTTTATATATAAACTTTGAGATATATATTAATTGGGTTGTATGATTCAAATGATTCTTATAAAAAAATTTGGGGTATTTGTAGAGATTTAAAATGAGTGGTCATATGAAGGAATCTGATTAGTATTGAGGGAAATACTACCCTATGAAGTCAACCATCTAGAACAAGGCCAATGGAAAATTTTGAGATATCATTCAATTGCGTAAGCAAATCATCCATTGTTATTTTGGGCCTAATTATTTGTGTAGAATTTTAGCTTCAAATTAGTGGGAAGATATATATTTTTGTAAAACCCTAGTTTGTATCATTTTTATGGATGTGATCTCATGGACTTCAAGAGTTTTTTGGAGCATATGGTATTGATGCTAGAAAATAGTGGACATATTTTAAGTCTTTATATTCTATTGATCCTTATTGGAGATTTTGCCTTAATATATTTTTTGAAAAGGAAGCTAAAATATGGTTGTTAGTTTTTATGATTGAAAAGAATAAGGGGTACACTTGGGGAGAATTGGAGCATACATTCTTAGGTCTTTAGGACCCATATAAAAAGATAGTTGCTTTGAAAGACACTCAAAGGTTATGCAGAAGAAATAAACATACTTCCAAAAGAACAAAATGAATGAAAAAGAGAGCTTCAAGGAAGGGATAAAAATATAAATAGTTTGATGGGTGTCATCAAAGAACTTGTAAATAAACTACAAGGGATTCAAAATGAGAAAAATGAAATAGGAGAGAATTTTTCAAGAAATAAAATGAAGACTATAAAAAGGAAATAAAATTGTTTGAGGAGGAGAAAGAGGAAAATGTTAAGGAAGATAATGAGAAGAATGAAGAAGCCACATATTTGGATTTACAAAAGCAAGAGAAGGATCTAAATTCATCTAAAACTATTATTTTGCAGGTTCATCGATGCATTCAAAAGGAAAAGGTTATTATTTCCATTAACCTTAGCAGTAGATATAATTTCATTAATAGGTGCTTTGGCTAAGAGGTTGCAAGTTCAAGCAACAAAAATTAAGAACATACAACTTGAGGGTGAGAACGTTCAAAGTTTTAAAGATTACTATGGATAAATATATTTTACATTCATATTCTTATGCTATTGAGATGGATAATATGGATATTGTTCTTGGTTATCCTTGGTTGTATTATTTGGGTATTGTTAACATTAATGTGCAAAAGAAGTGTATCAAGTTATGGCACAAAAAAAAAAAAGATAACACTACAATATATTTCTTATCTTAAGGAGAAATGATCCAAGAAAAAACAAGAAGCAATTATGGTAAAGGAACAAGTTAAGGAAGCAATAGAAGAATAAAAAATTGAATCTATATTAGCAACACCAATAGAGTCCATGGAAGAAGTGCATAAGGACACACCAAAAAAATAACACAAAAGAGAAGACCATAAAGAAGAATTTAAAATAGAGAAATAGAATGTCAAGTTAAGGTTGTAGCATATTGCCACCCACACCACCTAGAGTGATAACAATATTGGAGGTATGGCTTAGGGCATTGATATTATTTTGGGTATATATGGAGTCCAAAAGGCATCAAATATGAAAGTGTTTGGCATAAAAAGCATAGTTGAATTTCAAAGGGGTGTAGCAACATCAAAGAACAATAGAACCAGTCATTCAAAATATCATAGTAGAGTAGTAGAAGCATGGAGCCAACAAAGCAGTTATAGATATTCAAGTGGCTCAATCGTAGCTTGGCATCATCAAAGACCACCACCAATCAAGATTTTACTTGGATGGATGAATAATCAAGATTGGTACCAGTTTTTAGCATCACTTAGAAGATCAAATTATTTAGTTTATTTTCATGTTTCAAAGATGAAGCATTTGTGAGGGTGGAATGCTATGGTGCCTAGGAATAGATATATGATACTATATAGTATATGGGTATTATGGATAGTTGGCATGGGACACACATAACCCAAGGTTGATTATAATATTATATTATATTATAATGATAAGTGGGATGAGAGTTTATAAGATGGGTATATAAAGAAGGGATATTGGAATTGTAATTATTATCATTCATATGAAGTATTACTTGTAATTGTCTTTGCCCATGAAGTGGCTTATGAAACTTTGCCCTCTCTAAGTGGTACTCTCATCTTGAGAGATCTTGTGAAGTTTTTTCCTTAAATATTATTATTGGTGTTGCCCTACCCTAAAAGTATTATCAATCTTTGTCTCATTACGTGGATTTTAATTTAAATAATTATTTATAGTTGAATAATTTAATATTTTTACACATTAATAAAAATAAAGTTAAATAACACATTTTATTTGTATTGCTTTGTTTGGTAGATCCACCTTTCTAGTTTTTTATTTACTATTACTCTTACCATCTTCCTTGTTCAGAGAGCTTCCCTAAACAGTATCACTATTCTCACTTTGGATTCTCTTAATTTTAAGCTAAACAGTATCACTATTCTCACTTTGGATTCTCTTAATTTTTAAGGTTACTAATAGGATTGAAAGTTTAGTCTATTATTTTTAAATTAAATAGCAACACATATTTTGGAAGATATAATTGTATCCCTCGAAGGCACTTCACATCTATGCATAAATTCTTCATATAATTACCTAGTTGTGTTACATGAGTATGGAAATATGTGTAATATAACAATCAATATCACTTGATTTGATGGGTATAGTTGTTCTTGGTATTATTTTATTTTGAATATTTTGGCTGGCAGATCAGCCTTTTTAGTTATTTATTTGAGTTACTCTTATTATCTTCCTTGTTCAAAGAGCTTCCCTACTACTGTTATCACTTTTTATTCTCTTAATTTTTTACTTTTAAGTTAACGATGGGACTGCAAATTTACTCTATCAAGTTTAAATCAAATAGCAACACATGTTTAGTAAGATATCTGTTGGAAAGTTACTACGTTGTTGTTCTACATCTCATGTTAGTTTAGAGGTTATTTTGGTTATAGCTAATATATTACAATGGATTATGATTATAAACATATTGAATGGTTAATGTAATAAAATATGGTTTTAATTTTTTGCTCGTTCATATCTTTGGTATGGTGCTTGATACACCTGAATTGGAGCTTGTTCACGTGACAGATAAAAGTCTGTGAGTGCTCCAGCATTAGCTCCATCGCCTTGATCCACCGTCGGAAACTCCAAAGCACTTGGATTATATATATATATATATATATATATATATATATATATATATATGTGTGTGTGTGTGTGTGTGTGAGAGAGTAGCACAACGAAGAGTCCCTAATGGAGGTGGCGCAAGCACTTTTATATCCCGATAAGAGTGTTGTGGGTAGAACTCATGCCACTTGGGTTAGGTGTTCAACACTATGAAGGTTCAAATCCATTCTATTCAAAGGTTCAATTTCCCCTTGACCCTTGACTACATATATTTTATTTTGTGTTGGGCAATCAGACTTTTAACATTGCATACGGTTTATGTGGCCAACAATCCTTAATTTTTTTTTCAAAATAAGTGTAGGAGAATTGTGCAATAACAAATATATATATATATATATATATATATATATATATATATATATATATATATATATATATAATATTTCTTTATTACCTTAGAAAGGAAAAAAAATTGCATTTTCTTATAGTTAAAAAAATTATTATAGTAGCTCTTTTTTCGAAGGTCCAAGGTTTAAACCACGGTGTGGGCGAGTGTGTGATGGGGTGGGTGTGTGTATGGTTGTGTGTTTTACCTCTATTGGTAATTTCAGCTCTCACCTTTATCAGAGGTCATGGTTGGGATGGTTATGCCCAACCTTAAACATCGGTCATAGGGATTTCTCACACTAACCTCAATCAAAAAAATATTGGAAAGTTAAGGGGGTAATAATTTTTTTTAAATGTGTATTTTCATTTGTGATCAACACTTTAAAATTTTAAAAATTTGTTTTAAATTTGAAAATTTTGCTTTAAAATTCATGCTTTGAATACCTCTAAAACAAGTGCTTAGGCACACTAGCAACATTTGGTATCAATGGCTCCTTTGGCTCGTGTTTACAGGTAAAGTTGTCGCATTGAGCTATTGTGCCTATAGCCTAACAAAGCTGCCATAACGATGTCTGGGCATCGACCCTTTAAATCGTTGGGGAGATATAAGGTCATAATTTTTTTATACTTTTCCTCCATAATCATACCCTATTCGTCACTATCGCTAGACATAAACCCTAAAATTGAGAAATTCCAAGTATATAGGGAAGTTACACCTACGTACAAGGATTTCTCTTTAAGCAGGTGTCATTGATAGGGCGAATCCCTTTCCATACTACCTTGGTACCTCGTATCATTCTCTTTCACATACCTTAAAGTCTCTCTCATGTACGACCATGTATATCGAGAGGACTAGCTTCTTCCACATACCAATGGGTATATAGGAAGGGTGGGTATATAGAAAGGTTCGGTATATCGGACTGGTAGTATATTGAAAGGGGGACCATTTGGGAGTTATAAGGAACCCTCACCATGGTCGTACCAAAAATCTTCTTATAGATTCATAGCTACTCAAAGGTTCAAACTTTGGACCTTGGAAAAATAAGATGAGAACCATCTTGGTAGTTGAGAAACTCTGGGACATTGTCACTGGCAAAGTCACTCGACCTAAAGAGGATGAAGATGAACAACAAAAATTTGATGATGCAGATGCCAGAGCATTGATGATCATCACCCTTGCCATAACAGATGTTATTCAGCCACACATTTGTGAAGCAAAAACATCCAAGGAGGCATGGGACACACTTTCTACCATCTATGAAGGGAAGAATGAATCAACAATACTTCACCTTCAATCTCAACTTCACACATTGAGAGTCCAAGATGGAGAAAGCATTGAGGTTTTTCTTCGTTGAGTTGCAGAGTTGAGAGCCAAATTGAATGCCATGGGAGAAATTGTGGACGATAAGCTCTTGGTACCCATCATACTTAGAGCTCTACTAGATTCATTTCAAGTGTTGATCACTTCCTTGCAAGTTTCAAATAGGAAGGTGTCCTTTGATGAGTTGGTGAATATGCTTCAATAGGAAGAAGCAACCAACAAGTTGAGGGATCAATTGAAAAATAATGCACTCATTTCCAAGAAGTCTAGGAGAAAGAAGCCATAGAAGGGTCCTTCCCCATCATCATCATCATAGAAACAACCTCAAAAACAAAAGAGGTATTACCACATATATGATAAAGATGGACATGATACAAAGAGTTGTTGGTATAACCCTATGACTCAAGGAGATCAAGTCCACAAACCTAATCAAAAGAAGACACAGTACAAACCATGTCCTAAGCAGAAGCGACAACAAGGGCATGTTGTGCATGAAGAATCATATTTAGAATCCGAATAGGCACATAAGGTGCTAATGTCCAAGGCGATGAAAATACCGAAGGATAAAGTTTGGTATATTGATTCAGGTGCTAGCAAGCACATGATTAGGGACAAAGCATGGTTTGATTCATTACAAGCCAAAGAAATGGGAAACCAGTAACCATTATCAATGATAAAACATATCAAGTCAAAGGAGTGGGAGATGTTTCTCTCAATATTCTCCAAAAGTAGTCATACGATCCAAAAGGTACTATATGTACCTAGATTGGCAAACAATTTGTTGTCAGTACCATAAGTTATGGATCAAAACATGGTGGTAGAATTCTGAGTTGTTGATGGCAACAAGAAGTGTTTTATCAAGAGACATGGCAAGATTGTGGTAATAGGTTCCTACAAGAATGGCTTGTTTGCACTTGATGTCATATCATCTCCTAATGTCACATTATCAATAGCAATGATAGATGCTACCTCCCTATGGCATAGGAGATATGGTCATCTAAGTTCAGGATACTTACTCCAATTGAGTAAGCATCAAATGGTGTTAGGTCTGCCTAGCCTTTCACCAACATTGCTAGTATGCTTAGGTTGTTTGGTAGGGAAGCAACATCAAGTACCTTTTGAGTTGAGCACTCACAGAGCAAAAGGATAGTTGGATGTGATTCACACCGATCTATGTAGACCCATGCCTAGCCAGTTTTAATGGATATAAGTACTTTCAATTGTTTGTGGATGACTACTCATGGAAGATGTGGGTGTATTTCTTGCAACTAAAGTCAGACATGCTCAAGTATTTCCAACACTTCAAGAAGCGTGTAGAGATAGAAACTGGGTATTCTATTCAAGTTCTTTGCTCAAATCAAGGGGGAATATACATCCAATGAATTTTCAAAGTTTCTCGAGCAAAATGGGATCAAGCGACAGCTCACTATAACATACACTCCACAACAGAATGGGGTTGCTAAAAGGAGGAATCATTCCATCATGGAAATGGTTCATTGCATGCTCATAGGAGCAAATCTAGAGCAGCAATATTGGGTTGAAGTTATTTCCACTACTGTGTATCTTCTAAATAGAGCGCCCACAAAGGCACTACAAGGAGTTACACCTGAAGAAGCTTGGTCTAGGAGGAAGCCTTCAATTGCGCATCTTAGAGTCTTTGGAAGCAAGGCATACATGCATGTGCCAAAGCGACAGAGGACCAAGTTGGATGCGAAGACCCTGCCATTCATATTTCTTGGGTATGATGATGAGTCAAAAGCTTATCGACTGATAGATCCAGTCACCAAGAAATTGCATATAAGTAGAGATGTGGTGTTTGATGAAGATTTTGAAACTAAGTCAAATACTGAGGATTCTAAGGAGTCTAAAGATGCCACATCTCCAGTTGTGAGCATAAATGATGATATGGAGTTAGATGAGGAAGTTCATGAAGAAGTTCTAGAAGTTGTTGATGAACCTATAGTAGTTGATGAACAAGAAGTTATTGTACCTACAACTCCATCACAATGGAGAAAGACTCCAAAATGGCTCACTAGTACCATCAAAGATGCTAAACTTGATGCAACTCTTGACATCACTTCCACACGACCACGTACTCGTAGTAGTACATGTCAAGAAGTAAATCTAGGCTTGATGACTTCAATGATGGAGAATTCAAAACCAAAATCGATGAAGGAAGCACTTAGTTCGCCATAGTGGAAGGCAGCTATGGATGCAGAGTATGAATCTTTGATGAAGAACAAAACATGGGAACTTGTCGATCTACCAAAAGGAAAGAAGCCCATAGGCTGCAAGTGGGTCTTCAAAATCAAATACAAGGAAGATGGATCCATCGACAAGTATAAGGCATGGCTCATTGCAAAGGGCTATGCATAAAAGGAAGGAATAGATTATGAAGAGACATTTGCCCCCATAACGAAGATTAAGACCATCCATGTAATTTATGCACTAGTAGCACAATTTGGTTGGAAACTTCAACAAATGGATGTCAAGAGTGCCTTCCTTAATGGTGATCTGAAAGAAGAGGTGTACATGACACAACCTGAAGGCTTTGTTGTCAATGGGCAACATCAAAAGGTCTATAGATTAATCAAGTCATTGTATGGGTTGAAGCAGGCTCCCAGAGCCTGGTACATAAAAATTGATGATCACCTATTGCAACATGGTTTCACTAGAAGTCCCTTTGATGCAAATCTCTATCTTAAGAAAGTTGGATCTGAGATAGTGATACTTGTGTTGTATGTTGATGATTTGGTCATCACTAGCAGTTCTGATGATTTGGTAAATGGTGTGAAGAATGACTTGAAAAAGTCATTTGACATGACAAATCTGGGACTTCTGCACTATTATCTTGGCTTGGAGGTATGGAAAAGGAAGAATCACATTGTGGTCTCATAGACGAAGTATGCCAAGACATTACTTGAAAAATATTGGATGATAGACTATAAACCAAAGGCAACACCAATGGAGCAAGGTTTACAACTGTCCCAATATGATAAGTCACCATAGGTATCTGGTACTCTTTATCGTTAGCTGATTGGGAGTCTCATATACCTGACAAATACCAGGCCTAATATCAGCTTTGCTGTGAGTTATCTTTCGAGGTTCATGTAGGAACCTAAGGAGAGTCATTGGAAGGCAACAAAGAGGATTTTGCATTATGTCCATGGTACAATGGAGTATGGCCTGGAGTATAAGAAGAATGATCAATTCTTCTTGCAAGGATACACAGACTCAGATTATGTCGGATCTATAGATGATAGGAGGTCAACATTTGGATATGTATTTCATCTAGGATTTGGACCTATCTCATGGCACAACAAGAAACAACAGACAGTGGCATTATCATCCATAGAGGTAGAGTATCGCGTTGCATGAGGAGCTATGTGCGAAGCGATATGGTTACATCACATATTGTCAGATATGGGTGTTCCTGAAAATCAATCGACAGTATTGCATTGCGACAATCAAGGTGTTCTAAAGTTGGTCAAGAATCCAGTTTTTCATGAAAGAACAAAGCACATTGAAGTTCAGTGTCATTTCATTCGAGAACAAGTTTAGAATAACCAGATTCAGCTCCAGTACATTCCCATCGAAGAACAACTTGCAGATATTTTTACAAAGGCACTTGCACATGTCAAATTTGAATTGTTTCGCAATTCTCTTTGTATACCAAATAATGTAATAAGGGGGATGTTAGGAAGTTATTACATTATTATTCTAATAATTTATTATTACACCTCACATTAGATCAAGAGGTTAGATTGGTTATAACTAATGGGTTATATTTGATTATGGTTATAACCATATTGAATGGTTATAACCTCCATGAAATGTATTTAAATATGTGGTAGATGATCAATAAAATATGGTTTTAATTGAGATAATGGAAACAAAAAGAACACTTAGTTGGAAAAATATGATCTGATGGTAGGAGCTGGAGCAAGAACGAGAGTGGGAACGGGAACGAGAGCGAGAGCAGGTTTAGATGCAGGTGCAGGTTCCAGGGCGGGCACAAGATCAAGATCGAGGTCAGGCACGTCGGGGCCCAGGCCCAGGCCCATAAGGTCCTCGATAAGACCATAGGAGAGCTCATAGGCTGAGTAGTCTAGAAACCAGGGTGAGGATGACATCTTGGGGCCGAGGGCCCCTCCCAGCCTTGATGCTAGTGCAGGCCTTGGGAAAAATTCCCTAGATCCTGGGCAAGGTTCTGCCTCAAGTGGACCCAAACCCTCATATCAATAGATCCTGGCTAGTGCCAGGGCCCAGCCTTGGGCCTTGGGCATAGGGCTTTCCCTATAGGGCACCCACATTTCCATTCAAGAGGAGGTCTACTCATCCTTTGTCTCTGGATCCTCTACCTCCCTAGTTGGGAAGTTCCTGGGAGGGCGTCCAAACATGGAAACCATCCGCAGGTGGGCGACCTCCAAATGGAAAGTTTTTGGACATATCCAGTTGGTGGCCCTTACCAAGGGATTCTTCATCATCAAACTAAACAACAACGATGATGCTGAAAATATTTTGTTTGGCGAGCCCTTGTTCTTGGGTCGCAAAAGCCTCTTCCTCATGCGATATAGAGCTGACTTCAATCCCAGCACCCAAAGTATCAACTTCATCCCAGTCTGGGTTTGGCTCCCTGAGCTCCCCTTCCATTTGTGGCACGAAGATGTTCTAAGGCTCATTTCCTAGTTGGTCGGTGAGTTGGTGGCCTTCGATCCCGCCACCAAGGTAGGCTCTCTATGGTCCATGCCAGATTTTGCATCAATGCAAATCTAGAATCTGAACTCCCCTATTCTGTGTCCATCTCCTTGGGGTCCTTCTTCTGGTGCCAAACCCTAATTTACGAAAACAAACCTACTTTTTTCCCTCTTTGCTACACTCGGGGACACCTCCCCTACCAATGGCCTGTATCCAAGAAGGTTGATGTCTCTCTCCCCATCAAACCCCCTTCTCGACCAGGATGGGCTCCCCCATAGGCCCCCCGTGATGGCCATAGATCCCAGGCTTGGACCACCAAGGAGGCTCCCCCTCCCTAAGCGGGCCCTTTGGATGGCCTTCCTCAGGTTTCCCCTTCCCCCGTTCCCCTCCCTGGTTCCTCTTTCGGGGCCCCGTTCCTAGGCTCCCCCCTCGCCCGCTGTGAATCCCTCCCTGCAATCCCTTGCTTGCACCCCATCTTAGCCTTGTGATTCACCTGGTCTCTCTCCCCCATATGCTTTCACCTTCCTACCTTCATCTTCCAGGGTTTCCTCCTCCCCCCTCCTTGTCATCCCCCTCTGAACCTCATCCCGCCCCTCCTGGTGGTCCCTGTCGACCTCCCCCCTCAGAGTGTAGCTCTGAGAAGTTCAACGAAGAGGTTGAGGGCAGCTCTCCATCTGGATCTGATGAAATCATCCCTAAGATGACTCGAATTAGGACATTCACCATAGACTTTAGCAGAAAACTCAAGAGAGGTCGGCCCACCCTGGGCGATCAGTGATCGAGGATCACTAAAGACGACATAGCAAATGGCTCCCATGAAATCCTCTTTGATGTCACCCTGAGCTTCTCCAAAGTAGATGCCCTATGATCCAAACCCCTCGCTCAGCTCAAGAAGGGGGGCAAGCGACCCCCCAAGGGTGTCAAATGAATCTCATCACCTGGAATGTTAGGGGGCTCAATGGTGCCCCCAAAAAAAGGATCCTCGACCTAACTCTACAAGGATCACCGTTTGTCCTTCCTCCTCCTCTAGGAGACCAAAATAGATGAAGCGACTACTTAGAGGGTCACCCAAGCTACTTGACATAATTGCAAGTCTCTATCTACCCCTGTGACTGGCACAATTGGAGGCCTACTATGCATGTGGTACCCTCGATATTTCAAGAGGAGAATCATATCTTCTTCCCCAAAAATAATCAACATTCTGGTCCATTGTGTGAATTCAAGACGTTCATGGATCTTGTCTAACGTCTACGCTCCCAACAGCCCGATTGAGAAAGCTGCCTTATGAAAGGAAATCAGTTTGATGATGGAAGCCTTTGCCCCCCTTCCCTGGATCCTGGCAGGGGACTTCAACAACCCTCTTTTCCTTTTTGATAAAATTTGGGGCTCAACGGCTCCGTCCAAAAGCATGGAAGAATTTGGAGTCTTCACTGACCTCAATGAGCTCATGGGCGTCAGCCTAAATGGAGCCAGGTTCACCTGGTCAAATAGAAGAGCAGGAGTAAGCCAAATCCAGGTCAGGCTGGACAGAGTATTCCTCTCTAAGGAATCCATTCCCTTGTTTGCTGATGCAACCTTGCTGGCTCTCCCTAAAATTGGGTCTGACCACAACCCCCTCCTCCTCAAAACTGACCATCACTCCTCCCTCAAGCGGCCCTTCTGATTCGAGTCCATGTGGCTGCATCACCCCAAATTGAGGGCCTAGGTTGGTTGCTGGTGGGCTCCCCTAGTCCCTGGGCACCCGACTGAGCAAGTTTACCACAAACTGAGATGCCTCAAAGAAAAACTCAAGGTATGGAATAGAGAGGTGTTTGGTAACATCTTTGAAAATAAAATAGTAATCAAGAAAAAACTCGAAGACCTGGAGCTCAGGTTCCAGGAAGACTCCCAAGACCCAGGGATCAGGGAAGAGGAACGTTCAGCCCTCAGCGAGTACCACAACATCTTGGTCAGGGAGAAAACATTTTGGAGGCAAAAATTGAGAGCCCTATGGCTCCAATATGGTGATGCTAATACTAAGTTCTTTCATACGTCGACCATCAAAAATAGGGGCTCTAACAGAATTACCAAGTTAGTGAGCAACGATGGCAGAATTATTAAGGACAAAGAAGACATTCAGACTGAAGCCATCAACTTCTTTCAGGATCTCCTTGGCGACAATCCCAACATGTCCCCAGAAGCGACAGACACCCTGCTGGAGCATATCCCAACTTCAGTCTCGGCCATGGCAAACAAGATGCTCTTGTAGTCCCTGTCTGACTCTAAAATCCATGCTACCACATTTTACATGAAGGTCGAGGCGACCTCAAGCTCGGATGGATTTTCCCCCATTTATTCCAATCCTTTTGGCACATCGTTGGCCAAGAAGTGTGCGCAGCCATCCGGGACCTCCATTCCACCAGCTCCATCCCTAGAGGTATAAAATCCACCTTCATTGCCCTGATCCCCAAGTCTCAGGTAGCCAGATCCCTCTCTGATTTTTGCCCCATCAGCTTGTGCAATGTCTTATACAAAATCTTGACCAAATCCTTGGCCTCCCACCTCAAGGATATCCTTCCCCTGATCATTGCCCCCTGCCAGGGGAGATCGGTCAAAGGTAGACTTATCACAGATGGAGTTATCATCATGCATGAGGCTATCCACTCGGTCCTCCTATCCAAAAAGACCTCCTTTCTACTCAAGCTAGATATGAACAAGGCCTTTGACAAAGTTGACTGGGATTTCCTTTCCAAGGTCCTCCTCAAGTTTGAGTTCCACCCCTCCTGGGTCAGCCTCATCAAAAACTATGTGTCCTCCCCTTGGTTCTCTATCCTCATCAATGGATCCCCTGTCGGGTTCTTCCCAAGCTCCAGAGGCCTTCACCAAGGTGACCCCCTATCCTCAATCCTCTTCATCATCTTGGCCAAGGCCCTGGGATGCACCATCTCGATTTTTGTCTCCCACGAACTCATCTCGGGCATCAGGCCTATGTCAGGCCTACCCCCTGTGTCACATCAGTAGTTCATGGACGACACCATCCTTGCTACTTCAGCTTCGATCCCTCAAGCCAAGACCATTAAGCTCATCTTGAACCTGTATGAGGAGATGACCGAGCAAAAAATCAACCTCCAAAAAAGTAAAATTTTCTTTATTCATACCCCCCTGGATAGGCAAATCAGAATCGGGTGGATTCTTGGTTGTACCCCTGATTCCCTCCCCTCCTCTTACCTTGGGCTCCCCCTGTTCATAGAAGCGTCCTCCAAAACCCTTTGGAGCGGGTTGATTGATTGGATCCAGAGGAAGTTGGCCCCCTGGAAAGGCCACCTCCTCTCTCAAGCTGGTAGAGCCACCCTACTGTCTGTGGTTCTTCAAAGCATTCTGGTCTACTTCATGTTGGTCTTCAGAATCCCAGCCTCCATTGTAGCTCACATCAAGAAAATCCAAAAACATTTTCTATGGTCGGGTAGCAAAGATAAGAATAGGATTCCCTTGGTTTCCTAGCCCCTGGTCTGCCACCCCAAAGGTGAGGGAGGGATTGGGCTCAAGCGGGTGACCCTCATGAACAAGGCCCTCTTGTCCAAGCACGCCTAGAAGGTGTTCACCAACACCCCTGATGAATGGGTCAGCATCGTTCATAGGAAATATTACCACCATCACCCCTTCCTCAGTGAATCTCATCCCAGAGACGGATTAGCCTTCTGGAAATCCTTGATCTCCACTAAAGACATCATTTAGAAGGGGACCATATGGATCCTCGGGGACAAAACCAAGATTGACTTTTGGGAAGACAGGTCGATCCAAGATGAGGCCCTGATTGTTGACAACGATCTCCTCATCCTCATATTAGGCCTGGTGGACAGAGGGCCCAAGGTGTTAGCCTATATCACCCAGAACCAAGGACGGGTAACATGGAAGCCCATCCTGAACCCCAAGCACCCACTCCAAGCCTCTAGGCTCTAGTGCATCCTTAAGGCAATAGTTATCCCATCTTCTAGAGGGAACAACAGATGCGTCTGGCATGACACTCCCAGTGGTGCCTTCTCTATCAAATCTACCTACAACTTCCAAAGAGTCCCTTATGAGGCCCCATTCCTAGCCCTCCAGGTGTGGGCCAAGAAGCTAATCCCCAAAATCAGTCACTTCGTTTTGGTGGCCATCCAAAATAATATCTTAACCATCGAGAACCTGATTAGGAGGGGCTTTCAGATCCCAAACAAATGTTTCCTTTGTTGTGTTGCCTGGGAGTCCACTAATCATCTCTTTATTAGATGCCTCTTCTCTTCTGAAGTCCTGGGCCTCATCTTGTCCCAATTTTCTATCCAGTGGGTGGCCCCCAATTCCATCTCTAACCTCCTGTCTTAGTGGCCCAATACCTTCACCCACCCCTTCATCCGCTCCCTATGGGGCTCCTGTCTTCCTCACCTACTCTGGAAACTCTAGCTTGAGCACAACAATAAAGCCTTCTCCTCCTCGGCTCGCTCCCCCTAGTGGGTGGCGGCCAAGGCGGTTGCCTTCACCCTTGAGAACTCCTGCTCCCTCCCTTTGATCGAGGCACCCCATAGGCTGGGCGAGTCCACCCTCCTCTCCTCCCTTGGAGTCCAGCTCCCATCCCCTGGTCCCCCCTGCCCCCTCCCACCGTTATGTGATAAAGTGGATTGCCCCCCCTCTTGTATGGGTCAAAATTAACTTCAATGGAGCTTCTAAAGGAAACCTCGACCCCTCTGGAGTGGGCGGGGTCATCCGAGACAGTCACAGGGCCCTGATCTTGGTGTACACCGAACCGCTGGGCATCCAAACCAACAACTTCACCAAAGCAACAGCTCTCCTTCGTGGGCTGATAGCCCTCAAGGAGACCTCCCCAAAATTCATCATTGAGGGTGATTCCCAAGTCATCATCAAGGCCACCTTCAACCCAGGAAGCCGCTCTTAGCACATCCATAACACCATTCATGAAGTTCTCACCATCCTCCAAGGATTCACTCACCACACCTTTCACCATGCATATAGAGAAGGCAACAGGGCAGTCGATTCCATGGCCAACCAAGCCACCACAACGGAATATCTCACTACCTAGACCACGAACTTCCCTAAAGTTCTAGTCCAAATAGCTTCCCAAGATAACTCAAGCATCGATGAGAGTCTAGGTGCTTAGATCGCTTCGAGTCAAGGCCTCGAAGGTGTACTGTTACGCCCTCCCCACATGGACAGGGGACACTCATTCCTGCTCCACCATGCTAATTTGCCCCAGCACCCCTCTCGTCTAAGGGCTAGCCAATTCGATCAAGTGTTTCCATGCCCCGACAAGTACTCCCCACTTCATAGGCCATGTCAGACCTTTGGCCTATCTTGTTCTGGATAAATGCAGCCTCGCTGGAAATCCTGGCAAGTCCAATTCAGAGTGCACGGCTTCTTAGTCTGACTTTCCTGCCTCGGGCATTGCTCCAATATATTTCCATGCTAAGTCAGCCCGCTCGCGTATTCCTCCCATGAGGTTTCCCCAAGCTGCTTCTCCATTCATATTGTGCCAACTAGAGCACTAGAATTGGCTCCCCTTCCCTGCCCCACATGGTTGTCGACAGCCACGCCCCCTCAGCTCCTCCCAACTCATGTCGTCCCCTGCCCTAAGCACTCCTTCTCGATGCTTGCGGCCTTTCCCCTCCTTGGTGCTTCCCTGTAAGCTTTTAACCCATCTATGCTCAGATCTCTCTCACGTTCTTCTCTATTTTCCCCTCCCCATGTCCCCGTGTCTCTCCCCTCCTAGTTTAGGCCATCTCTGGTTCCCTTGCCCCGGGCCTGCCAATTGCCTTCCATGGCTTCCAAGGATTTTTTCCTCGAGCCCTCCACTCTCGACCTGAGCGAGTCTGCCAGGATCTTTTCTAATGCCAAGAAATACACCCCCTTCTTTAGGTCGACGAATAAATCACACAGGGATTTTTGGACACCTGGAACGACGGGGAGGTCAAAGTGAAAGGGCTTCATTTCAAAGTGTCCAAAGAGTTTCTGATTGAAGTTATGGGTCTGCACCACGAGGAGAAAGGCATATTCGTTCGATAGGACAAGCACAATTAGGAGGAGGAGCTCTCCCAGTTCCTAGAGTAGCAATGGGACAAGGCTAATCTCTTTCGAGCTGACCTCCCGACCCCCTTTGATGAGGCCATCATCCCAGTGATGCAATACATTACTTGCGATGACCCGAATCAGCGCCTCTATAGCTTTCACCTCAGCTTCTACAATCACATTCGTGGAGCCATGTTGGTAAGCACCCCTCGATTTCTCCTTTATTCCCTGAGCCTCACCATTGACCGGGCCTGCAGGAACCATTTTTGGCCCTCCCATCAAGGGCTCATGGTTGTTTTGTACAGACACACCCTAGCTAACCAGTCATAGCTACATTGCGTCCCTCCCCTATCCTCTGTTCCCCTCTGAAGTGGTTGGCTCCCCCGTTGCTTTCCATGCAACATCCAAATCCAAGGAGACCCCATCCCATGAAGCCTCCCCTTCCTCGAAACGATGTAGACCCACCTGAAAATGTAGAACCCCAGCTCAGGCCCCAGACAGGGCCCCGACTCCTGGTGCAAGCTTGATCCGCAAGGGCCCAGCCCCCGACAGTAGCAGGGCTGCTAGCAGTTCCAAGAAGGCCAAGGTGGAGGAAGCCATCGAAGTCAGCTCTGACTCCGGCACCAAGTTGTATAACTTGCCGACCAGAGCCCTCCTAGACATCACGATCAGCTCCCTGATCGCTTTTGCCAAAGCGGCTTCCTCAGCGGCCAATGCCTTGGGCGAACTCCATCGTAGGTTGGGCGACGGCCCTGACAGGGAAGGAAGCTAATCTTCCAGGTCGGGGCCCCCGCCCAGGTCAGGCCCGATTGTAGGGCTATCTGGAGCGACGGCGGGCAGTATTTTTTGGCTTATCTACTGAGCAGCTTCGTGGTTTTTCCCAGTTTGGTGGCCCCAGGCCAAATTTTGTTTTGCTGGCGACATAGTTGGATGGACTTTTTGTAGGCACCAGGGCCCCTGGGCCCCGATCTGGTTCCCAAGGGCACATCCCTAGTCTTCTAACACCAAAATATAGCTACGACTACCTATGTACCTAAGGTTTTGGGACCCTTCAAAAAACCCATTGTAAATATTATTGTTACTTATCAAAAAATATATATATGGTTTTAATTATTCCCTTCAATATCTTTGTATTCCTTTAAGGCACTTCACATCTATGCAATAATCCTACATATAAATACCTAGTTGTACTACTTGAGTATGGAATTTATGTGTAATATTTTACATTTTGACCATCCCATTTTATCCTTAGGTGTGCTATTATAGTAAAGGAATTGTATTTGTAATATGTTGCACAAGTTACTTATTAAAAATATATATATGTTGCACAAGTTGATTATTCTTGTCTCATTTTTTCCTCTTATAGTCTCTCCAAACTATAGCTTAAATGGTATAAATATAATTCTCTTCAACTTCATGAATTATTGCACTCTATTATTAGTCTATATTCCATATTTCTTTTGACAAATTTGACATGGCTTCTCTAAAATGTGAGAGCATGTTGAGTCATTTTTTACTAGAAAATTACTTTTTGCTTATTTATATATCCATGTACATGAAAGTATATCTTTAGTTAATCAAATTACCTCTTTGATTCTTTTTATTGTATTGGTCTTTATGTGACTTGATTCTAGATTTGCATCCATCTTGAATTAGGGTATTATAGATTTGCTTCTATAGATTTCCTGTGGCATATTCCTATGTTGGAATTTCATTCCACTTTAATACCTCTTCTTCTTCTAATGATTTGATCTCACACTTTTTTGCATCTCCTCTACCACTATTTCTAAACTCTTTGTCACTTCTCTGACTTAATGTATTAGTGTCTTCAAATCTTTGCTTTTCATGACTGTCACCAAATATTATACATGGTTTATGAAACTAGGTTGAGTAATGATAAATTAATAATTGATTTACTCTATCCTAGTTAATATATGTTCCATATCACTATATGTAAATACCTAAATTTTGTATGGATCATAAACTATTTGTCCAACTCCTAATATTGAGTCTTTGTTAATCAATTCTCACTGACATCCTATTTTTCATTTCTACTAAAGGTCATAAAATCCACAATGATATACCTATTTCATTTAACTTGTATATTGCTATTCAACTTATAACTATGCATGGAATGAAATAACATACATATATATAATAATAATAAATGCCATACCACATAAACAATGTTGTTTATGTGTGTTGAAAAAACTCCATGAAGAAGAGTTTGAAATGCTTTATTCAACTATGTAAAGTGATTAATATGAGGTTTATTATGATCAATGTGGACATTGGATTATTCTTATATATTTTCATTCAATTGAATATGTTCATAGTGGAATTTTAATGGTGCATCCATAGTCTAATAATTACATTGGTTTGCTTTAGGCTTATTATGATCAATGTGGACATTGGATTATTCTTATATATTTTCATTGAATTGAATATGTTCATAGTGGAATTTTAATGGTGCATCCATAGTCTAATACTTACATTGGTTTGCTTTATGGTTATGAATATCCCTTCAATTTTTTTTCCTTCAATACCCATTCTATTGGATTTTATTTATTTCTAAGAAATGCAACTAATATTTACCATCATGCAGTTTTTTTGGTAGAGGAACCTAAAAAGTGCATATTGATCCTTTCCCCTATGTATTTCATCAAATGACATTTGTTTATAAATATATTTTGCCTGAATATGGATGGCTTGTTGACCACGTTGAGGATTTTAGGTATGCCTCTTGGTTAGTAAGGGATCCTTAGTAATTAAGGTCTTCTAAACTACTTCTTAATGATTTTTCCATTTAGTGGTCCACAACTTCTTATAAATTATGGAAAAATCCAAAGTTTAGCATTAAAGGTTGTTCTTTAAGGGCCTTCCAAAAGCCTCTTTAGACTCTACATTACTCAATCAAGTTTCCCAATATTTCTAAAAGTTCTATAGTAAATAATGTTGCTAACATTGATCAAATATACTAAATGGAATTTGCTTGATTATATTTGATATTGAGCAAAATGATCTAAAATATTCTTCATTTGTTCCTATTAGTATATACACTGAGCTTGCAAATAATGTGTGAAGAGGTATTTTATACCATAGTATCCTCTCGATGGTTATTGTTCGACATAAAAAAAAAAAATTATAACGATTTTTTCAAATGATAAAACATTTGTAATTGATAATAACCATAATATAATATTTGTAGTGTAAAAAAAATTATAGAAATTAAATATCACTTTATATATAATTCAAAATTAAGATATAGAACCACACCTCAAACTTGCATTCTGAATTAACTTTAAAGTCATAAATAAAGATGTTTTTTTTATTAGGGTAAAAACGATATTTTGATAGGGTCCAAACCCTTTTATAACACAAATTCAGCCCATCAATTACATAGTTGCCAAGGGTAAATAATCAAGGATCCCTTGGACGCAAGACAAACAGTATCCATCCTAGATCCCAATTAGTTGTAGTCCTCCGTCGTGAACTTTTCTAAGTCCTCATGGACCACCCCAGGGGGATCCATCTTGTATCCTCTTCTTTAATGACACCAAAGTTCACTATATAGTCTACTAATTTATTACCTTCTCTATAGACATGAACAAAGTTAACTTCTTCAAAATGCTTTAAAAACTCTCTAATATCTTGCACAATGTAATCAATTTGCCAATTAGCTTCTCCCTCCTTTTTCAAAATATTGATAATATTCAAGGAATCTCCTTCAAAGGTAACTTTTTTAGCACCTAGATCCTTAGCTAGCTTTACACCTAGATGTAAAGCATTAATTTTAGCTTTATGACAAGTAGTAATTCCCAAAAAATTATAGGTTACCGCCACCAATCTACCCTGATTGTCCCTTACCTTTGGATTTCCTATCAAAATTTAACTTCAACCAATCATCTCGAGGTGGTTGCCATTTTACATCAGTTCTAACCTGAACATTTGCCTCTCCACCACTAATAGGTTTCAAATTCCATGCCTTAGCTATCATAGTCTCTTCAGTATTCTCTGGATTGATAGGGTACTTGATAGATTTAACATTCTCCTCTAAAAAGTGGGTAATACTTCCAAAACTTACCATTGCAGACATTTTTTTCCCTCTAAAAATTCTCATGTTCCTCTCTAACCAAACTTCCCACACAAAATGAAATGGAATCAAGTTCTAAATTACATTAAGACGAGGACTGAAAAAGGGGTTCTCCCATTGTTGTAACCACAAAACCATATTAGAAGGCATCACCCAAGAGATGCCCATCTTGTTGATGAGGAGCTGAAAAATATTTAGAGTATAGGGATATTCCAAGAAGATGTGTTCCACTGATTCTTCTACCTTTTCACATAAAATGCATCTATTAGAAAACTAAAAACCTCTCTTCTTAATATTATCCATTGTTAGGATCTTATTTTGGACTGCTTCACAAAGAAAAATCTCCAGTTCAGGAATAGATTTCTTACCCCAAAAAATATTCCAATGGAAACCATTATCTACAATAGAATTCAAAATATCATAGGTTGTCTTCACGTTGAATTCCCTATTCTTAGTTTTGCTCCAAACCATGGAGTCTCTATACCCGACAACACCTAAGTAATAAGCCTTTATTTTAGATTTAAGGAGGTTTAAAGCCTCCAAATTCTTAGGGTCTACCTCTAAATATTTCTAGCTCAATTGGTTATCCAATAAAGTCATGTAATCACAAACCTTTATACCATATCTATCTTCTAGATCCTCTTTCATATTAGGAAAAATATCATTGTTGGCTAAAGTATTGTCATCTAACCATGCATATTCCCAAAAAATTATAGAGGCCCCATCTCCAACACACCATTTCACACCCTTCCACAAGGCCTCCCTAGCCTCCACCAAGTGGTTCCATAAAGAAGAGCCACAACAAGGGTCCTGAATTGTGAGAAATATGGTATCCTCCTGGTTGTCAAGATATTTTTTTAAGAATCATTTCCCAAAGAGTCTGACCATACCTTAGAACTCTCCCATCCCACCTTGGCTGCCATAGCACTATTAACTATGTTGAGTCTCCTCAGACCAAGGCCACCATGCTTATTTTGATGGCATATTTTTTTCCAAGATACAAGATGAATCCTCCTCCTCTCTTCACATCCTAACCATAAGAACTGTTTTTGAATTCCTTCTATGATGTTCAAAACTTTAGTAGGGATCTTGATAAGTATTGAACTTATCAAGATCCGTAATAAAGTATTCCACATCTTTCTTCCAAACTTTATCCCATATCACTAAATTTTGAGGGACTTCCTTCACTAGATTTAACTAGAAACTCTTATAACAAACAAATAGTGACTCACCCCATCATAATAGAAAATCCCATCAACTAGGAACCCTCCCAATATTGATTTTAAGAATAAATATAGAATTATAATATTGGGATGCCATATAAGTTACTGTGTTCTAACAATGAGATAAGTTCTCCATAATGCATATCCATTTCCAAATTTTAATAATAATTATTCTATAATACAAGACATGAAATTATAATAAAACTTTTAACAACAATATACACACATGCATGATATTGATTCATAAGATATTTCTTTTTTATTTAAATCCTTGACCCCAATTTAACATTCACCCCATGTAATATGTTAAATTTGACCATAAATATGTGCAAAGTACTAAGTATACTACCTATAGAAACATACCTCAATCCCTAATCAAATGTAGAATAGCACATAATAGAAATAAATGATTAAAAGTGTAAATATAAAATTGAATACCCTCCCTATTTAATTTTTTTCTCCCATCCTCAATATTTACAACACATATTAGCATACACATAAAACAAATGGATCTAATACCATACATTCAATTTCCCCAATAATGGTAGACTTATTGAATTTCCGTCCAACACAACAATTCTCCTTTCCTCCTACAATTGTTCCTCTTCTTTCCTCAAATTCATTTAGAATGAACACTTCCTTTTTTAAATCCTATAAAAATTTTCACATAACTTAAATAGAGAGTCCTCCAATAGAGACTAAACATGTGTCCCTTTAGATCTCTCTTTTAAATTAGGGAAGAGATAACTCACTCCTATGTAAAATCCTTATCTTAACAAATCCAAATTTTCTAATGTAAGTAGCTCTCTTAAGTGATACTTTATTTATAACTAGCCCATGGTCACAATAATTAATATATTAATTAATTATGCATCTCCATGGCAATGATTACGTAAAGTATTTAAGCATGACCCTAATATAGTTCCTATAATTAATTATAATACTATATATAATATGAATAAATATTACCCATTCTATTTTTCCTAAAGATAAAAGCATGTAAATCATATCAAACAAGACCATGACATTGTTGTCCATAATGTAAATTCCACATTATATAATATCTATCTAATGTTTAAATAAAAAAATGCAAATGTTCATGTCAAAACTATAATCAAGATCCAATGAGTATCTCAGTCCAAAATTAAGAGGGTATATGCATGACCCAAGGGTGGGAAAAAACAAGGCATAACCAATTTTTTTTTTTTTTTTACTACTATCATTATATTTATCTCTAAAGTCAAGACTGGCTCATGTTACAATATGATATTATGGTCTAATTTAGAGATACTACAAGCCATCACACATATTCCATATATATAGTGGAATGGATGCAAAATTTAGCCATAATAACAATAAATATAATGACTTTTTTTCAATTCAAAAGCTAAAATGCAATATGCTAGAACATAACAAGTTCATAATATTTCTCAGAAGCTATAAATAGTCTATTTTATTATAAAATATGCACTTTAAAACAAATAACTTGCTTTTGATGACTAGAGGTAGAATGATTAACGTTGGAGTTCTAAAAGTGATGGAATTGATCATGATAAAAGTAGTAGGAATAGAGTTGAAAGTAGTAGTTGTTTGAACTTAAATTAATGTAGGGGCAATGGAGTTATCATTAGAGTTTCATTAAAAATAACACCTTTATCATGAGAATAGAAATCAAGAGCAAGAAAGTTAAATCACTAGATCCCATAGGACTAAACTTATAAGATAAAGAACTCATAGTTGATATAGCAATGGGAAAATTTACCTTCTTTTTTATTTGTGATTTGCATCTAAATTGTCAATCTAATTCATGTTACACTTTTTCTCTACCAGATATTTTGCCTTCTTTGTTCATTATACAACTCCATCCTAAGTACCATTACCTTAATACTTGTGAAATCCAATACCTTTCTCTTTGTATACAAGTACTTATGTATACTGTTAACATAACATCGACTATCATCAATCCACACTTCTTGTGCTTATCAACAAGCATTAAATTGCTTCTACAAATTTTGCACTTCCTTCAATATGTTGTTCATTTTGTATTTTTCAATAGTGGATCCTTGTTTTGGAAATTCCAAGTAGGTTGAAGGTTATGGATGGTGAATACATATGTGATTCCTTTTTGTATGGCTCTATCATTTAATACATCATATAGTACCACTTGGATTGAAGAATAATATTTTCAATTTGGTGTATAAATCCTCAAAGTTTCTCATCATGCACCTTCTCGTTCAATATTTTCTTGTTCTCAATATGCCTTATATCATAGTATGTCAATGATCATACTGAATAAGATGGTCAATAATTTTTGTTCCCTTATCTTTAGAAGTTGTGAGAGAGTTATAAATAGATCTTATTTATTTCATAAAATTGTTTTGTCAATGTGCCAAATGAATTTCTCTCAACTCCTTTTCTAAGAATAATTATGATTAGTCTAAGATTTAAAGGAAAAATGAATTTTAAAGTTCTCTCTTGCATAACATGCATCACATTGATATGATACCTAGGGATAGGTATTTAGAGATGTGATATTGTATTGTATATGGGTGTTATGGATAGTTATCATGGGCCATACATAACCCAAGGTTTATTGTATTGGAATATTATATTATAATAATAAGTTGGATAAGGGTTTAGGAGTTGGCTAGGGTTAGGGTTATACCTTCTCCAAAGTAGCATTAGATGATGGGTATATAAAGAAGGGATCTTGTCATTGTAATCATCAATTATCAATCATATCAAGTATTTATTTTTGTAATTATCTTTTCCCTCAAAATGGCTCCCTCATCTTAGGAGATATTATGGAGTTATTCATTCCTTAAGGACTATTATTGGTGTTGCCCTACCCTAAGGGTATTATACATATTTATCTTATTTTGTGGATGATTATTTGATATTATGGCACAATTGTAGATAATATATTTATTAGAATAAAATTGTGTAATGCATGTACCACCTATGTTTTAATCAACCCATCTTTGAGCATTACCTACTTTGTATAGTAAGGGCCTAATTATTTAGTGTAAGACTACTCCAATTATGTTGGATGCTCTTGCATAGCCAACAATACATGGATAGAAACATGTTTGGATGAATAGTTCATAATATTATCACCCTACTTGGTAAGGGAAGCTAAGGATTGCCTCGCAATTAACACCTTCATTTTAGGATGGTTATTTTCTATCTTAATATATTTACATGTATATCCATATACATGTCCATAACTTGAACATCTTGCATAAAACTACTAATTTATGTAAATATTTGTTAAATAGGAAAAAATATATATTTAAATTATATATTGAAAGTTTAGGTAAGGATGTAATAGGCAATAATGTAGCAAAAGTAGGTAAAGGGAAAAGAACAAGTAAATATATAAAGTAGCATGCCTTTCTACTATTATTTGCTTCCTCTTTGAAGTACTAAGACTCTTCCTTAATTTTGTGCATCCTCTAACATGTCATTGCATAATCGCAACTCTTCCCACAAGTATAAATTTACATGGATCTTCCAATAATAAGAAATAATGAAGTATTATACAATGAGAGCTAATAATGAAATTAAAAAAAAAAATCTTTGACTTTCAAGATATTGTATGTGTGGAGATTTATTTTTTTTTAGGGATATTAAACAAGGATTATAGATTCGTGATATGCACATCACTCCATTATCAAAAATGTCCATTGTCTTTAGAGTTAAGAGTAAAGTTTTATAGACTCATTGTGCTTATTTTTTAAAATCTTAACTCTCTGGATCTTGTTTAGGGTCCATCATTAGGGATTTCTATGAATAAATTACCTAGGAACAAAGATAGAAAATTTTACATTTTAATAAAACCATTAACTTATAAATTCTTAAGGATGCATGTCAACTTTAAAAATAAATAAAAGAAAGAATGAAAGAAACAAAGATAAAGGAAGAGGGGACAACAAAAACTATTTGTGAAAATAAAAAGATTCAAGTAGATTTAAATAAAATGGCAGTTTCTATTTATTAACTTATTTAAGTTAAACAAAAAAATTAAAATATAAAACCATAAACTATAGAAATACAAAAAATTATAGATTTAAAATAAATTTTTAATGTGGATATAATGTTCAACACCAACATAATAATAATGTCACTAGAATAAGTAGAGATATTTGGGATAGCCCAATCATTCCTAAAGTCAAAATGTTTGTTTGGCTATTAGATCATAGAAGAATTTTATCCTGGGATAACCTTAAACAAAGGGGTTTTCATGTCCTTTCTCAATGTGTTTTTGATAATAAGGTGGAGAGTATTGACCATCTCTTGGGACATTTCTCAATAGTTTAGAATCTATGGCAATGGATCCTTAATATGTTTGGTAAATACATGGTGATGAATAGCACAATTGAAGATTGGTTAAAGCAATGGCATAGCACTTATAAAAGTGAGGCTTTACAAATAATATGGGATATATCAAACAATACAATAATTTGGACTATATGGCTAGAAAGAAATAGAAGAATATTGAAAGTAAAGGAAAGCAGTTTAGAGGCAATGTAAAAGAATATATGTTTAGCCATAGAGGAGATTAAACCTATCAACTTACCCAATTCCTAATTTGGAAGCCAAAAGTCTTGATAGATGGAGGCAAGTCATTAAATGGAATTATGATGTTGGGTATAAGAGAAGCAAAAAAAAGGTAAAGAATATAAAGTGGAAACCACCAGATAAGGAGTGGGTTATATTGAATTTTTATGGAGCATCTAAAGGAAATCCAGGACCATCAGAAGGAGGAGGAATAATTAGAAATAATAGAGGAGATATTTTGTCTCATTATGCTTTCAATAGTGGATTTAAGACAAATAATGAAGTTGAAGCTTGGGCAGCTTTAGAAGGGTTAAAAATATGTAAAAAAATGAATTGGAATAGAGTATGGATGTAAGGTGATTCTCTCATAGTAATAAATGCAATTTTGAGCAAAGCAAAGGCTCCATGGAACATACAAGAGATAATTGTGGAAATTCAAGATCTTTCTAAAGAGTTTGAAGAAATCAGGTTTACACATATATTAAGGGAAGGAAATAAATGTGCAGATAAGCTAGCCAATAGAGGGATTTTGATTGAGGATCGTGAAGTTAAATTCTCCTTTCCATGGTTATAGGAAGTAGAAATTTTAGTTGAAGCTGACAAAAAATGTTGATTGCCTAAATCAATTAATGATTAAGTTTTACTTTAATGTTTTCCATTGGTAATATCTTATTTATTTTGTAACAATAATATGTTTTCATTTAGACTATTTATTATCATTTTTGTGGTTGCACTTGTGTTTCAAGAAGGAAACTAGCAATCCAAATTTGGTAAAACAGACTATGATAGTGCGATGTTTTGGAAATATTACTCTACTAAGATGCAAGGCATAAATAGTAGAGGTGAAGTTTTGGTATTGTGAAGGCTGCTATAGTAAAATATTAATAAAGATGCTAAACTCTGGAGTAATTTTATTTAAACAGAGATTTGAAAAGATCCAAAAAATGAAAATCAAGAATTCAGACATTTTATGTAAAATGATGTAGGTTTCTAGCTATAGCATATCAATTGAGATGAGAAGTGTATCTATTTGTAAACTCTCAAGCTCTAAATAAGAAAGATGTAATTTGTCAAGGGTGGAGGATCTAAGTACAACCCCTTATTATCAAGCAAAAAATAAATAAATTGTAATTAATTTGAAACAAAGTACTACTATTTTTTTGTTGGATAAACTAAATACTACTATTATTTTTAACTAGTTACATAGGGTTGAAATCGGCCCACTTATTATACGTATGCAATAAACCATGTTAGCATGTAATTACTATAATTTATACTATCATGAGTCACTTTATTGTGGGAACATCCATTACATTGTAAGAAATTGAACTTAGATAAGGATTATAGAGTTGCATCTATTTATCATTTTTCAACTATGCCTTGGATGAAAACAAATAATTATTACTATTATCATTATTTAATTATATATGGTTGAAATAGCCTAGATCGCATAATGATTACATAATGGTAATATTTCAAAATGGTACTAAAAAATTTGTATTACCATGACTTTGTTGAGCAAGGTGCAACAACAATATTGTCATTGTTGTCAACACAGTCAGATAGATCTATTGATGCAGTGGACAGGAAGTTCAAAAGCCTTTCAGATGCAGAAGACAGGAGTTCAAAGGTTACTCAGAGTATGTACAGGGATTGTCCAAGAAAACCGAAGTGGCCCATATGCAAAAGATCAAAGAAAAAGACAAGTAAGAAAAGTGTCGCGATATCGCGACATATACAGCAGGCAAGAAAAACTGTCACGATTTCGTGACATGTTGGAAGAGAGAAAAAGAAAGAAAAACTGTCACGATTTTCGCGACATGTTGAAAGAGAGAAAAAGCAGGATAAACATCACGATTTCGGACATGGAAGAGAAAGAGGAAAAACTGTCACGATTTCGTGACATGTTGGAAGAGAAAAAGGCAAGTGGAAAAACTGTCGTGATTTCATGACATGTTGGAAGAGAAAAAGGCAAGTGGAAAAACTGTCGCGATTTCGTGACATGTTGGAAGAGAAAAAGGCAAGTGGAAAAACTGTCACGATTTCACGACATGTTGGAAGAAAAAGAAATGACATGTGGAAGAGAAAAGGCAAGTGGAAAAATGTCGCGATTTCGTGACATGTTGGAAGAAAAAGAGAAAGCAGGAAGAAGTGTCGCGATTTCGTGACAAGTTCGAAGAAAAGAGAACAAGTAAGAAAAGTGTCGCGATTTCGTGACATGTCGCATTTTCGCGACTAAAATAGGAGAGAGAAAGTAAGTTGGAAAAGTGTCACGATTTCGTGACATGTCGCATTTTCGCGACAAAAGAAAGAGAGGAAGCGTACGAAGCAGAACTGTCACGATTTCAGACAAAGAAGAAGACTTAGAAGTGTCACGATTTCTGACAAGCGAGCATTACAAGAGAGAAGGGAAGTGTCACGATTTCATGACAAAAGAAAGCAAGACTTCGAAAGTAGAAGTGTCATGATTTCGAGACATGTCGCATTTTTGACTCAAAAAGGAAGGAAGGCAGAGAAGCAAAAGTGTCACGATATCGCGACATGTCGCATTTTCGCGACTCAAGAAGGGAAGAGAGGATAAAAAAAGTGTCACGATATCACATGTATTTTTGCAAAGAGGAAAAGTTCACGATATCACTGTATTTTCGGGGGCCAAAGCAAAGAGAAAGAGTAAGGAGAAAAAGTGTCACGATATCACGACATGTAGCTTTTTCACGATCCGATGCAAAGAGAAAGAGAGAGAAAGAAAAAGTGTCGCGATATCATGACATGTATTTTTGGGGGCCAAAGCAAGGAGAAAGAGAGAGAAAGCAAAAGTGTCATGATATCGCGACATGTATTTTCATGGTTGAGTTGAAGTCGACGAAGACCGATGACAACCGACTAAAATTAGGGTTTACAGTTGTCATGAAAGCTGACTAAGATTAGGGTTTTTAGCCGACTAAGATTAGGGTTTTCATCATGAAAATCTTGTTATAAAAGGAGGGTTATTTGGAGAATTTTGAGTGTGTCGAAGTGTGCAAAATACGGTCACTGTGCGTAGAGAGCAAGTCATGTCGAATCATTCTAAGTGTGGAATTTTGCTAAGAAAGCAGAGTGCACAACAGGGAGAAGACGACTGTGAAGTTCGAGTGTAGCAGAGTGTGCGAAGTGCATGCAGAGAAAGCAGAGTGCGCAAAAAAAGCAAAGGTGACCAGTCAGGGTCTAGCAAAAGCAAAGGTATCTTACTATCAATCTTCTAGTTTCAGAATTGAAGTCCAAGTTGGTGCTTGGCATCAGGGGTTGGTGCTCCTTTCTGTTGGTGCAGATAAATCAGGGGTTGGTGCTCCTTCCAGTGGGTGCTGGTAAAATTGTTTGTAAAGTTGTTGCTTTGCAAAGGCTAGATTTGGATGGTAGTCCAAGCAGTCATTTTTGAGGAGTAGCCACTTTGGTGAACCTCATTAAATCTTGTGTTGTGTGATGTTCTCTTGTGATACTTGCTTTATCTGGTTCTAAGGTTTCTTATTTCTATTTTAAGAGCTATGAATTTAAGTTAAAAGAGCTACACTGATTCACCCCCCCTCTCAGTGTCATTGTAAGACTAACAATTGGTATCAGAGCTAAGTTCCTGTACAAGCTTAACCGGCTAGGGTGATCTTGGAAGTAATACAATGGCAGGTGGTGAAGGCTTCTCATCAAACAAAGCACCATTGTTTGATGGATCTAATTACGTATTCTAGAGAATCAGGATGCAGACATATCTCTGTGCTTTGGGATACGACATCTGGGATTCAGTAGTTAGTGGATACACAATACCCATCACTCCTCCAAAAGAGGTCGATGAAAAGAAATTATTTGAAAATAACTCAAAAGCAAAGAATGCTCTCATGTGCGGATTAGCAGACAGTGAACTAGTAAAGATCATGAGTTGTAAAATGGCAAAAGAGATATGGGACAAACTGAGGAGTATTCATGAAGGAGATGATAAGATCAAGGAGGCCAAGTTATAGACACATCGAGCTCAGTTCGAAGCATTAAAGATGAATGACGATGAAAACATTGAGGCATATATGCTGAGAGTTAATGGAATCATTAATGCGATCAGAGGACTCGACGAGGATATCGAAGACTCTACCATCATGAAAAAGGTATTAAGATCTCTTCCTCAAAGGTTTGATTCTAAAGTCTCAGTGATAGAAGAAGCTAAAAATCTAAATTATTTTAGTATAGATGAGATGTATGGTTCCTTGACTGCATATGAGATGAGGATAGGAAGATCTAAACCCACAGACAGAGAAGCGGCTTTTAAAGCCCTTAAAAATAAAAATGCAAAACAAGAGTCCGAGGAAGAAGAGACATCAGATGAAATGGAAGCAAACTTTGTTAGAAAACTAAAAAGGGGAAAAGGAAAATACAGAGGAAAGCTACCGCTTAAATGTTTCAACTATGGAGGCGTTGGGCATTTTGCGACTAAATGTCCACTTAATGAGAAGAACAAAAATGATGAAGGATCGCACCAAGAAAGAAGTGACTGGAAGAAGAAAATGAATTTCAGAAAAGGCAACTTCAAGAAGAAAAGTTTCATCTCCAGGAATGCCAGTTCATCAGAAGATAGCTCCGGTGAGGATTCTGAAGAGGAAACAGGTGAAGCTCTTTTCATGGCATTTGAAGAAGAAAAGGAAGAAGGAGTGAACTCTGAAGTATGTGGTGAAAACCCTGAGGCTGAAGTAGATCTAGAAGGTGAGTTGATCTCTGCACTTGAAGAGTGGAAAATAGAGAGGAAAAAGAATAAGAAACTTTCAAAAAGGCTTGAGGATGCAAATGAAATCATATCCAGTTTGAAAGTACAGATAGAAGAATACAAGAAAATCTTCGAAGATCTTGAAGTGCAAATAACCATGAAAATAGATTATTGCTAACAAGCTAGAAGAAGAGAATGTTGGTTTACAGGATGCAGATAGAAGAGATGAATAAGAAAATTAGTTGTTATCACAAACGTGAAGAAAGTTCTATGAAGCTGGATAAGATCATAAATGACCAAAGGCCTGCAGGCATCAAATTTGGTCTGGGCTTCATCGAAGGAGAATCATCAAATGGATCAAAGACCAGAAATGTAGAATCCATAAAGAATGAAGATAAGAAACAGGTTGATCAAGGAAAAACATCTCATGCAAAAGAAAGCAATAATGCCAGGCACGAAAGGAGAATTGACAATGATGGATTCACCAATGTCACACATCAAAGAAGAAGAAGACCTATGGCTCCTACGACAACATGGCAAAGACCATCACCCAGGTTCAATTATCCCTTTTCTGGTTTCTATTTTAAATGCAATGGCTATGGACATAAAATCTCAGACTGCAAATATAATGTAAGACCAAGGAATTTCACCAGTAGAAATGCTTTCTCTCCTTTGATGAATTATACAGTAGAATGTTATAAATGTCATAATTTTGGGCACATTGCAAGAAACTGTAGAAGTACATTTGCATCAAATCAGTTTCAGGGAAGAAAATTTCAATCAAACAGGATGAGTCAAAATAGAAAACTTCCCGAAAAACAAACACAAGCTATTGATAAGGGAAAGGCAAAACAAGAGCTCAAATCTACTATCAAAATGGAGTGGAAAGAAAAAGAGCGACTTAAGGAAGAAAAGGAATCCTTAATAGTACAAACAACATTTAAAGCACAGAATAAATATGTACCATGGATACTCGATAGTGGATGCTCCAGTCATATGACAGGTGACAAACAAAAATTTGAGAAGTTACAGAAATATGAAGGTGGATCAGTAAAGTTTGGTAATAATGATGGAGCTAAGATAGTTGGCAAAGGCTCAGTTAAAATTAGTGATGGAAAAATTAAGTCAGAAGAAGTCTTGTTTGTAGATGGGTTGAAACATAACTTGTTGAGCGTAAGTCAGATTTGTGATAAAGGTCATGAAGTAGTCTTTATGAAGCAGGGTTGTGAAGTCAGAAAAACAAATAGTGGAAAATTGATAGCAACTGGATCAAGGACATCTGGCAACCTGTACACGCTCTCAGAGACTTCAAAAGGAGCTTGTTTTATTGGACAGGAAGAAGAAAATTGGTTGTGGCACAAGAGACTCGGTCATATCAGTTTTGATAATCTAGTAAAAATCACCTCAAAAAGGGCAGTAAGAGATATTCCCACCATCAGCAAACCTGCAAACAACATTTGTGCTTCATGCCAAAAGGGGAAGCAAACTAGAGTCACATTCAAAACAAAAGAGTACTACACAAGCAAACCTTTGGAACTAATACACACTGACTTATGTGGACCCATGAGAACACAAAGCATAAATGGTGACAAATATTTTATGTTGTGCATTGATGACTATTCCAGAATGACTTGGATATTTTTCTTGAAGCATAAATCAGAAGCTTTTGATATGTTCAAAATTTTCAAAAACCAAGTTGAGAATGAAACAAGAAAGAGGATCAAATGTCTAAGATCAGATAGAGGAGGAGAATTCATTTCAGAGGAGTTTACAGAGTACTATGAAAAATACGGTATTAAGAGACAGTTTTCAGCAACCAAGACACCTCAGCGAGAATGGAGTGGTAGAAAGAAAGAACAGGACAGTGCAGGAAATGGCACGGACTATGCTTGGCTGAAAGCGAGTAGTAGACAGATTTTGGAAAGAAGCAGTCCATACTGCGGTGTATATCCAAAATAGGTACATGCTGAGAACACATGAAAGCAAAACTCCTTATGAGTTGTGGTTCGGTAAAAGGGCAACAACAAAATACCTCAAAGTTTTTGGCAGCAAGTGCTACATCAAAAGAAGTGAAGATAATCTTGGTAAGTTTGAAGATAGAGCGGATGAAGGTATTTTTGTCGGTTATTCATCAAAAAGCAAAGCTTACAAATGCTACAACAAAAGGCTAAAGAAAATTGTGGACAGTGCCGATGTTAAATTTGATGAAGGTAGAGAACGAGTAATTAGCTATGAAACGAACTACCCAATCTATGAAGAGGCTATTGAAGGAGATGAGGAAAAAGAAATTGAAAAGATACAAAAAATTGACTCAGATGATTTAAGTTGTGATTCAGAAATGGAAGAAAATAAGAAATTCAAAACAGGCAGTTGGCAGAAAAATCATCCTAGAGAGCAAATAATTGGAGACCCCAAAGTTGGTGTTCAAACAAGAAGAAGAGTAGTAAGTAACTACTCTCTACTATCCAACATTGAGCCCAAAAATGTTGTTGATGCAAGCAAAGATGAAAGTTGGATGAAGGCAATAAATGAAGAATTAGATCAGATCGAGAAAAACAAAACTTGGGAGTTAGTACCTAGACCTGCAAATAAAAATATAATCGGGACTAAATGGATTTTTCGAAACAAATTGAATGAAGATGGACAGGTAGTAAGAAATAAAGCAAGATTGGTTTGCAAGGGCTATGCACAAGTTGAAGGCATTGACTTTGAGGAAACTTTTGCACCAGTAGCTAGACTAGAGGCAATTAGAATGTTTCTGGCTTTAGCAGTCTACAAGAATTTCAAAGTTTATCAAATGGATGTGAAATCAGCGTTTTTGAATGGGAAACTTGAAGAAGAAGTTTATATTGAGCAACCAGATGGTTTCCAACTTGGTGATGATCCCAACTTGGTTTGCAAGTTGAAGAAAGCATTATATGGCTTAAAACAGGCACCCCGAGCATGGTATGCAAGGCTAGACAACTATCTCACTCAACAAAGGTTTAAGAAAGGTATGGTGGATAGTAATTTGTATGTCAAAATAGAAAATGGGCATCTTATTGTTCTTGTTGTATACGTAGATGATATCATATTTGGCAGCAGCAAGGATGAGTCGTGTAAAGATTTAGCAAATAAGATGCAGAAAGAATTTGAAATGTCAATGATTGGTGAACTTTCGTATTTCCTCGGGTTGCAAGTTAATCAAAATAAGAAGGGCATATTTATTTCTCAAGTTAAATATGTGAAAGAGATGTTAAAAAAGTTCACAATGGAGGATTGTAAGCCAGTTAGCACACCCATGACGACAGGTTGCAAGTTGAGCAAGGATGACAAATCTCCAACTGTTGATCAAACCATGTACAGATCTATGATTGGAAGCTTACTGTACCTGACAGCTACCAGACCAGATATTTTGTAGGCAGTATGCATGGTAGCACGATTTCAGGCTAATCCCAAGGAGACTCATGTGACAGCAGTGAAAAGGATTCTTCGGTACCTCAAGGGTACTATGGAATATGGGTTATGGTATCCGAAAGGTAAAGACTTCACCCTTATTTCGTATTCAGATGCAGATTGGGCAGGATGTGTAGATGACAGAAAGAGTACCAGTGGAGGTGCATTCTACCTTGGAGACAGATTGGTCGCATGGCACAGTAAGAAACAAGAATCAGTTTCTTTATCGACAACAGAGGCAGAATATATTGCAACGACAACATGTTGTACGCAGGTATTGTGGATGAAACAAACTTTGAAAGATCTTGGTATTAGTTTCAGTGAGCCAATATCAGTTAAGTGTGATAACACCAATGCCATTAACATCTCCAAGAATCCAGTTATGCATTCACGCACAAAACACATTGCTATCAGGTATCACTTTTTGAAGGAGAAAGTTGCGGAAGGTGAGGTTAAGTTGGATTTTGTTCCAACTACAGAGCAAGTAGCAGATATCTTCACAAAACCATTGCCCAAGGAAGTTTTTGAGTACCTTCGCAATAAATTGGGAGTGGTCACACTTCCCAAGAATTGACTAGCTACAGGGATCACATTCTCAGGGGAGCATTTAAGTATTTGATTATCTTTGTGCTCATGTTCATGATTTTTGCTAAGTGTAATAAATTGTGTCTGAGAATGTTGTGTAAGGACTCAGGGGGAGTCTGCAGTAGCCCTTTGGTATTATTGTCAAAGGGGGAGAAGAGTTACAGGAAATTGCACATGTGTTGCCAACAATTCCAAAGGGGGAGATTGTTGAGCAAGGTGCAACAATAGTATTGTCATTGTTGTCAACACGGTCAGATAGATCTATTGATGCAATGGACAGGAAGTTCAAAAGCCTTTCAGATGAGAAGACAGGAGTTCAAAGGTTACTCAGAGTATGTACAGGGATTGTCCAAGAAAACCGAAGTGGCCCATATGCAAAAGATCAAAGAAAAAGACAAGTAAGAAAAGTGTCGCGATATCACGACATATACAGCAGGCAAGAAAAACTGTCACGATTTCATGACATGTTGGAAGAGAGAAAAAACAAGAAAAACTGTCGCGATATCGTGACATGTTGAAAGAGAGAGAAAAAAGGAAAAGCATTTGACATGAAGAAAAAAAGAATTTACATGTTGAAAGAAAAGCAAGTGGAAAACGTCCGATTTCATGACATGTTGGAAGAGAAAAAGGCAAGTGGAAAAACTGTCGCGATTTCGTGACATGTTGGAAGAAAAAAGGCAAGTGGAAAAAGCTGTCACGATTTTCGCGACATGTTGGAAGAGAAAAAGGCAAGTGGAAAAATCTTCATTTCTGACATGTTGAAAGAAAAAAGTAAAAGCACGATTTCAGACATGTTGAAAGAAAAGGCAAGTGGAAAACTGTCGCGATTTCGTGACATGTTGGAAAAGAAAAAGGCAAGTTGAAAAATTGTCACGATTTCATGACAAGTTCGAAGAAAAGAGAACAAGTAAGAAAAGTGTCACGATTTCGTGACATGTCGCATTTTCATGACTAAAACAAGAGAGAGAAAGTAAGTTGGAAAAGTGTCGCGATTTTCGCGACATGTCGCATTTTCACGACAAAAGAAAGAGAGTAAAGTACGAAAGTGAAGTGTCATGATTTCATGACAAAGGAGAGAAGACTTAAGGAGAAGTGTCACGATTTCACGACAAAAGAAAGCAAGATCTTGAAGCGAAGTGTCACGATATCGTGACATGTCACTTTTCATGACTCTAAAAGGACAGGAAGGGAAAAGCAAAGTGTCACGATATCATGACATGTCGCATTTTTACGACTCAAGAAGGGAAGGATAACAAATGTGCACTGATATCACATGTTATTTTCGGCCAAAGCTAAGAGAAAGAGGAAAAAGTGTCACGATATCATGACATGTTGTATTTTGGAGCCAAAGCAAAGAGAAAGAGCAAGGAGAAAAAGTGTCGCGATATCGCGACATGTAGCATTTTCACGGTCCGATGCAAAGAGAAAGAGAGAAAGAAAAAGTGTCACGATATCGTGACATGTTGTATTTTTGGGGGCCAAAGCAAGGAGAAAGAGAGAGAAAGAAAAAGTGTCACGATATCACGACATGTTGTATTTTAGGTTGAGTTGAAGCCGACGAAGACCGATGACAACCGACTAAAATTAGGGTTTACAGTTGTCATGAAAGCAACTAAGATTAGGGTTTTCAGCCGACTAAGATTAGGGTTTTCATCATGAAAATATTGTTATAAAAGGAGGGTTGTTTGGAGAATTTTGAGTGTGTCGAAGTGTGCGAAATACGGTCGTTGTGCGTAGAGAGCAAGTCGTGTCGAATCATTCTAAGTGTGAAATTTTCTAAGAAAGCAGAGTGCGCAACAGGGAGAAGACGACTGTGAAGTTTGAGTGTAGCAGAGTGTGTGAAGTGCTTGCGCAGAGAAAGTAGAGTGCGTAGAGAAAGCAAAGGTGACCAGTCAGGGGTCTAGCAAAAGCAAAGGTATCTTACTATCAATCTTCTAGTTTCAGAATTGAAGTCCAAGTTGGAGCTTGGCATCAGGGGTTGGTGCTCCTTTCTGTTGGTGCAGATAAATCAGGGGTTGGTGCTCCTTCCAGTGGGTGCTGGTAAATTGTTTGTAAAGTTGTTGCTTTGCAAAGGCTGGATTTGGATGGTAGTCCAAGCAGTCATTTTTGAGGAGTAGCCACTTTGGTGAACCTCGTTAAATCTTGTGTTGTGTGATGTTCTCTTGTGATACTTGCTTTATCTGGTTCTAAGGTTTCTTATTTCTGTTTTAAGAGCTATGAATTTAAGTTAAAAGAGCTACACTGATTCACCCCCCCTCTCAGTGTCATTGTAAGACTAACGATTACATAATGGTAATATTTCAAAATGGTACTAAAAAAATTGTATTACCATGACTTACCCTATTATAGTTGTGTCCATCATAATATTGGGGGGTGTCAACTTGGGATGTGTCGATACAATTGCATCCCATTTACCATTACTCTGCATTGCCTTAGGCATTATTAGTATTATTATTATTAATGGGTTATATGAAATTGAAACAATCCCCGCCCAAATTACCTTATGACCATATTACTATAACATTTTTGCAATGATGTGTATATCACCTAACAATGTTTGACCATAGGTATTCACATTGAAGGTCCATGTTTTAACCACTTCAGCTCATGCCATTTGAATTTGAATGAGATATCAAAAAATTTATTTATAGTGAGGTCAGGACAACTCATGGGGGTCAAAGACCCACTCTCATGCACACATGGCTTCATGCTCATCTAGACTTGAACTTGAGTCATCCTTGTGAAAGTCATCCTGTCTCAACCACTTGACCTTAGCTCAACGAAATATTATTACTATTATTATTAGCATTATAGTTATCATACTTATATTTTTAGTTGGTTTTGTGAGGTTGAAACAAGCCTTGCCCCTACTAAATTTATTTCAATAAACCATATTATCATGGTATTATAACAAAGTGTATTATCATGGATCATACTATAGCAAAAATGCCCATCACAATATAAATATTTAAACTTGGGTCATATTCATAGTATTGCATCCCATATATCATTAATTTACATCAACTTGGAAAAAAAAATTATGTTTCATCCTGGGATTGGAAGCTTGGATTACAGTATAAAGCTTCTCACTTGCTATTGCTTGCCTCAAATACAATGGATAAGGATCACCCATAGGATTATTGTGTGAAAAATCTTGCTCCCTATTGTCTTGCTTAAATCCATTGGGTAAATATTAGCATCCACACATGGGATTTAAATCTTATCTTATGATGTGAAACTCCTCACTTCACATTGTTTTTCTTAAACCCAGTAGGCTTTTAAGATTCACCCATGGCAGTGAAACATTATCTTATAGGGTGAAATTCTTGATACTTCTTTCCCCAAGCCTAGTGGGCAATTTTTCCTCATGGATCTATAAGGTACCATTCTTGTGGAATTAAAACCTTGGCTTATGATGTGAAAGTTCTTGCTACCCACTACTTGACCCATACAAATTAGACATCATTGTTATTATTTTAAATTCAATAATGAGTTTTGTTTTTTACTTAAAATTTTCTAGATATGAGAATGAAAAGAATAATAAATATCAATAAAATAATGGGTATTATTTATTAACTTTTTAAATTGGTTATATGTGACTTAAATGAGCCCCACTCATATTACAACACAACTCTATCATCATGATATTTTGACAATTATGCATATATCACTTAGCAAAACTTGCACTTGGGTCATTGTTTTGGAAACCTAAGTTTTTGACCACTTTTGCTAGTGTCATTTGATGGTATTCTTTATTAACTCATTCTAAGTTAAATAAAAATTAAATTATCTTCATTTTCTTTTATTTTTTTAATTTAGTTATATGAGACTAAAACGAACCCCACCCATAGTACATCATGACCACATAGTGGTATTATAATAGTTTAAAAATTATACATGTATCGCTTGGCAATATTTGAACTTGAGTCTCCTTCTTAAAGTTGAGGAATATAACTGGTTGAGATAATGTGATTTGATCATTTTCTTTTTTTAATGAGTTATATGGGATTGAAATGGGCCCCACCCATATTACATCATCACCACATAGTGGTATTATAATAAATCTTGGATATTATCCATGTATCATTTGGCAAGATTTGAACCTAGGTCTCTTCCTTGAAATATTAAGGAATCTAACTGATTGAGCTAATGCCACTTGATACTTGATCATTTTCTTTTATATTTATTTATTTATTTATTTATTTATTTTTATTATTATTATACATTACTAATAAAACTTGTTGATGCCAATATTAGTATCATGTATATATGATTTATATCCTACTTAATATTTATTATTAATTATTGCAATGACCCCTAACATAGCCATATTAGCTACCTTTTATTTGATTGGTTTTGAGCTTGTAGATTAAGATTATGTTGGGCACAAAGCATTAATGTTAGGTTTTTAAATTTAGTAGACTATGAATAGGAAGAGATATCATCTAGTTAATTGTCATTCATATATGCCTTCTTTGTTGCCACTGTTGCATACAAGAGACTACACTTTCTAAGTGGATTATGAGACTTTCCCTTCTCCAAGTGGCATGGACTTGTAATTTTGTTCGAGAACCAAATATTACTTTATTAATCATTGGTTATTTACTATTGCTGCAAATGTCTCTTGCTTCTATTATATTAATAATTATGGAATGTTGTGAAATAATTTTGTTTAATATATTATATTGTTCCATTACAAGTATTAGAGAGATGATTCTAGTTACATATGGAAAGCAATATTGGGGAAATGCAAGCAAGCAAGAGCCTATAACTAGCAATTTCAATTAAATCAACATTTAGATTATGTGTATATTTTCCATTTTATCTCCTGCTTTCAAATTTCAGCACAAGTTTGTTCTATAATATTATGATATAATTAAAACCACTTTTGGTAATGAAACCAAACGAGTATATCTTCTTGATCATATCATTTAGATGATCAAAATAAGATACATCTCTAGTATAAATCAAGAAAATGTTTTATTCGATAATCAAGAGGTGAAGCCAATTAGTAGTTACTTTATAGATCCAAATGTTATATGAAATCTTAGGAAATTATCCATGAGATATTGATAAGAACAATCAAGAGGGACATGAATTCTATTGGTCATAACAAATATTCCCCACGAAATCAAGGCAAGTAGCATAATGTCATAGAAATAATTAATAACTACAACCCATAGTCGCCAATGTGTAATTACCAAGTTGGATAGTGGACCTTCATCTGAGAATACTATAGAGCATTGATTTGTTGATATGAATGATAGGACTAATAATCTTTAAAAAAGTGTTACTACATTCAACAAAATAATGAATTCATTCCTTGTAGACCAATGAAGGGATAGCAAATGACTCTTTAAAATAAAATTTAATATAGCTCAAAATTTTAGAATATTGATGGCCAATATTAAATGAAACACAACCAAAAGAAAGATGAAATCGTCATCAATGACAAACTCTTAGGATATTTTGAAATTATAAGTGATATGAAGATTATGATTCTAAATTTGATCCTGATATGGAAGTGGATATAGTACAAGCATTGGAATTTATTCATCAGACCTCTTATTTGTAAGTGCCAAAACTGAATCAATTATTGTTCCAGGGGTGAAAACTCTAAATACTAGATTTCCAAAATAGAATGACTATTAGTATTGTATAGAGCTCTCAAAAGCAAGAAAGTATACTTATTAGTTTCACTCCTTTATAATCACTCTTTTGACTAGATTATATAGAAAATGGGGTGTGCAAATCATGCTTCTTCATGGCTAGAATTCAAGAGGATGTACTTTAAGAAAATTTATAAGGGCTATTCATTTGTTGGTATAATAGAGTTATTGCATATCAACTAGACTATACCAGTCAATGAGTACTTTAATGACTTCAAGAGCACTCTCAGTATTGCATTAGATTTAGATCAAATAACGGTAATTTCAATGTTTAAAAATACATTGAAAGATGATATCAAATGAAATTTAGTTTGAATCAGTTTGACACAATTCAATATACAAAAAATATTGGTGATGGTAGTAGAAAGCAAACTTAATGCATCAATATTTTAGCCAAGAAGAGACTACCATACAATATAACAACATATCAACCCTAGAAAAATAGAGAAAAATAGGAATTTTCTATTTCAAATGCAAATCTAGACATCCTACATATTACTATATGAAAATAAATCTTTTCAACATGGAATTGAAGGAGAAGGGTTATCCTAAAGAACTCATCCTCAAATCAAAGGGTGAAATGGATTTGCAAATTCTATCATGAATATATAAGAGTATGACTAGCTCTGCTTGTAAATTTGTGTACACTTGGATATGCAATATCATCAAACTATCAAGGTACAAAGTTTTGCTAAGAGTATTTGTATTGATTGCTTTTAATAACACTTATAATTTAATAGTATATATATTATGAAAAGGTTGGTCTTGTACGTTCACATTGTGGATAATTTTAATTTATTGATTGATAATGGTGGAAATGCTTCTTCTGTTAGAAGAGTATCTAATAGTAGGCTTCCTATGAGTAGATACACCTCTTTGTATGTGATGGATTTTGAAGGTGCGGATATATATATTTATTTCTAATGGACTGGACTGGTTGGGATACATTACCATGATCTCCAAAAATCATATATACAATGTAGAGAAAATGGGAAAATAATTAACTTTAAGATATATAGTCAACACCTTATAATTTCACATTACATTGATAAAACTTTATGAAAATGGGGTAATGTTATGTTCAATTAACGATTTTGTATGGAGGTCAAAGTTGAAGGATACGGATCAATAAGTCTCCCTTTTGACATGTACATCATCTTAAATAAATATGATAAGGTTTTTAAACAACCCAACAAAATTCATTCTAAGAGTACACGTGATTATGTTATACATTTAATTCCAAGTAGTTATCCACACAATGTCAACCCTTATAAATATCCACAACCATTGAAGACAAGAATTAGGAAGTTAGAACAAGAAGGTATCATTCGACCCAAAACCAACCCTTGTTCATTGGTTGTTGTCATGGTCAAGAAAAATGACAAATATTGGAGGATGTGCCCATAATTTTATCCCCTTAATAAGGTTACCATCAAATATATGTTTCTCATTCCTATTATTAATGATTTATTAGATGATTCATATAGAAATCCATTTTCACTAAGGTTTGGAATTAAAATTTTATCAAATCTAGGTCAAAGAGGACATGCCTAAACTAATTCTTTCAACCCATTAGGGTTGTTATAATTTTTGGTTGTGCCATATGGTTTATTAATGCAATATTTTTTGTTTTTGTTTAAAAATGGAATACTTATAGTATATATTTTTAGCATGGAAAGTAGTTGCTTAAGGTATCTTTTAATCAAATTTCATGCCTAAGACTATTGTTTATAAAAAAGATTCATATCCACAAGCAAGCTTTGGAATGTCTTCATGCTAAGTGGGAACTATGTTAACATGACTTCAACTTATCATACTCAAATGTATGGCTAAATAAAGATTATGAAGAGTGGTTAGGTACTTATTTGAGGTGCTTTACACAAGAGAAATAATATCAGTGGATTTCACTATATAAACAATGGTACAATACTTAGTATTATATTTCCACTATGATATCACCTTATGATACATTATATGGTTAAGAAATTCCATCCATGGTATATTATCTTCTTGGTTTTTATAGGATTGCATAGGTAGGAAGCTTTCAACAATAGTTGTAATCAGTTCTTAGGATACTCAAGGACAATTTCTATCAAGCTTAGAAATGCATGAGATAGAAATAATATTAACATTAGTTAGACACGCATTTTGAGATACGAAACATGGTTTTCTTGTAGTGTCATCCATATTAGCAATTTTCTCTCAAGAGAAAGACTAACCAAAAGTTAGCACCCATATAAAGTTAGTTAGAATACAAGTTGAACCTTCCACCTTCATCCAAAATACACCTTTGTTTCAATATTTTACATCTTAAATAGGTTCAAGGAGAAGATATTTAACCCTAAATTTATATTTCGAAGTTTGATGAGGAGGAACAATTTGAGTTAAAACCTGAAGTTGTATTGCAAACACAAATGAAGTATCTGTGGAAGCTATAATTGTATGATTTTCTTATCAAATGGTAGGATCTTTCATAATAAGACATGACATGGGAACATTTTACAAAAAAATTAACTATGAGGATAAATCCTTTTAAAGAGGGAATGCACTTAACAACCTTGATACAACTACATCAACTATCTTTGAATTGATTGGCATGGACCCATAGGTCAAGATTGTGTTAGCCCTTGGGCATTAGGATAAGGGTTGTTAATTTATGATTCTACAAAAAGAATAGATATATTCAATATAATCATCATTCATACATTCTCTCTTAGTCATCTTTGAACACAAAAGAGACTTTGTCCTCTCTAAATAGCCTATTAAAATTTGTCCTCTATAAGTAGCATGGACTTACATTTGTGTTTCAAATTTAAATATTGATTTCTTCATTATTTGCCACATTTGCCATTTTTTATCTTATACATATCTCTTGCTTCTATTATGTTGAAAATTATGGGATGTTGTGGATCATTTTTTCTTGATTGTATAAGTTGTTCCAATCCTATCATTTTGAAAGTGTTATATAATATTTGCAAGACCGCCTAATTTAATATCCTCCTATTTGAATGATAATTTTAGTGTAATCGTAGTAGCCTTATATTTTCCACATAAGAAATAATATTTCTTAAAAAAGACATCAGTATCTTCAAAGCATTACATGGTAATTCATATTGCAAGACTATTCAAAAAATTTTAATATTTGAGTCTATCGTATTATATTTTTTTCTTATGTTTCTTTCATGTTAGGGTTGACTTGTTATCTTAATAGTTGCTTCATACCATGCATATGCTTCTTCAATGTCTTTGCAAAAATAGAAAGTGAAATCCAATTACACAATCCAAATAGAATGCAACCCAAACATCTATAGCTTGAATGGATTTGATGACATCATATTTCAAACATTCTAAAATAAAATAATAGATGACATCTAATTTCTTTATTATACGTCTTTTTTAGAGTTAACCTTTTAGTTATTGGAATATTTTATGGTAATCTTGTATTAACCATTTCAACCACCCCAGTTTCCTTCTATAGTTTCAAGAAAAGTCTATTTAATTTAAACGTTATTAATAGTGATCTCAAGTTTGAAACCACATTTTGTTATAATTGGTTATATGGAACTAAAATAGGCCCCACCCACATTACATCATGTCTAGATAGTAGTATTGCAATATCTTGACAATTATGCATGTATCGTGTGACATGATTTAAACTTAGGTCTCCTCCTTGAAAGTTAAGGAGTTTAACCAATTAAGTTTGTGCTATTTGATTAAAATGTTAAGGTTTTTCCATGGGATTGGAACCTTGGTTTATGATGTGAAAATCTTTGCTTATCACTAAGAAACTCATTGGACAATTTGAAACCACATCTTATTTGTATAAACAAATATGTTAAACTATTCTTTCAAACTTGGTAGACCAACTATTGCCCTTATTGTAGAAAATACAACTATTGTTATCATGATAATACAAATATAAAAAACTTATGACAATGAAATATTTAAGATTATATATCCCCTTTAACCTTGCATAAAAATTGCTCCATTTCTATAAAATGATCAAGCTATAGTAAGGTTCACGAGCTCTTCAATGCTTTAGAACTCTATTTAAATCTCTATTTGAATGGTTGGAATTTATATTTATTGATTAGTTGCTTTTAAGACACAATGGTAATGCATTAAATTTACTTAAAATGTTTACATAGACAAAGGTTTATGAGAATGAACACCTTTTCATCCACAATGATCACAAAATTTTTTGAAATTTAGAAGACTTATGTCCATACTTTTCTCATGATAATTCTTATGCCTTTTAGCATATCCTTTTGAATTCTTTTTCTTGTTAAATGATTTTGCCTTATGCACTCCTTTATTCTTACATTTTTCTTTATTATATTTTAATGGTGAATTATATCTACCTTGTTGTAATTTGAATGACAATATATTCCCTTGATTAATAACCATGTTGGTATATTTGACACTTATATCCTTTATTCTTGCTTCAATATCTTTTGTTTTTATTTTCTTTATAGATACCTTAGCTATTATAGCTCATTTTTTGACAACTTAAAATTATTATGTTAATAAGTAATTCAAATAATTTAAAGAATCCTTTGGAATATTGGATGAAAGTGGATCTTAAATTTAGAATGCTTACTATTATTTTCCAAACATTAATTTTGAAAATATCCAATTGGAGAATATATAATGCTTATAATGATTGTTTTAGTTGTGGATAGTTTTTATAGAAATATAACTTCTCTTTTACTGAAATATCTTTCTATTGATCTTAGAACTTGACCAAGACATCCTCCTTGCATCCAATTCTTATTACAATTGTATTGGGATATAGGTTTCTAACAAGATATAACCATAACTCCTAAAAAACGAACATCAACAGTAATAAATTGAAAACTTAAAACATTATTTATTTTATAAGAGATGCCACAATATAAAGCATGTTGAAAGGCGTACTCAAAATACTATCAATAACAATTAATTTGTTACTAAGTCTAAAATTTAAGATAAACAAATAAATTGGTGAATCATATAAAGCGCAAGCCTCACCCATATGTATACTCCATTATTGTTGGACATATTATAAGGTTGGCCTAACTAGATTTTGTTAAATAACAATATAATAATATTAAATATGGTAGTCTTCAATAGATTCTCTAACCACCAATGGTTTAATTATAGTCCCTCTCATAACTCTAAATGTGATTATGAGGGGATCAAAAATATTAACTAACGTAATGGTCCATAGGTACTACACAAAGTCAGTATCCTAATGGGATCGTGATTTATCCTTTATTGAATGAGACCGAAAACATAGAGGATTTTCTAAGATGCCAAATCCACCAATATCCCTCTAAAACATGTTTTGGATAAAATACAATACAATGATAATTACCAAATCAATTGAGATAAAACATCATCCACATGCTCTAAATCTAAATCAAGACGTTTTAGAATTGTTTTATATACCATGAACGTATCAAAGTTATAGTTGACACAAGATCATGAGAAGGTTATACCCATAATAACTAAATTTCAACATAATTGTGGGAATCCTACACCACTGAGATCTTTCTTTGCTAGAATACAAATAAAAATGAAGGGCGTACTATATTAATAGTGTTAACTATATGTGGAGACAACAAGAATATGTTAAACACAAAGATGCTTATAATATGAACTAATCGGATTGCCCATAGAAGAGACAATAAATCGTAAATTATTTGACATAACATAAGTCCACAATAAACACTTCTTAAGAAGCATAATATTGTAGGTCTAAATAAGGATAAGTCCACAATAAACACTTCTTAAAAAGCATAATATTGTAGGTCTAGATAAGAGACGTTATATGTTGTAGCAATAGCAAGAGCCACAATCATAATTACTAAAGAAAGGTAGTTTTTAACATCCACAAGACCATATGCAATATAAGACAATCATCATGTAGGATATAATTTACCCAATATGTGTTTATCCCACAAAACTATGTTACCAAAGTATGGCATACAATTATATGCCCGTTAGATTTGAACATTAAACCTCCTATTCAGAGTTCCAAAGTCTTACAACTAAGCCCACTCAAGTTATACTCTCTTTTTTAACATCCACGAGGCCATAGGCCATATGGGACGGTCCTCATGGAGGATATTTATCCAATATATAATTATCCAACCATACAACAATGACTGAAGCATGGTGTACAACCCATTCAAACCTTGGACCTCCAATTCAAAGTTCCAAAGACTTCAAAGCTATATTTTTCTATGAAATTATCATATCAAAAACAACCAAATAAGAGTTGGAACATATATCAAATATAAACCAAAACTATTATGCTACATTAGATCACGTGCTTCTATTAGAAAATGATGTGGTTGAGTGTAAATATTCCTTCGATACGCATAAGTGCTCATAATCTTCAGATGTAAGTGTTAGCTTTTGATGCTATAAATTTAAAGGAAATGCAACCACAAGTAGTAAAATAAGCATGCAATGTTATATCTATGATAATGGCAATATAATAAGCAAGTAAATAGCATGAGAAACTTTTGAAATAACTCATGAAATAGCCATTAATGAAAGCTCATGAAAATTTGAACTTGTTACAATATGTGGAGATCTCAATGCTCCATACTTCATACAAGTTCTACATTGTATCTACTCTAGTCTATCAACTCACTAACTAATCTACTACTCTTGCTTCATTGATTCCTTTAATTCATCTACCAAAGGCCTATATATAATGAGACATGACTCTTGGCCTTCCATCTTCCTATGACTCTTCATCTTCCTATTCTAAGGACTCATGTACATGTGGACACCATGCACATTTACATCATTGCACATTCTAATAATACTTGTGCATTTATTACATTACATAAAGTAAATACTCAAGCCTTAATCTAAGACACTCTCCTAATCTAATGATGTACCCAAGATGGTACATTAGCATGTACCAAATAATGTAATATATTCCAACACCCCCTTGTATTACATTATTTGGTTATTGAAGACTTTAGTCTTCAATATGGTCTTCGTTTTGGTTTTAGAATTTGAGCTCTTCTTTCTTGCCTTCTTCATTTTGCTCCTTGTCTATATCCTGATCAAGTAAATAGTTAGTATCTTCATAAAATGCTATTTTTGTTGAGAGAGCTTTAACTTCATGTTCATCTGTAGGTTCTTCCAGTTCTTGAATTTCTTGAATCTCTTGAACTAAGTGTCCTTTTTGTTTCCCTTCTCTATATTGTAGTTGTGGATGATTGTATTGATTCTGAGAAGTATATGGATGCTAAAATTGTTGCTGATGTGGATTATATTGATTTTGATATTGTCTTGGTTGGAATGGCCTATTTGATTGGCTTCCAAAATTTGTTTGATTTCCTTGATACTAGTTTCTAGGATTGAATCTACAATAATTGGTACTATGTCCTTTCTTCCTGCATACTTGAAAATATCTATTATTCCATCTTGATCTTCCTTTTGGAGATGATGCAACATTTCCTTGTGGATTATCTTTTGTAACTAATGCATTGTTAGTCATTTCATATTTTACTATATTTTCTACCTCATATTCTTGTAGAATATTGACTAACTCATCAAATGATGTATCTTTACTTAGAATTTGTAAAGATGTAACTAAATGCTTGTAGCTTTCTGGAAGTGCTCTCAGGGTTACTTGAACAAGAAATTTATCTTCTACCTATTCTCCTAAGGTTAACAATTTTCCTTTTATATCTGCTACTTTCCTTAGGAACAGTTCTATACTTTCACCACTATTCAATTTTAGAGAATGCAATTGAGTTTGAAGATTCAAGATAGTGGCTTTATTATTTCCTTCAAATATCTTGGCTAAGGTTTTCCAAGCTTCTGTAGAAGTTGTTGCTGAACTAATGTATGGTTGTATTTCATCTGTAATTGCAAAAGTTATTATCATGAGTGCTTTTGCTTCATTTTCTTCAAACTTCTGAATCTCACTATCCCCTATAGTAGGTTTAGTTTTTGCTCCTTTAACAATATCCCAAAGCTTTTCAACTATCAATATTGACCTCACTTTGTTTTTCCATGAAGAGTAATTAGGTCCTTTAAGAAGTTGGGATTTTGTAAGAATGAACTTATTTGTTGTCATGATGATGCTTGTAAGCTACCTTATATCTTCCTAGAGTATTTTAGTAAAAGATCAAACTTGATAAGACCTTTTCAATTTCTCAAGTTTTGTAAAATACTTTCCACCTTGCAAGTGTTTTGAATGTACTATGATCTTGATAGTATGCTTAGCTTTCTTAGTTTTCCTAGAGTTGAATCCCTTTTATCTCCCTAATGTTCAACTTCTATTCTTCACCTTATTTCTCCCTATTAATGAATAAATAGAAAGCTAAAGATAATTTATGATGCACCTTCAAGTTTTTGATAAGGTTCTTTATTTTCAAGACCTTTAAGTTGGATTCCTTATGTCTCATAAATTTGAGCAAGAGACAAATTCAAAATGCAATTTCCAACTTTCTATCAATGCTATGTTTTGCTTCTTTCAATTTTCAATTCAATAATTTCTAAATTTCAATAATTTATATTGGTGTAGAACTCCTTATATCTCCCTAATTGGAAATTTAGAAACTATGGTTATTTGCAAATTTAATGATTTTAATTCTTATGTAGAATTCCTTTTTCCTCCAAAATAAAATATTTGCAAATAATCCTTGTGCTTGAATAAAGTAATTCAAATGCTTTTAATTAAACCTTCCTTGCTTCAAAAATGCTTTCAAATATTTTAATAAAGCATCTAAGGTTGTACTATATCAAAGCAATTCCTTATATCTCCAACTATCTAATTAATCTCAAGCATTAAAGATTAACTAGTTTTAACCTTAGTAATAAAGTTCCTTATTCCTCCTTTACTTTATAAAAATGCACTTTGATTTAAATAAATTCAATACCTTCTTTAACTTTGGCGTGCACTGAGTTTGAAGTCTTCCTCCCTTTGACTTCCTGCAAGTTGCACTTGTCTTGAGGTGCTATTCAATTCTCCTTCTTCAATGCTTATGACAACATTAATTGCACTTGCTTTTGGCACCTCCAAAAATATATTCTTCAATTGCACTTGTTGGTTACGTTCTCCTTCACTGTGCACTTGGTCTTACTCCACTTTGCTCTTGGACTTTACTTCACTGTCCTGCTCTACGTACTCCTAGAATGCCTTCTTATTGCATGGGTAAGTGTGAGACTTGTCACTCATGCAAGACAAGCGTTTGCACTTCCCTTGGAGTTTTCTTTGGCTATGTGACACTTGGCGGTAATGGCTCTTCAACTCCTTCCAAGCGTTGCAACTTCTTGTAACATTCCTTATTCTCCTAATGGGTTGTTCTCCTTCCAAGTGGTATAAACCTTCTTGTGTTTGGTATGGCATTGTCCTATCTCCAAATGGTGCTAATGCTCATAAACCTTCTTCCACATGGAACTTGTAAAGTGTAACTCCTCCATGCACTTTCTTTAACGTAGCGCTCTTTCTATTGTAACATTCTTCACTTGGCATTGTAACTTCTTTCTTGGCTTCTCCACATGGCCTATTTGAATGATTACTTCTTCTATGCAATGTTCCTTTGCTTCTTGAATGCTCAATAATGTATGATGCTGCACTTGTTCTTTCTTTGTTACATTCTCAGACTTCCAAAGGTGGAATAATGCTTGGTTCTTGCACTTCCTTTGCTTGCTTGGGATGCTATGGTGAATAAACCTCATTGTTGTATGTAGGAATGCAGAGATACTTGCCCCCCTATGCTTCCAAATCTTCACCTTGCTTTCTTGGATGGTGGATTCTCCTTTTGGACGTGGTAGTGGCACCTCTTCTCTTTGCAAGTCGTGATAATGGTGGATTCAATGTTGCCTTCTCCTCCTTGGCAACTCTTCTACTATGTCTCCTTGCTAGCTCAATGCTTGGTTAACTTTCCAATGGTGATTCCAAGCTTTTTAACCATGCCAATACTATGCCTTTTGGATGGATTAGTATATCCAATCTTTGCTTTAGAATATTGTCTTCTTTGCTTTCAATAGATAGTAGGAAGTTGATATTTTTATTTTCCTTTGAAATATATCTAACTCCTCTTTCTTTTGTGCAGGTTTTAATCCTTTGTAAATACTATCTTCTGCACCCTTGAAGACTTAAACTAGAAACCTTCCTCTTGCAACTTTAAACCTCAAATTTGGTGCTTTATAAAACTTAATAATAAGATAAATATGAATGTTCAATTAATGAACCTTTTGCACCAATGTTGCATACCTTTTTGGTCTCCATTTGTAGCTTGATTTCTTGGTGATTTAGATCACCTAATTGTTGCTCCGAGTTTGATAAATTTGCAGCTTCAATTTGTATTACTTTGTTGCTTTAAACTAGTCTATTTTGCAGCTCTTCTTGTTGTTCAAATCAGCTCCTTAACTCTCCTAGTTTGCAGCTTTATGGCTCCTTTACCTTACTCCCCTCTTGTTGTCCTTAACTCTAAAATTTTTAGATTTTAGTGCAATCAATTTCTCCTCCAATTTTATGTCCTTGAATCTCTCAAATATGCTTGGAAACTCCTCCAATTTGCAGCTGAAACTTACCTTCTAGAACCCTTCAATTTTCTGCTGTAAAAATCAGCAATCTCCTTTTCCAAATCAGCCTTCAACTCCTTGGTGGTTATCCTTAAACCTCTCAAATTTGGTGGCCTCTTCTAGCTCCTTTCTCCTTCAATCTCCTTGTCGAATTCTGACTTCAATCTTGGCCTCTTTGTTGGCCTTCTCAAGAATCTAAATGTCTTGAGGTCTTCAATAATCTCTTTCCAAAATTTGGCAAACTTCTTGCCAAATCCTTCTTCCTTTTGGGCTTGTTGTCGGATGGCGATAATTGTCCCAAATTCTTCTCTATCAAGAACTTCTCCTTGCTAGCAATCTTCTCCCTTGAATTCTCCTCAAATCTTCTCCAATGGCCTTCTTCAAATTCTTCAATGAGGCTTTCCTAGCCTTCTCCTTCTTTCTCCTTCTACCTTTTCTTGAGACCTCTCCTCTTGGGTCTTCAAATTCTATAACTTCTCTTCAATAGGACTTTCCTAGTCCTCTATCTTCAATCTTCAATCTTCCAAAATTGGAAGTTCTTCAATGGGATCTTTCTCTTGGATCTCCTCCTTCTAGATATTTTCTTCTTTCTTCACTTTGAAGTCTTCAATCTTCATATTTCTATGAGGACTTTTTTGGTTCTCCTCAATCTTCAATCTTCAATCTTCAATCTGCAATGGGGCCTTCTTTCTTGGACCTCCTTAATCTACAGTCTTTAATGTGGCTTCTTTGACCTCTTTCTCTCTTCTCAATCTTCTACTTGGAATCTTTAATCTGCAAATCTTGCAATGGGACCTTTTCCTTAAGGCCTCCAAAATCTTCAATCTTCAACTTGTTGCTTCAAGTACTAGATTGATTTCAAAGAAGATATTCTTCCTAGCTCTTGTAGGAAGCTTCTCAAATTTCTTTGAATCTCCTCTTCTCTACAACAAAGTATTAGAAAATGATAATAGAAATTTCTTTAAATCTAAAGAAAATGAACTTCACTAGTTGATTTGTCAATCTAGTGGAATCAATGTTGAGTCCTAGTCTTCACAAGTTTTTTTGCAACTCTGTGGAAAGACTCTAGCCAAATGCAATTTCAAAAATTCTAAAAATGAGATTTCCTATCTCCTCTCAATCTCTCTTGTGGCTCTCTCTATTTCCTATCAATCAACCTAGTGCTCTGATACCATTGTTAGATTTTGATGTTATAAACTTAAAGGAAATGCAACCACAAGTAGTAAAATAAGCATGCAATGTTATATCTATGATAATGGCAATATAATAAGCAAGTAAATAGCATGAGAAACTTCTGAAATAACTCATGAAATAGCCATTAATGAAAGCTCACAAAAATTTGAACTTGTTACAATATGTGGAGATCTCAATGCTCCATACTTCATACAAGTTCTACATTGTATCTACTCTAGTCTATCAACTCACTAACTAATCTACTACTCTTGCTTGATTGATTCATTAACTCATCTACCAAAGGCCTATATATAATGAGACATGACTCTTGGCCTTCCATCTTCCTATGACTCTTCATCTTCCTATTCTAAGGACTCATGTACATGTGGACACCATGCACATTTACATCATTGCACATTCTAATAATACTTGTGCATTTATTACATTACATAAAGTAAATACTCAAGCCTTAATCTAAGACACTCTCCTAATCTAATGATGTACCCAAGATGGTACATTAGCATGTACCAAATAATGTAATATATTCCAACGAGTAAGCTCATAAATGTACCAAATCATGTTGAGGAATATGCATGGCCTTATGATATTAAAATAAATACAAATAATGATAATCATGCAATCATGATAAATTATCAATGTTAAATAAATGTAAATGGTATAATATCAAAGTAAATGTATGTTGAAAACCCATATAATGATCCATTTCAAATTGCCTATGAAAAAATTATGCAATATAAAATGCTTAAAATCAAGTGTCTATCAATGTACAAGGACCAAAAACATCCTAAAATATTAGAAAATCATCCGATGGTATCCACTAAAGTGTTAAAGCTCAACATATAACCCAATCAATCATACAAAATATAATCAATGAAAACCAAACATACTAAATAATTATTTTAAAAAGTGAAAAATACATAAAGGACTTAAAAACAAAGTGAAAAATACATAAAGGATTCAAAAACATCCTCCTTTAATAAAATGTCATTAGCTCAACCAATTATATTCCTCAACTTTCAAGGAGAAGACCCACTCCTCAACTTTCAAGGAGAAGACCACGTTGGAAATACATGCATAAGTACTAGTTTGCTGTAATATCACTATGTAGTGATGATGTAATACGAGTGGGGCCTATTTCAATCCCATATAAACAATTTTAAAATAAATAAATAAATCCTTCTTTAAGACACTCTTTTTGTCTTATGTACATCTCAAACGTATAACCATACTTTCACATAGAATCCAAACAAGTAAAAACTTCAATCCCATTGAAGATTAGTTACCCAAATAGAGCTTGTCTACAATGAGGAACATGCACTCTAGTCTCATGGGAGCATACCTAGCCAATCATGTCCATATATAGAAAAGAATATTAATGAATGTACAAGAACATGATAATTCAAGTCACATATGCTCTAATGGACTATTTTTTCATGGGTTCACATCGAAGTTCTTGCGACTAGCAAATCATGTCCATATCTAGAAAATAATAGTAATGAACATACAAGAACTTGATAATTCGAGTCATGCATACTCTAATGGACTACAATTTTTCAAGGGTTCACATCAAAGTTTTGGTATATGCATAGAGTATGGAACAAACCCATGATTGTTGGATGTGTAATAAAGCCATTGAATATATATATACCAAATATATTGACCTTAAACATCAAAGTTTTGGTATATGCATAGAGTATGGAACAAACCCATGATTGTTGGATGTGTAATAAAGCCATTGAATATATATATACCAAATATATTGACCTTAAACATCAAAGTTTTGGTATATGCATAGAGTATGGAACAAACCCATGATTGTTGGATGTGTAATAAAGCCATTGAATATATATATACCAAATATATTGACCTTAATGGTCATGGACATTCCAAAATAAATGTGCATCAACTCTTCACAAGAGATTAAGAATACTAATTCAATTCATATCTCAAATACTTGTAGTTTCTACTCATAAAATAATTAAGAGTGCATCTCAATTTGCCTAATCAATACTCAAAAGTAATTTCCAAACCATTGCTTTAGCAAATAAACCATTATGTAGAAACATACCACACTTATTTCCATAATCAAACATCACCATGTGTTGTTATGACAAGAATATCTCATTTGAATTCCTTCTACCCCATTCTTAACATGAGTAATTATAAGGCATGCAAAAATTGCTATCACAAGACTAAGTATTAGCATGTTCTTAAATTATACTAGTAGTCCAACAAGAATGAACACCATGCCATTCTTAGGAACAACCTAAAAAACCTATTCCAGTCCTACCCATGCACTCTATCAAATTAAAAAAACATAATAAAAATATATATATAGGATACATAGAAAGAGAGGAGAAAAAGTGAAAACTAAAAAGGAAAGAATATCTTACAATAATTGTAAGGATTAAAAGTTGTTAGCCTCTATAATAGAATACAACCCGTAGACAAAGGCAATATTAATCTCAATCTTATAAAACCCCCGAAGAATAATGATGGGAAAAGTTAAGTTGGAGTCAAGATATGGGTACCTTGGGAAACAATCTAAACATGAAAATAGATATATCATAACAATTAATTTAGGGACACAATCTAACAAGTGGGAAGTAATATGAAGCAAATAATTGAAAGCAATAGACCAATCTGCAATAAAGAATTAATTATACAAGCAAATAGAAAAAGTAATCGTACTAACCTTAGAGGGTACTAACCTCTAAGATAAACGTCCTTGATAAAGATGTTTGCCTTAGGTGATGTCCTTTATCCTTGACACTCGAATGTCCTTGGATGTCCTCCTTTGATTGCTTCCTTGAGAGTCTCCTCCAAGGAGGCTTGGTTATAGACGTCTTTATTGGTTGATAAGAACACTACCCTTACCTTGTGGTTAGATATCCTAATCTAGAAGCAAATAAGAGTAGTTTCTTCTTTGTAGAATAACAAGGTAAAGAAGACATCTAAAAAGGGATACAATGCAAGAGCCTTGCAAACTAACCTAACACAAGGTACTAAGTGAATTTAAGAGAAAGAAGACGCTTTATATATCTTGTTTCATCTAGAATTGCATAATGAAAAGTTTGACTTGTAAGGAAGCTCCTAAGAAGGGATATGATGCAAGAGACTTGAAGGCTAACTTGGCTTGAGTACTAAGTGAATCTAGGAGAATGAACACACTTGGTATCCTATAACCACTTCATCTAGAATTCCCTAGATTTGTCATTTGAAAATGCTTACAAATAACTTCTTTAATGTAATTATAGGAATTTAATTTTTGAAATCAAAATGTCGAGAGTTGGCTGACTCTAGCATTGTCGTCGACTAAATCAGATTAGACAAGGATAATGCAACAAGAGGTCTCATGGGACCAATATATGTGACATACGTAGTAAATTTTGGGTTTTGCAATGTTTTTGTCATTAATGCTTACCTATGAATTGTATTGAGATGGCAATGTTGTCAGTCTTGTAAAAAACATAAAATTAAGTGAATTAAACTATTCCTTGAAATGTTTAATGGGCCTAGAAGGCATGCTAGATAGTCAATGATGATGACCCTAAACTAGAGATGGCTTGGTTAGAAGGGAGGACACCTCAAGGCTTACCTTCCCTTGCTCGGGAACCATCAACTAAGAAAGGAAAGGAAACACATATACCTTATCTTGGAATTTGAAATTTATATAAATAATTTTCGCCAGCCCCTACAAGGTGCCTATTTCACCATGAAGAAGAGATAGAATGCCTTGGGAAAGAAGACGTATAGACCTAAAAAAATACGAAACAAGAAAGAATATCAAATGCAAACATTGGGTATTGATAACCACCATGGGTTAGCATGAAATCCTAAAAACTACTTATCATGGAAGGATGGAGTGGGTGGGTGAATCCATATGGTGTAAAACTCATGAAATTGGCAAAAACAAATTCACAAACAGTAAGAGGGTTGTTTGCTAGTGGTAAATGTGAAAAATGCATTGTTTACAGTTGAAGGGGATATATATGCTGAACCAGCTCGTTTTGACCTTATGAGTCAAAGGTGGACTGGAGAGTCAAACTGAATTTGACTAATTTCATTCTGAGCTGGACTATGTGGTTATGGTCCTTAAGGTGTTGTTCGGACCCACAGTGGAGCTGACTATCCTACTTGCCCATACAAACATGATTTAGCTTTCGAGATCAATCTGAATCCATTCTGGAGAACCAATCTATAAGGAATGAATATAAAAATGTGTAAAATCTCTCTCTACAAAGACCCATATTTAATTTGGGCTGGTTTAGCTTTCGAGATTGAGGTAAGCACTCTGAATCAAATCCGGAAAACCAATCTAATAGGAATGGAAATAAATATGTGTACAACCCCTCTCTACAATACCCATATTTGATTTGGATTGCATTTTGCTTAACTTTTTTATGCCCTAGGTTTAGTCAAAAATCCTGGGTTTGATAAAAGCCTATTGCTTGAAATTCATTAAAAACTTGATAGACCTTCCTTAATGCCTGTTTAGTTTAGATTTTATGTTTTCCTGGTTGATTTTTTACAATTTTGGGCCTAATATCATTTTTTGGTCGTCCTCAGGAGGTCATCACTTTTGGCAGACATTTGTCTGCCACACTCTTGCTCAATCCATCGTTGTTGCCAAAAATGCAGTGCTGTTGGTCAATACAGTTGCATAAACATTCATTGTCAAACAATGTTATAAACAAACTGATCATTGTTGGTCAGTGCAGTCGTCAAACCAGGCATTGTTGAATAGCAAAGCAAACACACTTGCCAGAAGTATGAAATTTTGTCAATTTTTAAATAATTTTGCATGAATTAAACTATTTTCATTGATATTCGTCTAACTTTTTGTGGCTATGGGTCATATCAATGGCAAAGGGATGCAACGAACCTATGAGCAATGCTCCTAAAGACGAAGTTCATTGTGATGGAATAGGGATACCTATGAGCTAAGCTAGGTATTGGGACACTTGTCCCAAGATAATTGGGATGCACTGCAGTATTGGCTTAGGGGAGAAAGCGCATAGGCCATATGTATGACCTCATAACCATGTCATTGCAAAGGTACTTTAGCCATTTGTCAACTAGCATGGTACGACATATGAGATATGCATTACATTCGAGGATGTGTATGCCTTACTAGATGTGCCAGTTTTGGAGCAATCATGGTGCTATCACCTTGCCAGGTGATATGGGCAACATGTATGTGACCTACCTAACTCATGGGGAGAAGCATCATTAGGACAGAGATTGTCGTTCTTCTTGGCATCCAGACATCCAAAAGCCCATGGTAGGGTTGCCCTGGGGCAGAGTTTCTTGCAACAAAACAACCAATTGCTTCCCTTTACATTGGAAGGTGTTTACACGTGGTGTTAGAGCAGATATTTTGCTTCAAACTCAGAGGGGTGATATTGACGAACCTCCTCCTCCAAGACCTTTTGGATTCATGTACAAGAGCAGCAAAAGACGAGAAGGATAACCCACCTGATAGGGTGGATATATGAGCAGTTCCCAAGATACAGGCCACATGGTACCCCAAGACATCAACAACCTACGAGTGTGGATCCATCTATGGGCTACATGGAACGCATGGCAAAGGCACATAGTTCTCAGGTTCCAGTGATGCAGATTTTGATCCTAAGACAGAGATCATATGGAGGATTATGCGAAGGTGGACAAATGCATCAGATTAAGCCTCCATATGAGCACCATGAGTATGTGATGGGGTTCAGCAACCTACAAGCGTGGATCCATCTATGGGATAAATGGAACGTATGGCAAAGGCACATAGCTCTCAGGTTCCAGCGACGACAGATTTTGATCCTAAGACCAAGATCATATGAAGGCCTTATCAAAGGACATGGTGGATTTTGTGAAGGCGGACAAATGCGTCAAATTTAGCCTCCATATGAGCACCATGAGAATGTCATGGAGGTTAACCCCATGCAGAGGGTGCTGAGATATTTGGAACGAGAGGATCCTATTCCAGCCTTCTTGTAGTTTGTGCCGAGGCACATGGATAAGAAACATGTCATGCCCACAGGGCCCTTGAGACCCTTTAGGTGAGGCCGCCTCTCAAGAAGGTATGAGAATGGTAGGAACGAGGATGACCCTTGCATAAGGCGGTATTGCATAAGGCATACCGCCATCTCAAGATGTGCCCCCGACTGGCAACAAGGCAAAGGGTAGCACTGGGAAATGTGCCACTAATGACACATGGGAGATGGGCCAAATATGATCCGACAGAAGGAGGCAAAGTCATGAGGTTTTTTTCCTTGGTGGAAAAGGAAGACGAAGTGGGTTTTTCTAAAAAAGATATTCCTTGGTTTATTTGGCTGGGAGAGAGGGATTAAATTGAAACTATCGTAACTCAGACTTTGAACAGTTAAGAAATGAAAGATGAAATAGTTAGGAAAGGGCTTAAGACATATTTTGGATGATACACCAAGTAGAGAAAATTAAGCCAATAAAGAAAATGTAGATATACCTAAAGATATAGGATGATTTTAGAAGACCTTATTAAATCCTTTCAACTACAAGGCCACACGCCAATAATATGGCAGACATGCATCACATTTGGATTGATTAATAACTATAGCTGATAGAGAAGCTCAAAATAAAGTGCTGGTAGTAGACACCCACGAATTTAGCCATCATAATCAGTAAATTAAGATCACGCCTCTGGCACTTATTCAATTGATTTAGACACTGCACCATAACAAAAGTTTCACATGGCCAAAAGACTGATGGATCCTGTGCCAGTTACCAGTTACCAGCCAACAACCCCCTCTGCTTTACATGGCCAAAAGACTGATGGATCCTGTGCCAGTTACAAATTACCAGCCAACAACCCCAAAGGAGAAAGTTGGTGGGGGGGGGGCTGTGAGCGGAATCTTACATGAAAGAAAAGATCACCAGCAAATTGTTGGAAATTAAATGCCGTTCCCTCAAAAAATGCATAAAAAGGTAGGAAGTGTAGTGGACATACAGAAAAATTATAATCACCTCGGTGAAAATGAAGTAATTGGGACAATAAGGCAGGGAAGAAGTTGCTTACAATTCACACAATATGAACGAAAAATGAAATTAAAAAAACCATGCCTTTGGCTTCATCGGTGACTCTCTTCATATCTTTTGCAAAAAGATGAGAGAGATTTTGTGATCTTTCTGGGTGACAATTTTGTCAGAAGTGATAACAAACACAACATGTTTTAGGCAGATATCATTTCTGAATCATCAAAATTATATAAACATGGAGAAGATGATGGGTAATACCCTAGCTTTTCGATGTTGCCTTATCTCTATATCAGTAAAGATGAATCTGCTTGTTGGAATATGAGCATGTGTAAAGAAATGTCTAAAACTCACAGAGGAAATAAGGTGGAAGGAATGGTTGCAATGGAGAAACCATCAACTGCTGAATGAATTGAGTGGCAGGAGACTTGTGAAAAGTTACTGCTTACAAGGGTTCGTCCCAGAGAAGAAAGTTCTGAAGCTCCAGTGAATATGCATGATTTCTGCCATAAACTAGGAACTATTAGACGTAGAACCATATATCTAAAATGTTTTCAGTCTTACCAAGAGCATAAGAATCATCAGGTCCTAAACTGGAGAGAGCACTGATTAGATAAGTTACAACAAAATTTTATTTAGCTGAACAGAGCCAAACTGGCTTGGTGAATTTGATCACAGGTGATACTAAGATATTCGAACCTCCCCATAGTTTGATGTTCATTTTTTTAGTCATGTACTTCCATCCAGAACAATGACTTATCTCCTTTTTTGCTATAAACATATCAGACTCACAACATGCAGACAAGTGCAAAACACCACAATACTGAGACTGAAGAAAATTGCCAAATTCATTCATTGTAATAGAAAAGTTACAAATATCAAATGGCATTAGCTCAGCCAATTATATTCCTCACTTTCAAGGAGGAGTCCCATGTTTGAATTTTGCCAAGCAATACATGCATAAGAGCCAAGCAGTTTTAGTGCCACTATATGGCCATGATGTAATACCAGTGGGCCCCGTTTCCATCATTTATAACCACTATAAAATAAAAAACAGAAAAGATACATGATTTATATTTAAAAAGTATTGTTAATTAATTTGTTTCTAAAACTTTGTACATCAAATAAACGAATTTGGTATCTGCTGTACAAGACATAAAACCAAGTGAGTTTCCATAAACACAGCACATTCAGGTAGAAAGAAAAATTAACATAGTGACAAATACCGACTTCATGTTCACTGAAGATCCATTCCACAAACGACACAAAATAAATGTAAACAGATAACTAGAAACCAAAGTGGACCAACCAATCTCTTGGGAAAAATAATACATATTCTAGATCAACGTTTCTAGCAAAGTGAAAGCAGCAATAAGACTTCAGAAGAACTCTTGGAGAATATTTACACATTTTAAAACCTTCTAAAAGTCGCCTAGTATTACTATTAGGCTACACTGAAAGCAGCAATATGACATAAGAACTCTTGGAGGATATTTACACATTTTAAAACCTTCTAAATTGCCTAGTATTACTATTAGGCTACACGGATAAGGGGAACAGAGATTGCCATAAATAGCGCTCCAATACATTGCTCTCTCTGTTGAAGGCAATCTCTATTTGAAGAACTATTTGGACAATCCTAAAATAAGGAGAAAAAATGTGCAAAACTTGCCTCTTACCGTACAGTTCAAGACCTTCTCAGATACTCTCCAACCTATAAGTGAAATCCTATTTTCTAAATAAAGGATGCTCCTAAGTGTCCTATTTAACTATTAGCCTTCCACACTAGCATTTATTTACCTGTTCTGGAATCAAATGAAAGTTTTAATCCCGCAAACTGTCCAAATAGCTTTTCAGGTTTTGTAATCCTTCTGCAGATATACTTCTCTGCACACGTGGCCTAGGGGCAACGAGATTTGCAGGTGGATCAGGTTGGAAGCACACAACTACTACAGTAAGATTGTCAGCTGCCTTGCGTTTTAATGCTTCATCTATTAGTTCCTTGCAGCACACAAGAGGATCATTGTGTTCTTGTAGCTTCTTACGAGCAAAGTCAACTGCATTTTGGCTTCTGAAAACGTCCCAAAGACCATCACAAGCAATAATTAAAAACTCATCTTCTTCTGTTAATGTTATTCGTTTCAGCTCTGGTTCTGCACTCAAAGGTCCACCTCCACCAATACTATTTGATTTCATACCTTCCATATGCCAGTCACCAAGACTTCTTGTGACAGTTAGTTGCCCATTTAAATACTCGCCATCAACATAGCCTCCTGATGCTTCAATACGTTTTCTCTCCCTCAAACAACCAGGCTTGTGATCCCTTGACATTTCAATCACCTTTCCTCTCCTTGAAAACACAGCTCGACAATCTCCTGCATTGGCAACTAGCAAATACCTGTCCAAACAGAAGCACAGAAGCCTCAGAACAAGAGGATCAGTTTATTGTCAGAATAGCAACCGACAGGTAATATAGAAGTCAGTTAGCATACCTTTCAATGACCATGGCAACCAAAGCTGTTGTACCAGAAGATAGACCTGTATCATGCAAGCATGCCTCAGCAAAAGCAGTATCTGTGTCCAAAAATGCTCTTCTCACAGCTTTTTCAACTTCTGAAGGAAAATGAACATCTTTGGCAATGAGGCTAGGTAATTTGTCACAGACATAGTGTGCAGCATGTTTCCCTCCGTGTCCATCAAACACCTGAGATAAGAAAACCACTTATAATGCCAAGCAACTGTGAAGCTGTATTCTTCAATCTATAATCCTATTTTCGCATTAGGCTAGTACAGGAATCAATTCAATTCATTTAGTCTATTTAACAACTCATTTTTAGTATTCATCAATACGAGGTAACGAACCTTGTAGACCAAAAAAATTCACAAAAGGACATGTTGTGGTTCCTGTATCTTCCACGATACATTCTAAAGCCATAAGGTGGAAACAAGTGAAAGATATCGCCCTTACAGTAACTAATATTTAGATGGCCCACATCTATGCAAGAACTGAACCAGACAAACTAAACACTGTTTTGTCACCATCTGTAAAAGCTTTAAATTGTTCCTAAGGGACACACGATAAAGTGATCATTCTGTTCCCAGGCAACAAACTGCTCATCAGAAACCAAAGACAAAGAATTACTCAGGCTGGCATGTCTATCTGGCATAGGTATCAGGGTACAGAGGCATAGGTATGAGTGGGGGTACTCACACGGTATTTAAAATTCATGTATGATAAACATTTTGTATAGGGCAATGTTACCGGTTCGTTGTGGGTTCGGGTTCGGATTCGAAGAACCCGATTCGTCGGTACGGCAATTTTTTTTTTTTTTCTTGGGTTCGTTTTGGGTTCGGCCGTACAAAAATTAATAAAAATAATATATTAATTTACTAAATCAACATCATATATTAATTTACTAAACCAACATTTTCATTTACTAAATCAACATTTGCTAAGCATTTCACATTGGTATAAACACTCAAAATTGGGCTACTTGCATTTTTAATGAACCACATCAACACTATCACGTATTGAAATATCAAATATTTTAATATTCATTTTCAATGTCTTCATCGGAAGCATCAACATCAACATGTGATTCATTAGAACCACAAGCAGTAGCAGTAACACTAGCACTAGCACTCCCACTCCCACTCCCACTGGCACTAGCACCAACACCAGCACCAGCACCAACACCAACACCAACACCAACACCACTCGGTTGGCTTGGCGAAGCCAAAGCCTCTATGTCAAGTAATAAATCATGGGAGTGGGAAGCATCTAAATAAACATCTTCTGCCCTGACATCCCAATGCTTTGTTGGCCCTTCCCTATAGTTTGATTGCATATGCGATAAAAGGCGCAAGTTGGAATGCACGTAGACCAACTCCTCAGCCTTCTTTGCTGCCAGCTTGTTGCACTTCTGCGAGTGGATAAAAGAATATGTACTCCAATTCCGCTCGGATGAAGACGAACTTGCAACCTATTAAGAAAATCACAAGTGAAATTTTTTCAAAACCAATGCAAATAAAAAATTGAAATTATACCTATAAAAGTAGAGTTCAAAATTTATAAACCTATGATAATATTTTGATTGCAAGAGATTGCAAGGTTGGGGTTGTTTGCCCATGCAAATACCACCACATATGAGCATCCTTTTTGTATTTGTCGCGGCAAGCGCTAAGGCTATGTCCTATAGAGCAAATGAAGTCTCCAAACTCAGTTGAAACTATGTCTTCAATCTCAGGATCGGGATATAGCCTTCTGAATGCTGCCTTGTATCCTTCACTAACTTCAATATCTTTATATGGTGCGACTCTACCAAGCAAAGAAAGGATTCCACTACTATAAAATCTGGGACTCAATGCGAAGGCAAGGAGATGCAAGGGAGTCGTCATTTTGTTCCACCGCTCAATTACAAATGACTGCACTTGTTTGAAAAATGTCTCATGGGGATCTTGCTCTTTCGCATTGATGATGGCTTTGATCTTCTCGATCATTGAGTCTATCCCATCATATACCTCTCCTAAATGATAGGCTCAGTTATTTTGAGCAAGTAATCAACACGACCCCACCAATCATCATTAAGGATCAACATCTTTATTTTTTGTGCCCTCTCAGTGCTTGACTACCGCGATACACTCCAAAGGTTACTAATAACCATACTTTGCAATGCCTCTCGCACTTTCACAAGTCGCCTCAAGACGATTGTGTGCGAGGCAAATCGAGCTTCAATAACCTAGTAAAATAAAAAAAATTAGACAACAAAACAAAAATGTTTTCAAATTTTAAAACAAACTAAACATCATTATACGAAATTCTTACCTTTAACACCTCCAATTTTGAGAATTGCCTGAATATAGCTTGCGACATATGATGGTTTGTCACAAACATTTGAATGTCTTCGACCTCGGCATAAATTTCTTTTATCCATTCAATTTGTTTCCCCAACTTTTGCAGTATTAAGTTGAGTGAATGGGCAGCACAAGGTGTCCAAAATATATTCCCGTACCTTGCTTCCACCAACATCCCCGCTGCTCTACAATTTTTGGCATTGTCCGTTATGACTTGGACAATGTTTTGAGAGCCCACCGATTCTATTGTTTCAATCAAAATGTTAGCAATGAATTGGGCATCTTTCACTTGCCCTTCACAATCAACTGCTTTCAAAAACATTGCCCCTTTGGGGCTTATTGCAATGACATTTATCAAAGGGTGATTTTGTGCATCTTTCCATCCATCAGAAACGATGGACAACCCTGTTTCAACCCATGAATCTCTGATGGGCTGCAATGAATCTTCTACAAAAATTTGTTCCTTTATCAACAAAGTGGTGCGCACCTTCTCATAACCTGGGCCTTGGTACCCTTTTGGAGCATCATTAATGGCTTTCACCATATCTTGCCAATATGGTGATCTAACCACATTGAAAGACAAGCCATTGGCATACACGCAACGTGCAATCATCTGATCTGCAATGTCCCTAGACTCGTTTTGGAACGCCTTCTCCAATGGTCCCTTTGTTCTTTTCCGTGAAAGAGAAGAATCCTCTTCGTGCGTGGAAGGTGTGTCTAAAAATGGATGGGGTGCAACCACAAATGGGTTGCCAGCATGAGGTGGGGCAGTAGGTGGCTTCTTTGATCGAGATCCTTTCTTTGCCAAAGGATGTCCTGATTGTAAAGTGGCTAAAGCATCTGCGTCTTCTTGTTCTTTTATGTATTGCAATATCACAGATTTTGACACTGGTGCATCTTTTGGCCCTGGGCAAGCTCTGATGCCTTGGCCAGGTAGAGCACATAAATGAGCTTTCACTCGGCTATATGAGCTACTATACCGAACATTGCAAGTATTACAAATCCATATGTAGCCCCCACCCCCTGGAATCTGCTCTAACATAGTGACATAGTTCCATAGTGGGGCTTTTGGATCAATTCTAAATCGGGACTTGCCTACTGAGCTTGCACTTGTTGCCATTCTAATTTATACTTTGCAAGTGAAAACTGAATGTCTAAAAATTTGTTCTTTACTTGATGAACTTTGAACCTGAAATAAGGAATTGTAGATAAAAAATTAAAATAACATCAAGTTGTGAGGAAAAAAAAAAAAAAATTCACTTGATAAATGATTTATAAATTTAAAATTTAACAAGTACCATAAAAATTAAAATATAATATTGAGACTAAGTTATACTATTTATACATGTTCATTCGGTTAGACTTATCCAAAGCTTATGACAGAGTGGATTGGCACTTCCTTATCAAAGTTTTGAGGCAATTTGGTTTCTCTAAGGATTGGATGGATTGGATTATGGGATGTATCTCTTCAGTTTCCTACTTAGTTCTTATCAATGGCGAGGCCTTCTCGGTCTTTCCCGGCTTCCGAGGTATTAGGCAAGGTGACTCGCTATCCCCTTATTTATTCATCATTCTTGCTGAATGCTTGGGTAGGACTATAACCAAAAAGAGGGAAAACAAAACCCTTGAGGGAGTTACCATTGCTCATGGAGCTCGACCTATCTCTTATCTTCAATTTGTGGATGACTCTACTATTTTAGGTAAAGCTATAGTTAAGGAAGCTTCTAATATTAAGCAAATCATTAGCTGTTTTTCTAAGGCTACTGGGCAGTTGATCAATGAACACAAATCTAAAGTTATTTTCTTTCATTGCTCTGCTAGACAGGAATCCATGGTCTTGGATAAGCTAAGATATAAGAAGACCTCTCTTCCAATCACTTATTTAGGTATTCCCATAAATATTCAAAGGCAGAAAAATAAAGATTGGAATTGGTTGTTGGACAAAGTCAAGAAGAAAATTGGAAAGTGGACCAACAAGTGGCTTTCTTATGGGGGTAGAATCACCTTGGTAAAATCTGTCCTTCAAGCTATTCCTATTTATGTTTCTTCCGTTTTGAATATTCCAAAGGCTGTTCTTCGAGAATTGGATCAAATCAGTCATCGTTTCCTTTGGAGTGGTACTAAGGAGAAAAGAAAATGGGCCTTGGTGAAATGGGATACTTTATGTCTTCCTAAGAGTGAAGGGGGGGTTAGGTTTACGGTCTTCAATTAATAACAACAAAGCTTTAGCTGCTAAATTATATTGGAGGATGTTGCATAACCCCAATGCTCTTTGGGCCAATAATCTCCGTGCTAAATTTGCTGAGAACAAAATCCTGAAGACCTTGTTCGCTATCAACTTCCTACCAAAGGTTCTCCCATTTTAGGAGTTCTTAAGACTGGTGAGGATTTGATAAAGAAAAAATTATTTTGGATCATTCATAATGGTCAACATGCAAATTTTTGGACAGATTCTTGGGATGGTCACAAGCCTTTGATAACTCAGTTTCCCGATTGGAGGCCTTGGATGGAGGAGCTTCACCGAGCTAATTGGATAAAGGTGGCTAATTACTGTCGATACCATACTTGGTAATTCAAAGGTTGGTAGATATTGGATCCCTATTGAGGACTGGCCTATTCAAATCCCAGAAAGGCAAAGACAAGATATCCAAGGCATCCTTCATATGAGATCCCTCTCTTGGTCCCATGAAAAAGATTGTTTTGGATGGAACAACACTACTAAGGGTGAGTATTCAGTTGCTCAAGGTTATTTGACCTTATGCCATAATAATCCCAACCATTCTTCAGACATCTTTTCTCAATTGTGGGCTCAAAAGCTCTAGCCTAAGGTGAGGTTCTTTAATTGGCTTTTATTGCATCGTAGGGTGCTTATTGGTGAGCAACTTATGAAGCGTGGTTTTCATGGCCCTTTTAGATGTGAAATGTGTGAAGAGAATGTAGAAAATATCAACCATCTTTTTATTGAGTGTACTTTAGCCTCTGAGTTGTGGAGGAGAATGGCCACTTTACTTGGCTTACAGTGGTCCAATTTTTTTACTTTTGAACAGCTTTGGAGGGATTGGCCTAATCAAGAGGGTGTTGATCATTTTATTAGGCAGTTAGTTTGGATGGGTTCTACCATTCTTCTTTGGAATATTTGGAATGAAAGGAACAACCGAATTTTTAATCAAGATAGGAAGGATATTCACTATATTTGGCAAAAGACCATAGCCAACTTAGTTGAATCAGTCCATCATCTCCTTAATCACCCCCAAAACTCCCACCAAATATGGGATCAAGTGATGCAAAGATTGAAGATTAAACCTTCTAAGGGCAACCATCTTAAAGGGAATGTGAGTATTAGTAAATTGGATAGGAATAGAAATTGGCAACCTCCTCCTAAGGATTTTGGAAAAGTCAATACTGATGGAGCCTCTAGAGGGAACCCTGGAAAAGCCGGTGTGGGAGGAATTGGTAGACTTTCAGATGGCTCCCTGGTTTTTACTTTTGCTGAGAATTTGGGTATTCTTTCCAATAACCTTGCTTGAGGGGTATGGTATCCTCGAGAGGTCTTCGAGGAGGCTACTAAGGTTGGATGGGAAAAGGTGTTAGTTGAGTCGACTCTCAACTTATGATTAATCTCTTGAAGAATCCTTCTAAGAATCATAAGGTGGATTGGAGAATAAAAAGAATTATTGAGAAGATTCGGTTAATCCAGGATGGGATTTTTGAAAGTTGATTACAATCATGTGGTCGAGAGATCAAAACAAGAGTGTTGATGCTTTAGCTAATTGGGCTTTGGACAAAGGTGATCTTACTTGTTATGGCCACCCTCCTATATGGTGGGCTTCTCAAATTAGGGAAGCTCTTCTTTCTATCATTTCTTTGGATGGCTCCTGTTATGAAGGTACCTAGTTTCTTCTTGTTTTTTTTTTTTTTGCTTCTCTTTGGTTCATTCAGTTTTTTTTAGTTCCCTAGCTCATTCTATTCTTTATTTTGTTTCCTCTGTTGATTCTTGCCTTAATAGTCTTTTGGTCTAGATAGGTCTTTGTTTTGTTCATTTTTTATTTCTTTTTTCCTTTTTGTTTTTTTTGTTTAGTTTTTTAAGGTGGGTGGGTTTTTTTATTTTGTTTTGTTTTTGTGTTCTTTGTGTTGTTTTTTGTTGTTCTTGTGTTTTTGTTGTTTTGTTTTTTTTTATGTTTTTTGTTATTGTTCTTGTGTTTTTTTTCGTTCTTGTTCTTGGGTTTCTCTTTGTTTGTGTTATTTCGTGTTTTTATGGGTGAGTGTTTTCTATATTTTTTGTTTTTTTTTTTATTGTTTGTTGTTGGTTGTTTTTTATTTTTATTTTTGTTTTATTTTTTAATTTTTTAGGTTTTGGTTGTGTTTATTTTTCTTGTTTTTTTTTGGGTTATGTCTTTGTAGTGTTCTATTGTTTTTGTCTTGTTTGTGTTTTGTTATGTGTTTCTTGTGTTTTTCTATGTGGTTTGTGTTGTGGTTTCTTTTATCTTATTGTGCGTGTTTGGTTGTGCTTTTGTTTTTGACACACTCAAGGAGCATGTTTTTTATTTTATTTTATTATTTTTGTTGTTATTTGCTTATTTTTAATTGGGTTTGTGTGTTTGTTTGCTCCTTGAGTGTGTCAAAGGTGGTAGGCCAGGTCCGAGTCCTGGGCGTTTTTGGCGGAATGGATACCCCTGCCTCCTTGGGTCTTACCCGAAAGTGGCATCCCTTTTGGGATGTTTTCCACAAATAAAAAAAAAAAATTATACTATTTATACTTTAGTCTTTAATATTTTTTTATTTTTATTTTTATACTTTAGTCTTTGTTTATTGGTGATGCATTATACATATAATGTATAGTTTTAAAATTAAATTAAATTAAAACTCTTCAATAAAAATAAAGGAATTTAACTAGTTAAACTAATGTCAATAAATTATTCTATATAAATAATATAATTTTATTTATTATTATATTAAATAATATTTCACAAATAACAAGTACATAAAATTTATTTTTCACATATTTTAAACAAACGTAATTAATCAAACCCTATGGAATGCAATAGTTAGTTTATATTTATAATTTTATAGCATAATTTTACTTTATATAATTATAAATTTATATAATTTATATTTATAAAGGTGCGTAATTTTAAATGCCACCAATATAGTGCGTATTTAGACAAACTATACATGTATAATGCATCTACAATGTAATATTGTTGACTTAACATAACCACCACACACCTACCCCCTTAGACACTCACCCAACCATCATGATCCCTCCCTCGTAAAGTCAAGAGTTATACTTATCAATAGGGAATTGAATTTAACACACAAAGCCACTACACACCCACCCCCTCACACACTCGCCCACCCCAACCATGACCCCTCGTTAAGCTAAGAGCTATACTTATCAATAAGGAATTTAATACACATAGCCACTACACACCTACCCCTCACACACTCACCCACGCCGAAGTTTAAACATTGGAGCTCTCGAAGAAAAGCCAAAACCCGACCAAAATATTTGTTAAAAGAAACTAATTCAAATGTATAAATTTTAAATTAACAATGATTTTATATTTATTTTAAAATGTCCAATAGTTTAAACTGGGTTTCCACACCTTTTAGTCCCTTATCGTAAGGGAATATTTTTTAATTTAAAACTTGTTGAGAAATAATTATTCATCCCATAAAGTATTCCTTCGAGAATAGGAGAATCATGCATTTAGAAAAATGATTAAAGTCTTCCTTCGAGAATAAGAGATTCTCGATTTTCATGCACTTAGAAAATTTAAAATAATTAAAATCAAAAACACGAAACGAAATGGACGGCGGCCACTCCAACGTTTTTGACTATGTTAATGGATACGCTCCACCGATGAGAGCAAAGAGTAATTATTAAATTTTAGCATTAAGATTAAAATAAAAATAATAAATTTAAAAAGCTACGTGTTAATATTGTGTTAAGATTAAAATAAAAACTAAAAAAAAGCTACGTGTCCTATGGTGGAATATTAATTAGTTACACTTACTAAATAGTCTAAATTTAAATCAAAGGGTGGGCATTCGCAGAGAGGTGAAGGGCATTCCGAGATTCAGAGAGGTGGGCATTCGCAGAGAGGTGAAGGGCATTCCGAGATTCAGAGAGGTGGGCATTCGCAGAGAGGTGAAGGGCATTCCGAGATTCAGAGAGGTGGTGTTCAAGGTGGCCTGATTTTGTTACATTTATTTTGCTAAAACTCATTAACCAATTTTCAAAGTAGATAATACAGGTTTCTGATGGCAGAAGCAGCAAAAGACCAGGACGGATTACACGGAAGGTAAATTCATATCACCTGCATTTATTTTTTTCTACTTTTTTGGATTGGCCCTCTTATCTATAGTGGTGTATTAAATTTTTCGGAGAAACTGTGCAGGTGAAGGGCCGAAGGCCTTCGTAGAGGAGAGAAGGAACAGCCGAAGCGTTCGCAGATAGAAGGCCTTCGCAGAGGAGAAAAGGAACAGCCGAGCGTTTGCAGATAGAAGGGTTTATCGTAAAAAAATTTGAAATTGTTTAAACTTTAAATTTTAATGTTGAATTTCTACAATTTTTATAAAATTTATCTTTACTTTTCTAATATTAATCTAAAAGATTAAAACATTGTAGAGGAAGAGCTAACATACCTGCTAGGATGTGGAGGAATTCTTTACACCGTGAGCTATGGAGGAGTGGGAGGAGTTCTCTGAAGGGTTTATCGTAAAAAATTTTGAAATTGGTTAAACTTTAAATTTTAATGTTGAATTTCTACAATTTTTATAAAATTTATCTTTACTTTTCTAATATTAATCTAAAAGATTAAAACATTGTAGAGGAAGAGCTAACATACCTGCTAGGATGTGGAGGAATTCTTTACACCGTGAGCTATGGAGGAGTGGGAGGAGTTCTCTGCGCCGCGAGCTAGGGTTTCAACATCACGAATGGTTGAATTAACAGCTAGAAGTTCATGTTTTGTTTTACTTCGCGATGCCACTTGCAACGGGAGTAAAGGGAGTAAAGGAAGTAGGTGGAGTACGTGGAGTACGTGGGAGTCGGGAGTCGGTCTTCGAATTTTTCATTTTAATTTTTTATTTCAGTATTTAATTTTTTAAAAGTAATATTTAATTATTTTTATAATAATATTTTATTTCGGTTCCCTATGGGTCCGTCCAAGGTCCGGCCCGGGAGACCCGGATACGGCCGGGTCCGTCCTTGGTCGTATCCGGGTCTCCCGGGCCGGACCCTGGACGGACCCACAGGGAACCGGTTGACCGGTTCCCAACCGGTTCCCTGTGGATCCGTCCAGGGTCCCGCCCGGGAGACCCGGAAAAACCGGTTGACCGGTTCCCAACCGGTTCCTTGTGGATCCGTCCAGGGTCCCGCCCGGGAGACCCGGATACGGCCGGCCGTGTCCGGGTCTCCCGGGCGGGACCCTGGACGGATCCACAGTCGGATCGAACCCGGATCCGGACCGGGTACGGACCGTTTCCGGATCCGGGGGCTAGGGGGACCGAACCGGTAACACTGGTATAGGGAATAAAGAGAGACAAAGGCCTGCATATACATTCAAAAGTCTGTATACATACATGCAAATATATATACTACACATACATCATGTCAACATATATATATATATTAGCCTTGATCAATCATAAATATAATCGGGTGTATGCATACCATTTTGCATCACCTAGTTTTAGGCAGAGGCTGACCATCAACCCATGTTACAGTCAATCATGCCCAAGCATTTGATGATTAAAAATTACCTGATGGAAAATAATAACAATTGTTGCCATGATTTAATAAGTACATGATTAACCAACCAACAAAATAATAATATTCTGGCCAATTAGAATGCACAATTTATACCAAACATTAACAATTATACCCTGAATTGTATGGGCAAGAATATGACAACAAATCTCAATAAAAATGTCAATTCTGCTATTTTTTGCCTGCTCTCCTAACTTTTAGTGTTGTCTTGTTTGTTTGTTAGTCCTTTATAGCATGGGGAGACTTGTTATTATTCTGGAGGCTTTAGAAAGATGACCCCCTCCCTCCCTAAACCCTCTTTCTACATATTCCTATACATTTTAATCGGGTACCTGCAGGGTAGTTTGCAAAAGATGTTGTGCCTCATTTCCCATACTCATCTTTGGTAATAGAGCCGTGGAACTAATACCGGTACAACCCCTCAGGAGATACATCTTGAAGTAACAAAGCTTTCAGACTGCAAATGACCATCAGGAAACACATAAAACCGTAAATGCAGATAAATAGTATTAAGAACAAGGTTTACATTATGGCATCAGAAATCCCTCCCTCTAGGAAATTCCTAGAGGGACAAGAAACATAATTGTATTATGGAATGATATATGTATGATTTAAAATTAAATATTCAAATGGAAATTTAGTAGTTTTAAAAAAACCCTCTTTTAGAAGCATATTTTTCAACAGAAGTTACTAGTCATAAATATTCAGATTACTTTATTATCAGAAATTTAGACTCTGGACAAAGACTCCATACAAAAAAATCAATTCTCATTTCCAAATGAGCATTAAAGAAGAGAAAATATTTTCAGGACATCGAGTATTATTAAACACTGTAAAATAATAAATTAAAAAAAAAAAAAGGGATAGTTCTTATATTTTATACTATTAACACTACTCGCTATGAAATGGCAAAGACGACACTCATACATGGTGCACACAAACATATAGAAAATACTTAAGGAAAAGATGATGAGAATAAAGTGTTTCTGCCTACATAGGCATGAACAAGAAAAAGCTTCCACGTTTTTAAACCATATATCAAGCCACAGAAGAGATTGTTCATATAACTAATGAAAGACTCGGTATAAATATTTATAGTTCTACCCAAATAGAATATGTCACGAATTACTACACGTACCCCATATAAAGCCCAAGGACCTTCTCCAAGTGAAGCACATCCAAAGTTGTCTGCAAAATCGTCAATGCATACATGGGTATCTTCCATAGATCGGCGATCACCTATATCAGCCCAGCTTCCAGACCGGAGGACTGGAGTGAAATGTGCTTTGGCACCTTCTCTATTCTTTGTTGTCCCCATAAAGTCAACAGTTGGTTTCATCTGAAAATGAAATGCAACTCAATAAACTCAATTTGCTGCTTACAATCTACCAGAGAGTAATCTTTGAGCTATAATTCAAATGTACATGAAATCAATCATAAGCAATAAATATTTAGACACCAACAGAACATAATTTAAGTTCAGAATTTATCGGGCAAAAATAATAATTTACAAGATAAATTCTTCTTTTGAGCTAAGCATGTAATCAAATCTTTGCGTGTCCGATATTTCTTGAGCACACGGAAGACTACCAATACTCAAGGGCCAACACCAAGAGGGCTGAAGGAACCTCTAATGAATCTTGGAACAGCGGAAGGGCAGATGGGAATTTCAATGATTGTATTCACATAAAAGGTAAGCTCAACTGACATTCAATGAAAATGAAAAAGCAAGTCTTACTCTCTTCACTCAGGAAAGATCCAGAAAGAGCTATCATTTCTATATAATCCTGAAGATGTAAAGCCAGCTGAGCAAAGCATCAATTGTGGCTAGATCTACAACCATCAGTTTTAAACTTTAAGATAATCAAGATTCCCATCTCAGGATACACATAAGAATACATATGGGGAAAATTAACAGATTTATCCGCGTGAGTGTGGTCTACCGGCAAGGACGCCACTTGCATTATCGGTGATGTGACCCGGGTTCAATCCCCATGGCGGATTTTATAAGAAGTATTACTCAAAAAAAAAAAAGATTAACAGATTTGCACTCGTGGGATTTGGAGAAGTAAGCTAAGCGAATATGGAGGGCTATAATAAACTATACATTTTCCTTTGAACTGAATTGGAGGAACTTTTTCAGTGTCAAGTTTGGGGATCCAGCAGATCCAGAGAAGATTGCTTGGGTAGCCATCAGAAAATACTTATGAAACATTATATACCATAAAGAAACAAAAATTGACCAGTAATAATTATACTTAACTTTCTAAGTAGTGTTGCTTGATAGAGGCAGCTAATATTATGAAGTGAAGATCATTGTTCTGTTCTCAAAAACCATCTGCAGATAGACCACTGAAATTTCTCTTATATATCTAACTGTTACTAATGTCCTCTAAGTTGTTTCCTGAAACCAGCGCCAAGTTTCAACAGCAAAAGGGCCAGGCTCAACCTTTTCGAATCATCTTATTGGCCATGCGTTCATCACAAGTAACCACTTACTTCAGTACAGGGAAATTTGCATACTTGGAACTTGTTTTCCAACAGCAAGTACTAAGCATCACTCAAACCTGGAGGCCGAAGTGGATGCACAGAGGCAGTACTGCAGGATCAAGATCCTGGCACTCTAAGCCTCACAGAATATTCATGCAAGAATGACAATGACACAATAATTTCTTGATTTACCACTTCTGAACAGTAAATGTCAGTAAATCTCACAGCACAGACCCTACCAATGGATGAGTGTTTTCTTAAAGGACCTTTGCCATTATCAATTAAAATTAATAATTTAATTATTTTACAAAGACATCGAAACAATAATTTAAAGATCTTACTCGTGGCAATCTAACTCTTCAACATGACTTGAGCAGAGAGTCGAAATTACTATTACAGGAAAGTGGCTTTATCATAATAGAGGGCAGATTAGCCATCATCAGCCGTTTCAATCATCCCATTCACATGGTGATAATAATACCAAGCTATTCATGAGACTGCCAACTCTCATCAAGGTTGATCTTCAACTGAAAATTAGTTGAGAGGCATAAAATGACAATCACGAATCACGTTGTTGCCTTCTGTATAATGCATCACTCCTCCAATGAGCTTCATGTATACAAAATTAAAACACAACTCCCTCCAGAATGTGAGTTATTACTAACAGTTGTCCATTTTATATCCATTTAAAGTGGGAATAATGACACTTAATGTCACATGTAGCACACCCAAAACACATACAATTGCAGCAAGACAGAGGTCCAAGGATGCACTAATAACATTGACTCCTATCAGAATAAACTCCAAGGTCAGAGCAACTCATATTTGACCACCCAAATTAAAGACAGTGACATTTAAAATAAACACGCATATTTAAAACGAAAAAAAAAAAGATATCAAGAAAAACTATGCAGGGAAAACAATATCAACGTAACCTGGGTCTTTAGACCTCCTAGACATGATCTTTCCTGGGACGCGACTAGGAATCCCAGGATCTCCTCTTCTACTTTTTGCTCTTAAAAACATAGTTGGACTTGCAACTCACGATAAACTAGGCACCCCAGCTTTGGAAATTTTATCGACAACTCGGAAAAATCAAAAAATTAAGCAAAAAGAAAACAAAGAAAAATTTTCAATTAAAAATAGAAAACATTTTAAACAACAATTGGAGAGCCAAAAGCTGATTTTAAATTAGATATGCATAAAAAAGAACACAATTACAGTTCATGATCATCAAATCCAACCAAATAAATCATAGTATCATACAAATGAAAATTTTCAAAAATATAAAGCAGTTCTTAAACTGCTTTTAATGTTCCCCTTCTCCCCCTTGAACTAGATTGTTGGCCTTGGAGGCTCCTGAGATACGGAATCATCATGATATATCTACTCCATCCTCTCAAATGTTTCACTTCCTCCACAAGTGCCTCGAAAAATGAACAAACTTTCAATGAAACTTACTACCACTCTTAGCTTTCCATTCCCTTTCTTCATCATTGTTCATTTTCTTTCAATTTTCTCATTTTTAATTTCTAGTAGTATTATATTAGAAAGAGATGACAAGTAGAATCGGTTTTGTATAATAATAAAAGAATGGTGATCCACATTCAACATACTAGATTTTTAATCAAATGCAGTTAAAAATATTTTGCCTATTTCATCAATTAGTCTGTCCCCAAGAGTACATGGAACTACTACAAGATCCCTATATTTCTATTGCATTTAAGAACTTAATCTTACGATAAGTACCATGGTTGCTTTCTTATATTTCTATTGTATTTAAGAACTTAAACTTACAATAAATCCCATGGTCGCTTTCTTAAAGATTTATGAGGATGTACTTGAAATTTTGAAACTCCTCTAAATATAGAAAACACATTATTTTCAAAATTATTAATAGAAAACTGTACAAAAAATTGTTCACAATCAAAGAGAAGAAAAAATGCAAAAATAAGACCAAATGGCTTTTTAAAAATTTATTTTGACCGCCTTTTTTGCTAACTACCAGAGGCTTGTTGAGTTTCCTGCAAGAAAACAGCGAGAAATATCGCTGCGAATTGGTAATTTTATCGATGCCAAGAAATTAAAAAAAAAAAACTCACCACCTGCAATTTCTCATAAGTTTCGCGAGAAATCATGGGAAACTGGCGATTTTTCTAACTATGCTTAAAAGAATCTATAATATATATTCATATTTACCACTGAAATATAAGTGTGTAAACAGATTGACATATTGAAAATATTCCGAAAAAAGATTCAAATCAAATTCTAGAATAGGTGGGAAGACGTTTTTCGCAGGACTGCCCAAACTGCCGAACTTGTTTCGGTCATATCTCACTCATCCGGACTCGGATTGAGCTGAAATTTTGAGGGTAGATGCCTGAAAAACCCTAGAACGTCTCCACCAATTTTCATATCATTTGGAGCAACACAGATCCTAGCGCATCCCTATGTGTGAACGACATATTTGGCAAGCGGCTATGCGAGGGTTTCATCTGGGTTGAGTGCAAGCAGCTTCGGAGGTTGGTTTTTAGGGCCTTCGGGCCCTAGCGGCCAATATTTTTGTGGTTTATTCTCAATATTTTAGCAGGAAATGTTGCAGGAGATACAAGATGGGTTAGAAATTTGTCTTTCAACAGATCATACTGTGAACTTGAGTGACAACGGCTTCCAATTTGCTGCACAAAAGAAAAGTGAAAACCATACCTTTCCACGGCGTCTAGGGCAAGGATTAAAGAGATCACGAAACAAGTTTCAAGCAGTTGATCAAAAAATGGCTCATATCTCAAGTGAATCTGGTGCTAAGGTGCACCCACAAAATAATTCTACTGTGAAAACCCCTATCAAGGGTAAGAATTTTGAAGACTCAGTCCCAAAAATGAATTTTAGGGATGCCCTTCGTGGTGGACAGCCTCAGCCCAATGCTAATATCAATATTAGGGCTTCCCATAAACCTCTAAGAATGCCTAAGATTGATCCCAAGAAAACGGAGTCAGGATGTCTTAAAGCAGCTGATGGAACTCCTATTGTTAAGCTTGATATGGATAACATTCAGACTGGCATTGAAGATTTGGAAAAAAGAGGACTAATTTGCTCGGTTCGTGGGTTTTCGTCCGAGTCTATCTCGCTTTCAAAGTCTCGGGCTGCAAAAAGCTGGAAAACTAAAGGTGAGTTACAAATCTCTATTTATCCAAATGGTTATTTTCTTGTTTTATTTGCTAATAATGAAGATAGAGAGAAAACTTTTCAAGGGGGGCCTTGGTTTTTTGGAAGGGCAGGGCTTTTCATGAAGCCCCGGCATACTAAATTTAAAGCCGAAGAAGAGATGCCTTCTATTGCTCCCGTGTGGGTTAGACTCTTTGGCCTCCCTATTGAATTTTGGAATCCTACTATTTTTTCTTCAATTGGAAACTCTTTAGGAACTTTTATGATGACTCGCTGATTGTACTCAAAATTTTGAACATATTATTTATGCTCGGATTTGTGTTTTAATGGATTTTGACAAACCCCTACCTAAAAAGATCACATTACAATTTGGGGAAGACACTTGGGAGCAAGTAGTGGACTATGAGAACATTCCTTTTCGTTGTAGAATTTGCCATGAATATGGTCATTTGGCCAGTGCTTGCCCAAATAAAATTCCTGATCAAAAGAAAGAAGATATAAACTTAGCAGGGTTTCCAAATACCTAAGAAGAAGAACACTCAGAAAAAACCAGCTTATGAAGGATCAATCAAAGTCATCTCGCTAATATGTTTGAAATCCTTTCCACAAATGATGTCCCAAGTGAGGAAGAGGAAATAATGGAAACTGAAATCTTAGAAACACAATTTAAATATGAAGGGAAGAACTCGGAGACAAACCAACAAATCAAAGGTTTTCAACAGAAAAAAAGGAGAAAATTTACACAAGAAAAACAATATTTCAAATGTCAAAACTTCAAATAATGCAGGTCCCAATATAGACTCTATTGAACCATCTAGTAAAATTTTGGCTGTGTACGAGCATTCTTCAAGGTTAGAAGCCATCTCGGATTCAATTGGAATAAGTCAAGAAACAGGGAAAAAAAAATTGAAGATGGATTCTAATCAAAAAGTAGGTCGCAAGACCAATCAATATCATATGGTAAAAGAAGGTGAAAAGCTTGTAGAGGAAGGTAAGATTAATGCCCTTCCCAACTTTTTTAGCCCTGGTATTAATGAAGATCATCACTTGGAATATTAGAGGACTCAAAGGGAGTCTTTCAAAACAAAATGAAATTAGAAGAATGATTCAGGTAAATCATCCACATCTTGTTTTCCTTCAAGAAACTAAGATGTCAATGGAGGATATGGACTTAATTGCCAGTAAAATTTGGCCAGCTGGAAAAGTGGTTTCCCTCAGTTCCCAAGGGACTTCGGGTGGCATTGCTTGTCTTTGGGATCCAAAAGAGGTAGTTATTCACCATATGGTTGGTAGTTGGGGTTTGTTGGCTATAGCTATTCAAAGTAGACATTCCAACCAGATTATGCTCTGACTTCTTTGGAGGAAAAAAGAAGACAGTGGAAGGATATTACTCATATTATCTCTCATTTTCCTAAAGCTTGGATCTTGATCGGAGGAGATTTCAATACCATCCTCTCTCTGGATGAGAAAAGGGGGGAAATAGAAATTTGGACAAAAGCACCGACCTCATGAGCGAATATATTGCAAACCTCCATCTTGTGGATATCCAACCGGATAATGGCCTTATGACTTGGTCTAACAGAAGGCAAGGCTTAGCTTGTATAATGGAGAGATTGGATAGGTTTTTGCTCTCTGAAAATTTCTTAATCCATGGTCACATTCCTAAAGTGAAGACTCTTAATAATGCTGGTTCGGATCATTGGCCAGTCATGGTGGAAATGTGGAAAACCAATGTGAGTTTCTCTCCTTTTCGTTTTCAATTAATGTGGCTTAGAGACATTTCCTTCAGACCTCATGTGCAACAATGGTGGAAGGAAGGTAAACCTAGGCATGGGACTAAGATGTTCTGTTTTGTCAAAAGACTGCAATACATTAAATCCAAAATCAAGACTTGGAACTGGAAAGAGTTTGGGGATGTTCATAAAAAAAAACATGAAGTTATTGCTCATCTTGAAAATTTGAATAAGAAAATCCGTTTAGATGGCCTCACAGAGAAGAGAAGTGCAGATGAAATTAAGCTCACAACTCAGTTAGAGGAATGGGAAAAAAGAGAAGAAATCTTATGGAAGCAAAAATCTAGAATTCAATGGCTCAAAGAAGGAGATCGAAACACAAATTTTTTCCACAAATCTCTTCTAGCTCGAAGATCTCACAACTTTATTTCTTCCTTAAAATCAGATTCTGGAGATGTTGTTTATACTTGGGATGGCATGAACTCTATTGTTGTTGATTACTTTTCCAATATTTTTGCTGCTACTCCCCTTGACTCAGCTTCACAATATAATGTTCTTCAAGCAATCCCTTCTCTTATCACTTCTGAGGAGAACTCTATTTTGACTGCTCCTGTTACTATCAATGAGCTTCAACAAGTAGTTTTTAAAATGCAAAAAGGGAAAACCCCAGGTCCTGATGGTTTTCCTATTGAGTTCTACCAAGAGTTCTGGGATATCCTTCATGTTGATTTATTAGAGGTGGTGGAAGAAGCCAGGAAAGCCAAAGAAATTTTGAAGGTTATCAATAAAACTTATATTACTCTTGTTCCAAAAGCTCAAGAGGTTGATCATATCTCAGCTTTTAGACCTATTGCTTTATGTAATGTTCTTCTCAAAATCATTACTAAAATCATGGCAGAAAGGTTGAAGCCTCTTTTGCATAAGATTATTTCCCCGGAGCAAGGGGGTTATGTGGAAGGACGTCAAATAGTAGATGAGATAGTTCTTGCTGATGGATATGCAAAATTCTCCTTCCATGTTCATTCGGTTAGACTTATCCAAAGCTTATGACAGAGTGGATTGGCACTTCCTTATCAAAGTTTTGAGGCAATTTGGTTTCTCTAAGGATTGGATGGATTGGATTATGGGATGTATCTCTTCAGTTTCCTACTTAGTTCTTATCAATGGCAGGCCTTCTCAGTCTTTCCCAGCTTCCGGAGGTATTAGGCAAGGTGACCCGCTATCCCCTTATTTATTCATCATTCTTGCTGAATGCTTGGGTAGGACTATAACCAAAAAGAGGGAAAACAAAACCCTTGAGGGAGTTACCATTGCTCATGGAGCTAGACCTATCTCTCATCTTCAATTTGTGGATGACTCTACTATTTTAGGTAAAGCTACAGTTAAGGAAGCTTCTAATATTAAGCAAATCATTAGCTGTTTTTCTAAGGCTATCGGGCAGTTGATCAATGAACACAAATCTAAAGTTATTTTCTTTCACCGCTTCTGCTAGAAAGAATCCATGGTCTTGGATAAGCTAAAATATAAGAAGACCTCTCTTCCAATCACTTATTTAGGTATTCCCATAAATATTCAAAGGCAGAAAAATAAAGATTGGAATTGGTTGTTGGACAAAGTCAAGAAGAAAATTGGAAAGTGGACCAACAAGTGGCTTTCTTATGGGGGTAGAATCACCTTGGTAAAATCAGTCCTTCAAGCTATTCCTATTTATGTTTCTTCCATTTTGAATATTCCAAAGGCTGTTCTTCGAGAATTGGATCAAATCAGTCATCGTTTCCTTTGGAGTGGTACTAAGGAGAAAAGAAAATGGGCCTTGGTGAAATGGGATACTTTATGTCTTCCTAAGAGTGAAGGGGGGTTAGGTTTACGGTCTTCAATTAATAACAACAAAGCTTTAGCTGCTAAATTATATTGGAGGATGTTGCATAACCCCAATGCTCTTTGGGCCAATAATCTCCGTGCTAAATATGCTGAGAACAAAAGTCCTGAAGACCTTGTTCGCTATCAACTTCCTTCCAAAGGTTCTCCCATTTTAGCAGTTCTTAAGACTGGTGAGGATTTGATTAAGAAAAAATTATTTTGGATCATTCATAATGGTCAACATGCAAATTTTTGGACAGATTCTTGGGATGGTCACAAGCCTTTGATAACTCAGTTTCCCGATTGGAGGCCTTGGATGGAGGAGCTTCACCGAGCTAATTGGATAAAGGTGGCTAATTATTGTCGGTACCATACTGGTAATTCAAAGGTTGGTAGATATTGGATCCCTATTGAGGACTGGCCTATTCAAATCCCAGAAAGGCAAAGACAAGATATCCAAGGCATCCTTCATATGAGATCCCTCTCTTGGTCCCATGAAAAAGATTGTTTTGGATGGAACAACACTACTAAGGGTGAGTATTCAGTTGCTCAAGGTTATTTGACCTTATGCCATAATAATCCCAACCATTCTTCCGACATATTTTCTCAATTGTGGGCTCAAAAGCTCTGGCCTAAGGTGAGGTTCTTTAATTGGCTTTTATTGCATCGTAGGGTGCTTACTCGGTGAGCAACTTATGAAGCGTGGTTTTCATGGCCCTTTTAGATGTGAAATGTGTGAAGAGAATGTAGAAAATATCAACCATCTTTTTATTGAGTGTACTTTAGCCTCTGAGCCGTGGAGGAGAATGGCCACTTTACTTGGCTTACAATGGTCCAATTTTTTTACTTTTGAACAGCTTTGGAGGGATTGGCCTAATCAAGAGGGTGTTGATCATTTTATTAGGCAGTTAGTTTGGATGGGTTCTACCATCCTTCTTTGGAATATTTGGAATGAAAGGAACAACCGAATTTTTAATCAAGATAGGAAGGATATTCACTATATTTGGCAAAAGACCATAGCCAACTTAGTTGAATCAGTCCATCATCTCCTTAATCACCCCCAAAACTCCCACCAAATATGGGATCAAGTGATGCAAAGATTGAAGATTAAACCTTCTAAGGGCAACCATCTTAAAGGGAATGTGAGTATTAGTAAATTGGATAGGAATAGAAATTGGCAACCTCCTCCTAAGGATTTTGGAAAAGTCAATACTGATGGAGCCTCTAGAGGGAACCCTGGAAAAGCCAGTGTGGGAGGAATTGGTAGACTTTCAGATGGCTCCCTGGTTTTTACTTTTGCTGAGAATTTGGGTATTCTTTCCAATAACCTTGTTGAGGGGTATGGTATCCTCAGAGGTCTTCGGGAGGCTACTAAGGTTGGATGGGAAAAGGTGTTAGTTGAGTCCGACTCTCAACTTATGATTAATCTCTTGAAGAATCCTTCTAAGAATCATAAGGTGGATTGGAGAATAAAAAGAATTATTGAGAAGATTCAGTTAATCCAGATGGGATTTTTGAAAGTTGATTACAATCATGTGGTCAGAGATCAAAACAAGAGTGCTGATGCTTTAGCTAATTGGGCTTTGGACAAAGGTGATCTTACTTGTTATGGCCACCCTCCTATATGGTGGGCTTCTCAAATTAGGGAAGCTCTTCTTTCTATCATTTCTTTGGATGGCTCCAGTTTTGAAGGTACCTAGTTTCTTCTTGTTTTTTTTTTTTTTGCTTCTCTTTGGTTCATTCAGTTTTTTTTAGTTCCCTAGCTCATTCTATTCTTTATTTTGTTTCCTCTGTTGATTCTTGCCTTAATAGTCTTATGGTCTAGATAGGTCTTTGTTTTGTTCTTTTTTTATTTCTTTTTTCCTTTTTGTTTTTTTTTGTTTAGTTTTTTAAGGTGGGTGGGTTTTTTTATTTTGTTTTGTTTTTGTGTTCTTTGTGTTGTTTTTTGTTGTTCTTGTGTTTTTGTTGTTTTGTTTTTTTTTTTATGTTTTTTGTTATTGTTCTTGTGTTTTTTTTCGTTCTTGTTCTTGGGTTTCTCTTTGTTTGTGTTATTTCGTGTTTTTATGGGTGAGTGTTTTCTATATTTTTTGTTTTTTTTTATTGTCTGTTGTTGGTTGTTTTTTATTTTTATTTTTGTTTTATTTTTTAATTTTTAAGGTTTTGATTGTGTTTATTTTTCTTGTTTTTTTTTTGGGTTATGTCTTTGTAGTGTTCTCGTTGTTTTTGTCTTGTCTTGTGTTTTGTTATGTGTTTCTTGTGTTTTTCTATGTGGTTTGTGTTGTGGTTTCTTTTATCTTATTGTGCGTGTTTGGTTGTGCTTTTGTTTTTGACACACTCAAGGAGCATGTTTTTTATTTTATTTTATTATTTTTGTTGTTATTTGCTTATTTTTAATTGGGTTTGTGTGTTTGTTTGCTCCTTGAGTGTGTCAAAGGTGGTAGGCCAGGTCCGAGTCCCGGGCGTTTTTGGCGGAATGGATACCCCTGCCTCCTTGGGTCTTACCCGAAAGTGGCATCCCTTTTGGGATGTTTTCCACAAATAAAAAAAAAAAAAAGTGTGTAAACATTAATCAAGAAACTGTTAAAATGTGTCGTGTGTTGAAAGTGTAATTTGACTTATAGCCAAGGCCAACATTGTATGATGTAATCTTGTATAGGCCTACAGGCAATCATTCTACAAGTGTATTTAATTGATTATATATTATTTAATTATATAAGCCCTATGGGCCATGGTTAACCTTGTTATGGTTAAACCCACCTTATAATTTGTAACTAACCTAAAGCCCACTTACTATGTTGGCTTAGGTTAACTTACTTATGCATTTAGGGTTTTGGTATTGATATAAATACCTACCATCACTTCATCCATTGTATCGGAATGTTGTGATTCTTATCTACGGATAATATAGTGATTATTTGGTGCTCAAGGGCACCCATCATCTATATCTCTCTTTTGTCCTTTTTTACGCTTTTTGTATAAGATTTGAGTGAATGGATTGTTTTTGTTCATTTATGGAAATAAGTGTGAAATTTAACATGGTATCAGAGCAGGTATGGGGTGACATTTCTTTGTCACACAAAAGGCCTATTTGGAACCTCTAATCCTTTCCAATCACAACGACGAACTATCATCCAAAGCTTCATAAGTTAGGTGCAACACAAGAAGCAATTGTGGGATAAAAATATTTTTTGTCTTCTTAGATAACAACTTGTATGGGTGCTATTGTGGAGGAAATTTTTAGGATTTTTGAGGAGCACCACTACCTTTTTTCCCTCCTCTATGCCTTCATTATCTCACGAGACAAGCAGATCAAATGCATGAATTAGCCATTTTGGAGGCTTCTTGTTCCATGATCTGAGAGTGTGTCATCGTGTGGATGATGTTGGAATGGTCAAATTCTTTGCAATTGCTTTGTTGGGTCTCTTGTTCGAGATGCATCTCTGCTGCATTGGAGGATTGTGTAGGGTTATATGCATTGCTTTTAAGTCCAGCTGAGCAACCTTATCAAGGTTAGGTGTTTTTTGGCTCGTCAACTACGGGAGCTAGGTTGGACAGCAAAGGCATACAAAGAACCTTGCATATGAAGGTCAAGGGTTCAATTTCACCTTCATTTTATAGTTGTAGGTTCATGATGTTGAGTGAGACGAGCCTCCTTCAACGAGGGGCTCGTTCACTACAATTAGCTCGGGGACGGGTGTGCAATGTCAAAAGTCTTGCGCTACTTGGTATCAAAATTTGAATCCCTCTTTTTTCACTTTTGGGACAATGCACACCAATAAAAAAGCACCAAGATCACCTCAAGAAGTGAGGACATCCTCTCTATCTCAACACGTAGGTGTGGACAGGTGGCTAGTGCAGCTAGCTCATGTCGTGCACCACCCAAGGGTCAGTGGTTTAAACCCCACCGCTTCCTCTTCCACAAACTTGTCTTCTTTATCACCTATGTGTCGACTGAAGTGGAAGTTGGCATGGCTGATCAACAAAGCATAAAACAAAATTTTTGCATTTATATCCCCTTACAACCAATCAAATATCAGCATATGTTGAAACTTCATTGACTATGAGCATCCAATGGCAAAACAGGTGGCAGAATATCAATGGAAGTCATTGGTAATTCAGTGGATGCCAAGTGGCATATGCAGGTTGGATACAGCAGCTCTAAGGTTTGATTAGTTAAATTTTCAATTATTGAGGGCTATTAGGGAAAATCTTCCTTCGCATACAAAAGCGTTTTGAGCCCTTTCTTTAAATCGAACGATTTTTTGAGCTCTTTGCATTGGTAACATCAGTTCAAGGGCCTATTACAGTGTTGGGGCCAAATTGTGCATGATAGTTCTCAAAGCCTATTGCTCTATTTCAAAAGGGCAAATTTATAGAATGTTGTGCAATTAAAACCTTTGGTTCATATTCATGGGAAAGAGTTGGATTTGTGACAATTTTAAGCAGCTATTGTATCTTTTGGAGGCATACAAAAAAAGGATTCAAAATATGCTTTAGTCAATCCCTCCTCTTCCTATCAAACACGTGGGCTATTGATTCATTTTATGCATGAAGATCTAACCCTTCATGATCTCTTCTTTCTTCTATTCTTTGTCTAGGTACTCTTGGAATTTTGTAATGGCTCTTCTCATAAACAAGTTCATGCAAAGCCTCTTTTGGTGACAGAAATCAGGTGGCCCAAGGGCAAGTCAAAGTTTCCAAATAAGGTGAAGTGTGTTGTAAAAAGGAAGGTTATGCTTTCAAGTCTCGCCTTCTGTGACTATAGAAGATGGTAACAACTTTCAAGAGGGGGTATTCTTGGCCTGTTTTCCTCATCTCAAATTATAGGGGAGGTGTTTCCTTGTATATATGCAATAGTATCTTATATTAGCGATGGTGAATACAGCCCAGTCTAAAGAGATTCTTGTGCAGAGACATCTTCACATAAGCAGACTTCCAAAGGATGAGGGGTTCAGCTGAGTCTTCTCAAGTACAGAGGCCCACTAGAGCATCCATTATGTTGTTAGGGACCCCAAGGAGATATGTTTTTGTCACTAATATCTTCTCTCCTTGCCCCCTCAATTCAGATTATTAGGGAGCGTTGAAATCTTGTATAGGCCTAAAAGCAATCATTGTACAGATGTATTTAATTGATTGTACATTATTCAATTATGTAAGCCTTATGGGCTGCAGTTAACCTTGTTATGGTTAAACCCACCTTATAATTTGTAATTAACCTAAAGCCCACTTGTTATATTGGCTTAGGTTAACTTGATTATGTATTTGGGGTTTTGGTATTGATATAAATACCCCCCATCACTCCATCCATTGTATCGGGGTATAATGATTCTTATCTTCTCATATTATAGTGATTATTTGGTGCTCAAGGGCACCCATTATCTATATCTCTTCTTCATCCATTTTATCTGACTGTTGTGATTCTTATCGTCTCATATTATAGTGATTATTTGGTGCTCAAGGGCACCCATCATCTATGTCTCTCTGTCATCCTTTTTATGCTTTCTGTATGAGATTTGCTCAAATAGTTTGCTTCTGTTCGTTTCTAGAAATTAGAGTGAAATCTAATGCTCAGTTCCTTTATCCACTGGGCAGAGAAGAGAATATTGTAGCAGGATTTAAAAAAGGGGCAGTGCACCTTAAAGATATGGCATGCCAAGTTCTTATACAGCAAGAAGCCACAGGCTAATAATGCAGCCCACAAAAATGGAAAGAAGAATGGCGGATAGAGCAAATAAAATGGGTCTCACTCAAAAACACACACATACAGTCAAAATCAATGAACAAGCAATTAAATCAGATTTTCCATTCATCACTGAAATATGTCGTGCCTATCCATTCAATGTGGCAGCATTTTTGCCAAATCCCCAACAAATTTCCTACCAAATATCTACTGTCGATGGTAAATCACAGCACATCACATCCCCTATAGAAAAATATTCAAAACATATGCTCAATAGATACAATCTAGGTGAGCATTTGCTCAAGTGCAGACCCTATCTTGGTCTAGACTCAAGTTAAGCATAAAATTTCTTCGAGGCTGGCGATGGCTCATGAAAACACTAGTACAGAAGGAAAAATACATATAAAGAAGAACAGCAAGAGGAGCTTGTGTTAGAAGATTAGAGGAAAAGAACCAAAGAAAACCAGGTGAAAACTCTTTCTTGCCTTATAAAGGAACGTTTTACACTCAAATGAACAGATGAAACCTTTTACCTGATACTTTCCAGTAGAAATTCTAGAAGACCTGATGCGTAGAAATTAGCTGCAAATGCTCACAAAGATAACTGAGGTCATTAGACACGATAACAACAACTGGAGCTAGTGATTGTGAACAACAGCTCAGTTGAGCTCGATTCATGAAAATTTTCAGCGCAGCAGCTGTGCTGTTTGCAGGCTTAGTTACTCTGTTTACACATTCCCAACAGCCAAAGATTATTTGTCCTGTGATCAAAGTTGGAAGTTGGCACACTAAGGATAATTTAAATTTGCCGTGTTTCCTGTGGAACTTTTATGTTCACTAATACATTTGGTCTCTCAATTTTTATTGTATAATGAAATTTTGAAAATCATGAAAAATACATATGGGCTCTTAATACATATGGGCTCTTGAGGGGAAATTTTCTTCAAAAACAAACACTTTGCCTGACCTTGTAATGCATATGTGTACTTTAGTAGTCTTGGTGATATTTTTGCTGGAATGAAATCACTAATTGACATTTCTTCCTTTGATTTATTTCTTTCAACTCTCCAGATTCCTTAGTTTGTTCCTTAATCAAGTTAAGGTTTTCTCTACACATTGCTAAGTACCATTTAGCTTCTTTCTTGTTTACATATGCTATCATCCTTGGGACATGCTTTGTTGACGTCTCAAAAGTTGATACACACTCTTATACTATCTATTTTCTTAACAATAGTAACAACATTAGAGATCTAGTCAGAATAGTCAATGGCTTTAATAAATCTATCATCAAGGAGATTTTGAAGCTCTTCTTTGACTAACAATCCTACTTTCAAATGTATATTTTGTAATTATTGCTTTATGAGTTTTGCACCAAGAGTGACAACTATATAGTGGAGCACAAGGGACGGGTCAAGACCTGGAATGTTGATGTAGGAGCAAGCAAAGCCCAAGACATATATAAAGAGAAGCTGCGTATTAGCAAAGCCAGGACAACAGAATGTGTTTCCAAGAGGGCCCCCAAAGCCTGAGACATATCTAAAAAGAAGCTGGTATTAGCAACCAGTACAATCCCAAGTGCTAATAGTAGCTCCTTTGGATATAGCATGCCCATGTGGATTGATCAGAATACCGGATATTCCAGGACATTGTGCCCAACCTTCTTATGCAATGGTACCTCTTCCATGGACAAGAATTTGGACAAATTAAAAACACTGAACTCTATTTTTGAAATTAGTTAACTGTTGGGGCCATCTCTAAATCTTTGGCAATTAACATCTTTGCATTTACTGAATCATGTGTTGCAAAACTGCACCAAATCCTGTTGAAACGCTTTCCACTAAATAACCCTCTGAACCAATATTCCAACACTTCTAACAGCGCTCTCACTCGTAAAACTTATTCCCAGAAATGTTTGAACCTCCTGAAACAGGGATTGTGTCTTATGCAGCTTAAAATGAACTTGTAGATGACCAAATCATGCCACGATGTAGCCTTTTGACAAAAGTCAATTTGCAAGTCTTGATTTTATTATCTTGAGAAATTTTCTGACCATGTGGACTTTCTGCTATTTTTTCATGCTTGATTAATGCCCTTCAACACATAATTTTAGACTTACGGCTTTGTTTCAACTTTGGCTAACGAAATCACAACATACAGCATATGGGTGTGGGTAATTTTTGACGTGTGTCAGATGTGGCCCATAAGGGCCTCAGCCTTTTGACACATGGCAACTCAAGAATGGAGAATGATGTAAAAGATATGACATCCTTAACTGTCCATGGAGAATAATGTTACAGATATGACATCCTTGACTGTCCAAAACATCACATATGGCAACATTAATGACATGTAACATCCTAGTAGATCCCAAGGGGGAACATAAAAGGTAGGCAGGTGTTGGATCTTGGGAAAGAGATTGATTGCAAGGGGGAATATAAAAGGTAGGCAGGTGTTGGATATTGGGAAAGAGTTTAGCATTGCAATCAGTGTTAAAAGTCTCCCCCTCACTGCCTTATCAAGAACAACCACTTATCCAACCTTTAATTTTTCTAAGTTCCATAAATTTTCCAAGACAAGATGATGCAAAACATTGGGACATGTTTTCGGGATGACTAGACACATTTCTGAAATAACTACACATGTTTTTGAGACAGCAGCATGTGTCTTCGAGATGGATCCTGAAACCCCAAACATGTCCTCATTTTACAAAGTAATTTCTTAAATATTTTATTACATGCTTTTGTTTGGAAAAGATTGTTGTGCCCTATTGGGACTGGTTTAGTCAGTAACAGTTAGATAAGCTGAAGATGATCCTCCTATTTAGGCAGCATTAGTCGACTCCCACTCCTTTCACTCATGAACCTGCCTGTTTCAATTTTATATTTATTTAATTTTGGTCGAGATGGGTTGATGATATCTTTTCACAGTGAGATATATACAAACTTGACTTATCCATCTCTTTTCACAATGAGCTATATACAAATTTAACTGATCTTAATTTTATTTAATTGCATCTCTCCTTATTTGTCACCTTTGCATTGTCACCTAGTCAACACAGCTTGATGATCTCTTTTTACCAACTCTTACCAAACCAACTTAATCTTCTTTCTGTCCTCCAACATTGTTGCTTAGTCGAGCAAGCTTAAATATCTCTTTTCATGAATATACAAAGCCTACTGATCTACCTAGGTAAGTCTTGGGCTTTTGGAGACTTTAATTAATCTTTAACTATACCTTCTCAAATGGCACTCCACCACCATAATCATACATAGTCTAGATTGAATGTTTAGAAATTATTTCCACAGCTTTAATTCCTTACAGAGTCTAGGTGGATACCATTCAACCCCTTTAGGCATCACATGAATCTCCTCTTTTAATCTATACCATTTTATTTGCATTTTTGAACTCCACTCCTCCCCTTAGGATGCCTGTCCTTTGGAGAACATTTTTAATAATGCATGAAATTTGAATTGATGTCATCATCCCCTCTTTATCCTCAAGTGAATTCTCTCCTCAGAAGTGGATACAATGACAATTATACTCAACTTCTTTAATACATTCAAAGTTTTACACCTAGATCAATGTGAGCCATTGAAATGATGTTTTCACATTAGCTTACCATCATGTTTAAATCAAACTTGGTTTTGACCTAAAATTCATGATACTACAATTCATGGATACCCTGCACCAATTGAACTACCTTGGAGACTTGACACAAAATTCGAAAGACCCCTGTAACAGCAAATTTGCTATTATTGCCTGGTAGAATCCCCAATGCTAAACGTTATTATGATGATTTTCTGAAATCCACCTCCAGAGAAACTGAATTCGTCCAAAGTATGCTCATTAAAAAAATATCACATAGTCACAAACAAGTATGTCAAGCAAGGGAATAAAAATGGTTATCCCCTATGCTTTAGAAAGCATGCAATGCAATGCAGCATTGAAACGGTAATATTAGAAAAAGATGCCATATCATTTTGTGATTCACACTTCCCACAGCAATGGCATTGCCCAATCACAATTTTAATCTTCACGAAAGAAATTATTTCACCATGAGACGTCTGTTTGTACAAGGCAGTACCAAATGTTTTATTTAGATCCGTTTGAATATTCTGAATCGTATACATGCCCAATAATTCCCAATCTTTAAAAGCCCGGCAATAGTTTCTAGGTGGGGGACAGGTTTTGGTCACATATCAGGAATGTTACCTCACCTCAGATATGACTGAGACAACAGAAATATTGTTGTATGTTCCAACCTGTCTTGGAAATCACTTGGAGATTTAGAGCACTTGCAGTTCATACTAAATTATTTCAAAACTCCTTTTCTTGAATTTTTCCGCTACTTAACAACTAACCTAAACTCACACTAAACTTACACGTGGCAGCAGACAAGAACTTTACTCTGGCTGAACTTTAAACCCATTGAACTTCTCATTGCATAGAGCAGATGAGCATATCACTCAGCTGTCAGCATTAAGCCTTCTGAAATATGCACAAATAAGCAGATAAGCATACCGTTCAGCTGTCAGCATTAAGCCTTCAGAAATATACACAAATACCTCTGCTGCCTACATGACTAATCTAAAATGCTGACTGTCTCTTAATTATTCATAGACAGATAAATTTGAAACAACTCCATCCTTGATATCAATTTCAGAGCCTAACTAACTAAGATGCCCTACAAATCCTCGACACCCTCTAATTCGCAAGGCTGGACAAACCCCTTACATTTTATACACTGCAAATGAATGGTTCCCCAGAGCAATGTTTAAGGCAACTTTGAAGCACAATCCCTTCAACCTGAAAGTATTGTTAGACTCATTTTCTATGTTCATAACATTGTTCCATGGGTGACTCCATCTCTAACAAGAGAGATTTAAATATTTGGCCCTTTGTTCCTCAAAGGCGAGTCAACATTGGTGATTTTCTAATACCAGTTTGCTCCTTTAGTCCATTGGCATTTTATTAATCAGCTACATCCCATCTATTATTCCATGGATGCCCCACCACACCTCTTAAAGGAGGTAATCAACAAAGTTGTCACATATTAAAAAAACAAGCAATGAATTTAAGTTAAATGCACCTCTCCTCTACAACCTCTAACCACAAAATGGCCTTCCATGCCATGCACTTCTTGCAAATAGAAGATGGCATCATCCCTTAACCAAAACATTTCGAACAACACCAATCGCATAAACCATAGCTACCCCAATAACCAGTTGACAGTATGTTCCCATCAACTTTGCTTTCAGGTGAAACACCATATTCCAAATGGTAACAATGACCACTCATCTCAAATTTCTCCAAGAAGTGGAAGAGAAGTTCTTCTATTTTTTATTTTTTATTTTTAGTTTTGACCTCATCTATCACAAGATCCTATGGAGACACTACTGCTTATAAAGAATTTCTAAGAATATGTTTTCCACCTTCTTACACTCTATTGACTAAATGTGCCTCACTCTGTTTCTTCAGGAGGTTGTTATTTTTAAGCACACAGCATTATGAGGGCACCTTGGTTCAGTTGGCTACTTACCCCCTTTTAGCCTAATTCTAACACTATATTTCTCAAGCACTATTTAAACACTACAATTCCACATATTGATGGAGAAGGATCAATTTTGAAATATTCTTTGGGTAGCCACCAAAGGGACGTAGCGTTCACATTGTCACTAAACAGTGAGCCACAGGCTTTCTTCAGTATCCTAGACCTTTGAGACCTTCTGAACAGCACATGCATATAACTATTATCCTTTCTTCCACTAGATGCTTGTCAACCTTAGATGTTACAAGAGGCTCCAGGGGGAGTATCTACTACTAAGGATCTCCCACCCTAGACACCTAAACTTAGTCATTCTTCCATGAATATCATCAAATCTTGCATTGCCTCCATTGTGATTGAATATGATGCCACAGACATGATTGTGATTGTGTCCATTTGCATCTTTCGTCTCAAGGGTTTCTTGAAGAATTTCAAGATATAGTGATGAGCGGATTGAATCGAACCAATACATCACCTAGATTCATAGAAAAGCAAATATACACAAGATAGGAGAAGATGTCCATAGACATCAATCATTAACTAAAGATCGAAAAAATAATGATAAACTCGATTATTAAAACAATTTGTGAATGGAGGTAGTTAAATTCTCCATAACATATTTCACCAATCTCAATAATAACATGCCAACATATTATTGATCCATTTTTTAATCCATGACTCACTTTACAAAGTGAATATGGGCTTAAACACCTTTTACAAAATTTGATATAATATCACAAATCGCAAAGTGTAATCCATCGCTAAAGTAAATATTACACACATTCCAACATCCCCCTTAATCTCAATAGGGATCATGGCGAGAAGACATTACTAAACATCCCCATTAATGGCAACTCCCACATTAAAGTCATTATCTTGTGAATCCTCAAGAAGATGTGTGTCTCATCCAATGCGTTTAGCAACTTCTTCAAGCTTCTAATAAAAACACGACAATTGTCAAACTTATAACCTTCTTTTTTTAAAATCCATAAATAGGCTTCTTTGAGTTCTTTTTGAAGAACTTTTGCCCACCATTTTTCAACTTATCTAATGCACTCTTAGAGTAGAGTCTCATTGGAACTTCTTTTGCATGAACATAGTTCTTTAATGGAAGCTTCTCAATGCTAAAATGGAGACATCTTGGTTCCTACAAAATTTGAGCCTATTAGTGCTTAAATTGGCCCTTATAAATTGCAATGACATACACAGCTCAAAAAAAAAAGTACTCGATCTAAAAAAGGGCAAAAAGAAAAACACTTCAATATGCAAAAAGTTATGGCCTCCATAAGTTTTCCCTTCAAATTGTCTCCAAATAGAGGTTTCCAACTTGATCATGCCACATGGCACACCCTAGATCATTGTGTTGATACCGCCCAACTATGACATCAACAAATCACACGTCATTATCTATCTTGTTGAAAGTGCCCATGGATCCAAGTAAATGGGAATTGAATGCTTGTTGTCCCTTGATTAAATATGGGCATTTATAAAAAAACATAGACTATGACCTAACAAGGTGTCGTATTAACTATATGGCTTGTTGTAGGCAAACAAACATGGGCACCAACTCAACACCACCCTAGTGAGTTATCATTGAGCATTAGTGCTTTTTGTACTATGTGGTTTGTTGTTTTATAGCCCACATCATAGTTCGTTGCAATGTGCACAACACCCCTTCTATAATAGTGAGGTACATCGAATGGGATGATTTCAATTTTTTTATGCATATGATTACAATCTATGTGGAAGTTGGGGCGGTTGGGTAGTTACAACTGCTCCCCTATTAATTGTAGTTCTGTATACTTATCCCCAAACCAATTTGGAGGCATTCATTCATTGATGCATAATAGAGTCGTGTATGTTAATGCTATTTAAAGATATTGTGCGCGCATACTAAGACTAGTCCACGATGTATACTTTTGGGGAAAAATATGAAATATGCTTGCTATTCAAATCTCTTAGTTGTTATTTCTTTCATCGCAAGTGTTCTTATTACTTTTGCTCTACATTTGTGAAATAGATAAAGATATACGACATTTGGCACCATTGTCACAACAAGCCTAAATTAAGTGGACATCGTGACAAGGAGCATGTGTGACATGAGCAGTCAGTGACAAAGAGTAAGTGTGACATGAGTGGATGACATATGATCGTGTGCATGTTGATATAGAGCGTGATAAATGCAAATGACTAACACACCACAACATGCATGTAGACGCGAAAACATGTAGCAACAACAGCATGGTGAACCAACATAAAGATATGAGTGCATTGCATAATGATAACATGCAACAAACAACAAATAGCAAACACAATTACAAAGTATATGCTCAAGCACAATGACATCTTACAAATCCCCTTCTGCATGTGAAAGAGTAGGTGTACCTTCTATAGAGGCCCTCAATCACACACAATGAAGAGAGAGTATTGCCACAAAGGATACTCATGACAATGTCATCTTGAATGTCTAGGTGACACAGAGAGCCTTGTTGCCAGAGATCCAACAATTGCAACCACGTAAAGAAGAGGAAAGTCCTCAAGCAAGATACTTGATCTTTGATGAGAAACGAAGTATAACACGTGAAGAACAAGCTTGGATGAAGACGATGTTTGCAAAAGGACATAACGTCGACGAAGCAAACGACAAAAACCATGATGTAATGGTCCATGACAAAGGTGACATGGGTGTGCGCATCGACAAAGCTCATAAAGACAAATGTAACAAAAAGCATGCTAACAAAGGTTGTGTTGACGAGCACAGTGAGAGGGTGTACACAAAGAAGGTCGTGAAGTCGAATGTCTACATGATTGCAAAATGCATTAAGTAGTGCATGTGGACGTCGCAACAAACATAAAGGCTAGCTGGTAAGTGATTGCAACAAAGATTCCAAAGCTAACAAGTGCGGCAGAATGCAATCAATAATGCAAGAGACCGGAGTCCAGAATGGGTGTAACTGCAAAGGCATGTGTCTAGTGGCAATTGGAGTTATGACAATAGGCCATAACCAACAAGGGTCTATTTGCAATGATACTCACAAAGATTCCAAAGCTAACAAGTGTAGGAGAATGCAATCAACAATGCATGAGATCGAAGTCCAGCATGGGTGTAATTACAAAGGCGTGTGTCTGGTAGCAATTGAAATTATGACAATAAGCCATAACCAACAAGGGTCTATTTGCAGTGATACTCACAAAGCTTGAGCCGTAATATTGGAAGGCACCTTAGCACAATATTTGTATATGCAACCGATGAAATGAATGAAGAGCAACCTGAGGTAGTGCTCAGACAACATAACACCAACCAAGAGTGAACACAAGACCAACACAACCAACAATGGCTACCACAAGAGCAAACAAGCAAAAGTGCCCAAAGTTTATCGAAGACAAAGAGAAAGACCATGTCCATCAAGTTGGTACCTATGCCATAGTTTGGAAAGCAAACGGAGTGAATGATGAAGCAACAAGGATGCAATTATTCCCTGTCACTAAGAGGCATAGCAATAGATTGGAATCTTCACTTAATAAGTCCATTTCCCATGTGGGAAGACCTAAGGAAAGCCTTCAAGGAGTTTTATATCCTACAAGATGACATTGAAATTATGGGAGTAATTTATGTTACAAAACAAAACGAAGAGAATGTGAAGTCTTATACCATTGCCTAAAGGAAATGATCGGCAAAATGAAGAACCAGCCTACCAATGGACTGAAAAGACAATGGTTCATGGATGGACCTCTTCAAAAATTTCAGAAGAAAATGAAGGTGCTACCACTCACATATTACAAAGAAGCCTTCAACAAGGCGTTGGACTCGAAAAGCAAAATGAAGGCAATACATGGAAGAAGTTCAAGTTGAGTGAGAAGCGACTTCGAGAATGATAATGATGATGAAAAAGTTGGAGCATAAAACGAGGTGCTCATGAAAGATACGTTGCTATCAAAACAAATGTCAAGGTAAGAAAAACAACCACAAGGGTGGTGCAAAGAATGCAAACAACCACATTGACTATGACACATACTCTACATGAAATCACACCAACATTGCCAACCTAAGTGCACATATGGTGCAGACTTGACCATGCAAAAGAAAATTGTCCCAACAGAGTGTGCAATCAAAATATCAATTTAATTGACATTGAACCAAACAAAACCAACAAACATGTTGCAATTATTACTTGGGCACAAGTGAAGAAGGGTGTATGACCTAGTCTTTTCCACAAAATGAAAGCAATAGCTAGAGGCCCCCAAGGATGTTGAAGAAGAGATGATGAAAGAACATGATAATCAAATCAACGAAGGGAAAATGCCATTCATACCCACAATCAATGAATAGTCAATGTTGTTAAGCATGGCTACCCAATTGTTATAGTCTCGCATACTAGTCAAGGCGACAACCTTGTTGAAGTGTCTTACCTACATGCAACTGTGGGAGAATTGGTATATGGATTGGTAAAAGAGAGAAACTATGCAACATTGCCACCAACGATGGCCATAAAAGACCAATTTAGTATCCTGACAATGTTGATGATAGACACCAAGTAGCAGCCAACATTGTTGCACATAAACATACTTGGATGGCAATTTGAGTGTGACAGCGCCTACAAAGGGATGTGGATACAGTTGGATTCACCAACCTTGTGGCCACCTAAATTTTTATTGATAGGAGTCGATCAACATTGTGTAAAATGTGTTGATAAGCCAAAAGGTCACTATTGCCAAGCAAACCTTCATACATACCTTCATAGTGATCACCCTATAGAAGGTCGTGCACAACGCTTTGTTGGGTTGAGGATGGCTAAGGATGGCAAAGGTAAACAATAAGTGGGAAAAAGACCGCATAACTTTCAAAAAGAGACGCCACAAATACACCATTAACTTGAGGAACCAATTGGTGAGCAAGCACCTTGCATCTCCAAATGAGTCGAATATTTCTACATCCAATGACAAGAACCAAGTAAGAGCCAACATGGTGTTGAAAGTGTAAACTGACTTATGGCAAGGGCCAACACTGTATGATGCCATCTTGTATATGCCTATTGGCAATCACTGTACAATTGTATTTAATTTATTGTAATATTTTATTATGTAAGCTCTATGGGTCGTAGTTAACCTTGTTATGGTTAAACCCACCTTATAACTTGTAATTAACCTTAAGCCCTCTTGTTATGTCGGCTTACATTAAACTCATTTATGTAATTGAAGTTTTGGTATTGGTATAAATACCCCATCACTCCATCCATTGTATTGAAGTGTTGTGATTCTTATCTACGGATAATATAGTGAATATTTAGGGTGTATACAGGTGCCCACTATACCTTTCTCTCTTTCGTCCTCCATTACGCTTTCTCTATACGATTTGAGTGGATGGATTGCTTCTATTCGTTTCTAAAAATAGATGTGAAATCCAACATGGTATCAGAGTGGGTATGGAGTCAGATCACTTGATCACATAGAAAGCCCGTTCGAAGCCTCCAATCCTTCTTCTAAATCCTAGGGCAAACTACTTCTCAAAGCTTCATAAGTGTTTTCAACATAAGAGGCAGAGAAAAGACTTTGTTCCAATATTCTTCATTCATTCTTGCAAAAATCTTGGAGAATTTGTGCCCACACCAAATCTTACTTTGTTGTTATAGAGGTACTTTCGATCTTCTATATACAGACTCAAATTTAATTTGGAATAGTAATGATCTTCGTTCTTTGCAAAAGTGTTATGACACTATGGTTGAAAAGTAAAGAGGGCACGATTTCAAATTTGAATTTGAAAAACTAACCGCCATTCATTTTTCACGAGCTCTAGTTTTTGTGCACATCCTACCTATAAATGTCCTTGAGGCATCATCACCATTCAACACTTCTTTTTACAAAGAAAAGGTGATTTGTCGACCATGTCAAAGCCACGCCAAGATGGCTAAGCAAAAGAAGGTAAGGGCATTCTTCACAAAAGATCGCAGATTCAAATCCATCTCCATTTTGTGTCGCTTCAAAGCATTTTTTAGACCAATTCAAATCATGATAGGTTGACTAGCTGAGTGAGAGAACAAGCGCATGCTACAGGTGGTTTCGCACATGGTTTTTGCTCAAATATATGCCTTGTGGATGACTTTGACGGCATTATCTATGAGGTGTCGTCATTTTTGACACCATAGTGCTCATTGCCCAACTAGTTGTGCGAAGATGGCAAAGACTTTAGCAGACTTCTTAACCTAAGTTTGATTCCTTCTGAGTCACAACTGCTTTGTTCCTTTGGCATTGTTGAGTGTTTTTGTTGCAATCAAGGCACAAAGGGATGTTTCTTATCTTAAAAGTCAACATCAACTTCTTAACAACATTGTTGCGTTGGCTGGCACAAGGTGCCTCACTCACGGAAGACCTAGGTTCAAATCCCCTTTTTGGCACCTATGCAAACAAATGTATTCTTGGCTCACAAGGTAGGCGACGTGTGACCCCTATGTGCCACATAACACCATTTTTAGCATATTTACAAGCCTCCAACCAATAGGAATTGAAAAAGTGTCAAAATTGCAATTAATCAGGTAATCTATGACACTCACATGGCAAAAAGAATTAGTGGCAGACACCTACAAATCAACAAACGACACACGACAAACTAAGATTGGACGTTTTCCTAAGGTTTAAAGCTTTTATTTTTTGCACTTTTGGGGAATATTTGGGAAAATCTTCCAAAGACCATAACTTTCGAATACAAAAGCATTTTGAGACAGTTTCTTTTTCCAAATCGTATGTGTTTTTGAGCTCTTCGCATTAGTGACATCAGTTCATGGACATGTTATAGTGTTAAGGACCAAAGTATTCAGGATAGTCCTCAAAGCCTATTGCCTTGTTTTGAAAGGGAAAATTTACCATATGTTATGCAATCAGAATGTTTGGTCTACATTTATGGGAAATACTGTTGGATTTGTAATAGTCGCAATAGGTTTTTGAGACTTTTAAAGGCATAAAGGAAATGATTCAAAATGTGCTTTAGTCAATCCCTCTTTCTCCTTTGGGCTATTGATTCAGCTTATTCATGATCTCTTTTTTCATGATCTCTTAGTCAATCTAATCTTTCATGATCTCTTCTTTCTTCTATTCTTTGTCCAAGTACTCTTGGAATTTTGTAATGGCTCTTTTCATAAACAGGTCCATGCAAAGCCTCTTTTGGTGATGGAAATCAAGTGGCCTAAGGGCAAGTTGATGTTTCCAAACAAGGTGATGTATAATGTAAAACGGAAAGCTATGCTTCCAAGTCTTACCTTATGTGACTATTAGAAGATTGAAGAAGCTTTTTAGAGGGCATACTCTTTCCACATTTGGAGTCTTAGCAGAGGTGTTCTTTGGATATGTACGGCATTATCTAATATTGGCAATGATGAATACGGTCCATCCTAAGGAGATTCTTGTGCAGCGGGATTTTCGCATCAACGGATTTCAGATGTTGAGGGGGATACAAATAATACTTCCTCGAGTGCAAAGGCTCACTAAAGCAGGCAGCCATTAATGGGGGAAAATATTATTGTCACTAATGTCTTCTCTTCTTGGCCCCTTATTTCAAATTATGAGGGGGTGTTGAAAGTGTAATCTGACTTATGGCCAAGGCTAACATTATATGGTGTAATTTTATAGGCCTACAAGCAATAATTATAGAATTATATTTATTGCAATATTTTATCATGTAAGCCCTATGGGCTGCGATTAACCTTGTTATGGTTAAACTCACCTTGTAACTTGTAATTAGACCTTAAGCCCTCTTGTTGTGTTGACTTAGGTTAAACTCGTTTATGTAATTAGGGTTTTGGTATTAATATAAATACCCCCCACCACTCCATCCATTGTATCGAAGTGTTGTGATTCTTATCTATAAATAATATAGTGAATATTTATGGTGCCTATAGGTGCCCACTATATTTTTCCCTTTCGCCCTCATTTAAACTATGTGTATAAGGTTTGAGTGGATGGATTACATCCATTCGTTTCTAGAAATAGGTGTGAAATCCAACACATGGGACCGAATGAGGACAATGTCCTTGAACTGAAAAAGTGCATAGAAGATAAGGACATTCAAATACCAATATCCTCCATTGATAAATGTAGGACAATGAAGTATTCAAACTTGCATGCCTAAACTTGAATATCAAGAAGGACATGGGTGTCAACATGAAGTGGAAGACAATTGTACTCAACACCTTTGAGGTGGGAAAGTCATGTAGAGCTACAGCCATTAAGACGAGCCATGCATGCAACAAAGAGAGAAGAGAGGCTAACATTTCCCTAAACTCATGCAAACTACAATGTTGGTGATACATAAATCTATGAGAAGCCAAATGTGTTTGAGACAACTAAGGTGATCAAGTAACCCAACGCCATCAAACATGAAGGGCCGCGAATGGTACAAATAAACCCTAATGAAATAGATGAAGCAAAAGATCATCAGTTGCAGGAATGACCTGGATCCAATCTTTACAGCAACCATGTTTAAAACATATATGCAATACAATCAGGTTTAATATTTAGGCAATACAATCAGGTTTTGGCATGGACTTATAAGCACCCAAACGAATTCCACTTGAATTGTGTGTCCATTGAACACCCACTAGTTTCCGAAGTGTAACCAATGAGGAGGCCATACAATATAAACCCAAGGTGGGCAACATTGATCAATGGGGAAATCAAGAATATGCTAGATGTGGACATAATATTCAAAGTGACAATCAGTGAAAAGTGGCACCAATTGTTAGAGCCTAAATGCAATCACAAGGATCCCTTTCTAATAGATCTTATGTCGAACCATCTCCTCTAGATTTCAATTCGTAAACAGAATTAGAAGGATTTTCAGGCTACAACACATCAATATGGGGAAGAAGACAACTTAAAGACCACAATTGTAATGGAAACCGAAAATATGTGTATAACCGGATGCCATTCGGGTTGTGCAACATGCCTACAACATTTCAACACATCATAATGTACACTCTTGATCAGATGTAAATTGAGAAATTCAAAGTCTTCTTGGATGATTAGCCACTATATGGACGAAAAGAGCACTTGAAGAGATCATCCAATTGTGTACGAATGCTTGTCTCTCACTCAATCCCAAAAAATGCAAACTTCTTGTGTTGTAGAAAAAACAGTTAGACCATGTCATCTGTAGAACCGGGCTGAAAACAGATCTTGAAAAGATCCACAGTCATAAGCATGGGGGAGTCATACAAAATCAGCTCTTTTAAATCTTTCCTGAGACACATGGGATACTATTGACATTCTTCAAAAACTTTGCATAGTTATCCCACACCCTCAATGAGCTCACTATCAAGGGTGTCCTATTCAGGTGGATGTAAGAACAGCAAGAGGCCTTTAAGCAACTAAAGGCCAAATTGATCAACGCCCATTCTAGTTTTACCAAATTGGGATAAAGTATTTCGTGTTCACATAGATGAGTCAAACTTTGTAATCCAATGCAAGGTGGCACAGAAGAAGAACCATGGGTTGGATCAACCCAATTATATTGAAAGTCAGTTGTTGTTGAGAGCGAAGAAATATTACAGCATGACAAACACAAGGCATTGAGATGGTCTATGCAATGCAGAAGTTTGACATTATTTGCTTGCCCTTTGCATTCTACATCGACCATCAGATTTTGTTATACATTACCAACAAGCCACCAATTCATAAGAGGGTCTGCAAGTGGCTCGTCACTTTACGAGAATTTGCATTTCATGTAGTAGTACAACTAGAGAAGAATTTTGTGATAGTTGTTGCCTTAATATGAGCACATAGGCACATACCTATCAACTAGAGATCTACCAAGGGAGTTGTTGACAACATAACAATGAAGATACATGTTCACATCAATATTGTTTAAGCTGATCAAGGGACTATTGTACAAAATGGGCCAAACATGGTATCATATTGATGTGTGATGGAGGAAGAAGTGTGCAATGTCCTGCAACAGTAAAGGTCCTACTTGTCGGAGTGTGGTGGCTTGACTTTGTTTTGCAATGTAAGGGAGTTCGTAACATCCTCTGACACGTGTTCTCAGGATAAGAAAACCACTACAATGAGACTTCATGCCCTTGCATCAATCTCAACCACAAGAATTGTTTCAAATGTAGGGGTTTGAATGTCATTGGGCCCTAACAAACATTCAAAGGTAGAAGCGTAAATATATTGTTGTTACCATAGAATACTTGACAATGTGAGTGGAGGCAAGAGCACTACCCGATAACTCAACAACGAACACAACCAAACTTGTGTAAGAGTAAAACATCACAAGTTCTACATCCTATTGCATATCATAAGTGATCGGCAAGGGCACTTCGTGAACGAAGTAGTTTAAAGCCAACATGGGATTTCCACATTTACCATTCATTTTCTGGCCCCAAACAAAAGCAACAAACAAGGCACTGGTCTATATCATTTACACATCTTGCAAAGTCGAAAATGCCAATTGGGAGGAGAAGTTGTCGACAATATTGTGGATGTCCAAGACTAAAAATAAATTAACAGCTAGCCATATGTTGCTTTTGCTGATGTATGGGCAAGAGGTTGTTATACAAATGAAACTTTTGATCCCAAGCTTGAAGTGGTAGTGCAAAACTGACTTAGCAATTAGGAAAGCCAAGAGGAGAGACTGTTTTCATTTGGTAAGCTAGACAAGGGGCGAGTGATGTCGTAGTAAGCCACTAACATAGCCCAACAGTGGCAAAAGTCGAGTCATATGTTGCACATCATATTTGAGTTGTACAACTTTATGTGAGTGCTTTGAGTTGTGTAGCCCAAAGCACAGGCTGGTGAAGAGGGAAGAATATGTTTAGAGGAGGTTGCAGGATTATGTGGATCAAAACTATGACATCAGTGCCATGTGTCTGGCGATGTCAAGATTGTTGAGTCAAACACATGGTTTGGTGATACCAACTTGGTGTGTGCCACACATGTAAGGTATCGTGGATGGAGGTTAAGTTTGATGGGCCTCACACTTATTACGCACGCATTTTTGGAAGGTGGTAATAAGAACTTCCAAATGGCCTTTCACATCACTATGCTCATGCTTCATGCAACACAAAGTCAAGACATAAGGGTTGCAAATTAGGGCACCCACACCCAATGTTGGATGGGAAACCAACAATGTTTTGTTCGATTGGCATAACATTTGTGGTACAACATCAGCAATAGCATTGAAGCGGCTCAAACAAAGTAGGCAGCTTGCATCACAAAGCAAATAAGGGTCGTGAGGGAAGGGATCAAGCAGTTCTCAATGACCTTTGCAATGTTGTTAGCGTTTAGTGACAATTATTCCTGCTGCCCTTCTCTCAAAGGATATCAAGGATGCATCCATGGAACATGAAGTTGAGATTTATCAAGGACATAGGAAGTAGAAAAAAGGCCTTCTAATGGAGATATAATTTGTATATGGCTTAGAATCTACAAACCAAAGGGGCAGGTCAAGGTGATAGCGACACCAAACCAATGGAGAGAGAGAAGCAATACAGAAGCAGTGATAGACCCATTGTGATAATGAGACCTAAACCATGAAAATCAAGGGATTTGCAACCATACAAGAATGACTAATATCACCTCCAACGAGAGCACTAGTAAGGTATCTGAGACCATCTAGTTTGATTTTGATGATGAATCCTACAATTGAGAAGCGAGAGGAGCACAAAGTCCCATGTGTACCAAACCAATAAATAGGAGCACCACAGCCTAAGACAAAGTTAGAGCCTCATCAAGAGGTTGAAGCCAAAGAGGAGCAATTGCCCTTACTCAGAGATGTGTGCAAAGGGAAAGCTATAACTATTGACGAGGAGCATTTTCCATCATTGGAACAAACACAGACTACACAAGAGGGCCAAATAGAATTAGTCATACCATTGTACAAAAAGATAATTGATATGCCTATGCTTGCCAATGAGAATGCATCGAGAGACACAGAAGAGACAAGGATCATTGGGTTTCTCACGAATCTGAGGGACATCATTACATACACACGAGGATTTCTTCACCAGCCTTGTTAGAAATGGCATTTGTGGATGATGTCTCATGTGAGATTACCAAATTTTACAATTGGGCTAAGGGAGAGGCGCGACAAAAGCAAATAGACTCTCACAAGTCTTCATGCTTAGCAGCGGGAAACAAACAGATTGTTATGTCTTCCCAAGATACCCCTTGGAATAATAGTTTTTCATCACAAATAATCAACCATTTATCTCACACCAAAGCATATGGATGATGAGTGAACTACCATGGTGTAGAAGTATACCGTCAATGAGCACCTTGATGCACCATTCTAGGAGTTAAACAATCTTGCTTACTTTATCAAGCTTCTTTGTTGTTAGCATTCAGACCTTTGGATGCAAAACAAGTTTTCCTAACAAATGACTAGCTAGCCGATTACGAGAGAGAGCGAGCTCAACGTCTTGAGAAATTGCACCTTTTGAGGAAGCAAGTCAAGACTATCGCAACTCAATATAAGAAAATGGAGATAGTGCATCATCAATCTCAAGAGTAGTTGCACAAGAAAGATTAGCAATTACAAAAGAGAGAGATCAACAGTTGTGGGAGAGAGACCAATGCATAGCTCATCTCGAGTCTTGACTTAATGCCATTGAGACATACCTAGTTGATACATTTCATTAGTGTAAGGAATTACAATTACAGCAAGATGATGCCGATAAGCAGTGGGTGTCATAGTAATTTTGGAAGGATGACAAAGGGTAAGTACAAGGAGGCCTACCAAGAAAAGAAATTTAGTAAATGCATACACTACTTGCACAACATACATGGGCACCTGTTTCTAAACTACAGCTTGTCCAGTCCAAGGTTCCAACAACGCAATTGATGGTGATGCCAACAAATATAAATAAAAGGGCAAACATAGGTAGACAAACTAAAGTGGTGCCAACTCAAACGCCGCCACCCCAATGAGTTGTTCATTGAGAATATGTTTTTTTTGTACATATGTAGATTATTACTTTGTAGTGCACCTCATGAATTTGTCGCATTTGTGCATAACCCCCTTGTATAATAATGTTGTACATCATATCTGGTAATTTCAACCTTTTTATGCATGTAGTTACACAAGCTCAGTTGGATAGTTCCCACTGCTCCCTTGTAACTCATAGCTGTATATTTTCACCTCTAGACCAATATAGAGGCATCCATTCATTAATGCATAGAGTTGCATATCAGTATGTTCATCCACTTTAGAGAGATTATGCACACATGTTAAGACTAGTCCATAATGCACATTTTTGTAGAAGTGATTAAATGTTGTTCTAATCTCCTAGTTGTTGTTATTTAATTCACTACATAGTGTTCTTGTTACTTCAGCTTTGTTTTTGTGGAATACAAAAAGTTGTACTACACTTGCCGCATCGAATGTGTTAGCATGTTGCTATGTATTGGGGTTCTATTGGTTGAAGGGTGTAACACATAATGGGTTGTTGGCTATCATATAATATAGTCCAGCACATTGTCCAAAAAAGGGGAAAACTCTCACATTTTCTCTTTGCTCCTATTCAAAAATTAAACAACAAATTTGATGACCAAATGGCTAAATTATAAAAAGTGCAAAAGATCCACCCTCAATTTCTTGCATAGCTTCCAAAATTCTTAATGGTTTTACCTATAAATCCATTTTATCTATATCGTTTCTATCTGGAACACTCAAATGTTGCACTTGAATCAATTCCATTAAACTCTTGATGATTGGATCCTAGAGGGAACCATGATGCAAGAGGTTTTGCCCAAAAATATCATGGAGAATAAATGGAGGCATTATTGTTCTGTCCACTTAATCCCATGCCTTTGGGTGTCAAAGACATAGACTCAAACGACTTCAAGAAAGGACTAAAACTCTTTACTTGCAAACTCACCTACTACCTCCACCCTTTGGGATGAAGCCCTAATTGATATTGAACAGATGCGCCACCTCAAAACATCTAAAGCTAAATCCTCTAAAGAGGAAACAACTCTTCCATTAAAAAACCTATAAGAATAAAGACCAACCTAGAACCCTAATTCGCACAAGCAACTTTTGAGAAGAACCCTAATGGCTGCTCCGCCTTGAGATACAAACATATGACCTCCAAAACAAGTAGTGGAGATTCATACCCACTCTAACACCATGAAGTGACTCACAATATAACCATGAGAGGATCAAAGGGAATCAACACATCATCCAGAGTCATAGAAAAGAAGATATAACACATGATATAGGGGTGATGTCCTAACCACCAAAAATTCGCAAAAGATCTAAAAAAGAATAGTTTACTTGGTTATTATAATGGTTTGTGAGTGGATGTATTTATACATTGCATCATAGTTAGAAAACTCACTGCTATAGCACGATTTCTCGCAAAACTCACTAGAAATTTCAAGCAGCCAGTTTTCTTTTTTCTCAATGCTGAGAAACTCATCAATTCAAAAATTTTGGTGCAAAAACTCATTGATTTCTCACAATAATTTCAGCTACGTGCAAACAGTTTCAAGAACGAGCACTACTTGGTTTTAAAAAGGCATTTTGTCTCATTTGCTCACTTTTTCTTCTCTTCAGTTGTGTGGACATTATTCTCAAAGGTCAAAACAATGATTCTAAACCATTTTCGAGATCATATCAAAGATTTTACACCGTTCAAAGGAGATTTTGATCCTCTTCTACAAGTTTTAGAGGTTTTCTTCTTTTTTTCCCTTTTTTTCCAAAAACTAGAGTATTGTTAGGTTTTTTTTCAAATTTTTCTTATTGTTTGTTCTTTTCAAGCATGTAATCTACGCCCTAGAGCACTAGATTACTTATTTCTCTTTTTTCTCTCCTCCCCTTTGGAAAAATAGATGGATTCTTTGGGTGAGGTCCCTAGAACCGTCACAGACAACAATTATCCTCAAAGTGCAACCCAGCCGACTCCTTCAAGTGCAACCCCAAGTCCCAACCAAGGCATGTTGCAAATCCCTGTCCTAGAGAAAATGATTTGATTAGAAATGCGATGAACGCTTGGTTGTGCAGCAAAGAGGCCAAAACAATAGAGCATAAAAGGACAAGCGTTGCAATGGAACGTGGATTAGGTTTTGTGCCTCATTTATGGGGATGAGGACAAACTGGAGGACGTTGATACCACGACCAAAGAATCTGCTCTTAGCCCTCGCATTTGAGGAATTAATACTGGTGGGAACGGGAGGAGTGCAATTGTTGAACGAGGCTCCAATACAAGACAAACCAAACTTCAAAATACCGCATGGGGAGGGACAAGGCAAAACATGTAAAGAACGACCGCAACCAATTTTCTATATTATTGCAACATTCCCTTCCATTGTGTGAATGGACCCTATTGGGAAGCCATAGTGAGGGCATTCAACTAGGCTAGAAAAGGGATTAAGCCACCTTCGACAAAATATTTTAGTGGACCATTGTTGGAGTGTGTCATCAACACACATGCTCTTGTAGAAGAGCAAAAACAAACATGGAGGACAAGGGGTTGCAACATTCTTTCTGATGGATGGACAGATGCAAGAAACCGCACGCTCCTAAACTTCATGGTGGCTTTGTTTGGGTGGATCCATGGTCTTCTTGAAGTCGATCGATGCCTCGCGAGAGGTGAAAGAATGCACAATTGTTATTCAATTTGTTGGAGAAGGTTGTGCTTGAAATAGGCGTGGAGAATGTTGTCCACATAGTGACTGGAAATGTAGCAGCATATGTATTTGTGAGTAGACTTCTTGAGGAGGAAAACCCCTTTATTTTTTGGAGCCCATGTGTTGCCCATTGCATTAACCTCATGCTTAAGGACATTGGCAAAATGACATGGGTAAAGACCATGGTAGACGAGACGAAGAACATTACACGGTTTATATATAAGCAGACTTAGGTGCTTAGCTGGATGAGGGAGCATAATGATGAGAGGGACATTCTTTGCCCAGGGATCACTCGGTTTGCCTTCAATTTCATCCCCTTGCAGAGCCTTCTAACAACATCACCCGCTTTGAAGCAGATGTTTGTGAGCAAGGAATGGTACGCCTCACCATTTCATTCAAAAGAGGAGGGGCAACAAATCTAGAGGCAAGTTTTTAATGATTCATTTTGGGTGAGCGTCTAGGAAATTCTCAAGGTAATTGCCTATTGAGTTCAAATTTAAATTTTAAAATCTTATTTTATACTTGAAAAATTTGTATTTATTTTTCAAACAATTTAGTATTTACTATTCAATTGCAGGTGACAAAACCCTTGGTAAGGGTTCTTTGCCTTGTAGATGGTGAAAAATTGGCAATGGGTTATCTATATGAGGCAATGGATAGAGCCAAAGAGGCCATCGAACACTATTATGGTGGCAACTAGTGCAAGTATGAACCAATTTGTCGCATTATTAATAAGAGATGGACGAGGTAACTCCATCAACCTATTCATGCCATGGGGTGCTTCTTGAACCCCAAATTCTTTTACACTAGCAATCTTAGCGATAATGAAGAGGTCAAGGTGTGGTTCTATACTTGCGGAGAGAGAATGACAGATAACCCTACCAAATACTTGCAGAGAGAGGATGATAGATAACCCTGCCAAACATAGCCTCATCCCTATTGAGTTGACACTTTATAAGGCCACTGAAGGGAGCTTGTTTGCATCCTCTTTTGCTAAAAAAGCAAGGTCAACCTTGCGACTAGGTAAATCGTTTAAACTTTTTAACATTTTTAAAAAAATTCTTGTAGTTTACGAATGTAAATTAATACTTTGAAAATGATCTTTTTTGTAGATTTATGGTGAGAGGACTATGGTTCCAAAACACCTATTCGAAAGAGCATGGCTCTTTGCATCTTGAGTCAGCCTTGTAGTGCTTCTAGGTGCGAGTGTAATCGGTCTCTATTTGAGGTCATACACACCAAGAAGCACAATAGGTTGCCCCAAAAGCACCTCAACGGCCTTATGTTTATACAATACAATCTTTGGCTTTGCAAAAAACAAGAAGTTAATAAATCCTATGAGCCAATTGAATTGGATGAGCTAGATCCACTATGTGATTGGATTGTTGAGAGTCCGTTAGATACCAAGTTTATTGCATAGGACATTAAGGCACTTGAGAAGGAGGCAAAACATTTAAGAGGATTGGCGGAGATATACCATGATGATACTGTACCTGAGGAGCCTCCAATTCAACCACCTATTTAGAGCAAAAGCCGACCATCCAGTTCAAGGGGAAGGAGAGGAAAACAAAAATCAATTTAAATATTGCTTTATGTTTTGAAAGGTCGTGTTTCTATGATGTGTTTGGCTGGATTTGATGATAATGAACTATAATTGTACTCTTTTTTATGAATATCCAATATAAAATCACCTTTCTGTTTCTCCAATTGTAGTTTAAATTTTCTTTTTTTTAATTGAAATTTTTTCTTCGGTTCTTTTTTTGGGGGGGCCGTCGAGTTCTTGTCAAATTTTCCCAAGTTGTCAATGGAATCTCCAAAATTGGGTTGTTGAGTTTATTGTGAGTTGTGAAATTTCCAACTATGTTTTGCACAATGCATTAATTTGTTAATTAAAATACGAGTCACTTTATGAAGTGAAGTTAGGCCTGTAGCCTTTTATAGAATCTTTTATATATATATATATATATATATATATATAGATAGATAGATAGATTTTGCTTGGTTATTATAATGGTTTGTGAGTGGATGTATTTATACTTTGCAGAAGGTATTTCAAATCCTAATAACATCACATGTCTATATATTATTGATTTTTCACTTCACAAAGTGAAGTTAGGCCTGTATAGCTGCAAGCTTACTGCAGTGGTAAGGGCTTTGACTTTTCTTTGAGAGGTCCAAGGTTCAAACCCCACTCAGTATGAGGGGACCAGGACCCCTCATAAAAACCTGTGTAAACTCATTGGAAAAATCTGCAAGCTTATTGCAGTGGTAAAGGCTTTGGCCTCTCTTTGAGAGGTCCAAGGTTCAAACCCCACTCGGTATGAGGGGACCGGGACCCCTCATAAAAACCTATGTATAACTCATTCAAAAAAAAAACTGAAGTAGCCTTTTCTAGAATCTATAGATAGATAGATAGATATAATTTACTTGGTTACTACAATGATTTGTGAGTGGATGTATTTTTACTTTGCACAAGGCATTTCACAAAAGCCAATAACGTCACATGTCTATATATTATTTATTTGTTAATTAATAAACGAGTCATTTACAAGGTGAAGTTAGGCCCGATCTTGTGAAGTCAAAACAAGGACAGTGAGGATTTTTTCAAATCGCAAAGAATAAAATTACAGATATCTCTATCAGTCAAGGTAAGCAAATCAGTTACAGTTTAATTTGTTTTTGAAAAAAATCTACAGAATTATTTGTTGATAGCAAGGAATAAAGGAGATTTGAATAAACAAATTTGAAAAACCCTAGTTTTTTTCCCAAAACCCTAGCTGCTTTTGGAAAAAAAAAATTGGTTGAGATCATGGAGTTACCAATTTTCACTGGAAAGGATGACATTGATGCTCGAGAATGGTGGATGAAGTTTAGATCTCTATATTTTAGTGACCATTTTTGGCCATGCCAACTTATCAAAATTTTAAGAGAGGAAGCTTATGATTGGTGGGCAAATTTTGCTAGGGAAAGAAATTATGGTTACACTTGGGACGAAATGTAGCATGCATTCTAGAGTCAGTAAGACCCGTATAAAAATATAGCTAGTTTGAAGGTCACCATCAAAGGATATAAAGAAGAAATAAAAAGGCTTCAGAGGGAACTGAAAGAAATGAATAAAGAGGATATAATAGAAGGAAAAAATACAGATAACAATGTGCAAGTTCATGGTTGCATTCAGAAAGAAAAGCTTAAGAAGCAAGGATCCAAAGAGAAGCAAGAAGCAGTTATGGCAAGGGAACAAGTTGAAGAACCAACAGAAGACTCAAAAGTTGAATTTACAGTAGCAACAGCAATAGAGTCCATGGAAGAAGCAGCAGCAAAGTCCAAGGAAGCCCCATCAAAAGTGCACAAGGACGCACCAAAAGAAGTACATAAGAGAGAAGAATGTTAAGAAGAATTTAAAATTTAAAAAAAAAAAGGCTGAAGAATCAAAGGAAATAGAATGCCAGGTTAAGGTTGCTACATATCGGCACCCACATCACCCTAAGCGGCAACAATCTTGGAGGCATGGATTAAGGCATCAATATTATAGATCAACGTAGAATCAGAAAGGCATAAAGTATGGTAGTGTTTGGCAGAAAAAGCATAATGATTATGGATTTCAAAGGGGTGCAGCGGCATCAAGAAACAACAAGACCAACTGTTTGAAATATCATAGCAGAGCAACAGAAGCAGCTTATGGATATTCAAATGGCACAAGGGCAGCTTGGCATCATCAAATACCACCATTAATCAAGATTTCGCTTGAATGGATGGATGAACAAGATTGGAAAATGTCAAGAAGAAGGATGCTGAATATTTGTATTTACAAAGAAAATTGAAGAAGACCCAGAAAATGAATATCAAGAATTCAAACTTTTTATGAAAAAAGATGTAGGTATCTAGCTATAGCATCTCAATTGAGATGAAAATTGAATATGTTTGTAAACTCTCAAGCTCTAAAGGAGAGAGTTGTGATTTGTCAAAGGTGGGGGACCTGAGTACAACCCTTTTTTCTCAAGCCATAAAAAAAAAAAAATTAGGCCCATAGTTTTTAACAGAATCTTACATATATAAGAAAATGTGGCCATGGGCAAAGTAAAAATTACACTAATCTTAACATTTCTCACTTTTGCAAATATTTGCAGTTGCTCTTGGATATTTATATCAGGATTAAACCCCTTTCCAATTTTTTTTTTTTTTGTAGTGTTTGTACTTTTTCCTCTATGGTTCTTTCTATCATTGTCCTTTCCATTACAATATGCTCTACATCCAAGTCCCACTAACCCGCTTTGGTCATCCATGGACATTAACATAAATATCTCCAAGGTTGGCAATTGCTCCATGGCAAGAACTGTACATAGGGAAAATCAAAAGAAAGAAAAAGAAAAATAATAGGCATGAAGGGCAACACAAGCACACTTTCTTACAATACAGGCAAATATGGAAAACAAAAAAATAAAATATAAAAGAAAAAAAGAATGATAATTTAAAAAACGAAAACTTTGTCAAGGAATATTTTATACATGGTGATTAGATGGATACTTTTAGAATGGATTATCAGTAGACAAACTTAACCTCATGAATATCTGCATGATCATGAACGTCCACAACCAGATAAATGTACATTGTTATGTTCAATATAATGTAATACAATAAAATAGCATGTGATAGAGATACTTTTATTGTTTCATGTGTACACAGAATTAGGTGGTAGAGCGGGTATGGCAATTGCCAAACACCTTTTTACACCCGATTGTACCTTGGTCAAAGCATATGAAGTCACCAATTGACAGATGAAGATCAAGGCACACTCATCATTTGCATGGTATGCTCAATCAAACCATGATTTATTGTAGATGATTAAAATGTGAACAATACATGCTATGTGTGTTGTGTATTTATATGTACCTAAAAGTTCTTCCCATTATGTTTGTATATGTATAATATGGAATTATATAAATGTGTGTTGCATTGTATGTATGTTTGCGTGATTAGAAAACTCCCACACACTATAGCGTAATTTAGAATGTGATCCATTGTAAGGTGGTGTGTTCGATAATTAGAAGTCAGGTAGAGTATATTCGATCTTACAGCTAGAAATTGAAAGTGTTGATCCGTCAAATAGAGAAGCCCATTAGACGGACTAAAGAGAAGGTGGTGGAGATACTTCTTCCTAAGTATAGGAAAAAGATCAAGATGGCCCCTTTGATATCATATCCAAAGGCCCTTGAACAGGCCATAAACTTAAAAAGCAAGTCGTATACATCATCCAAATGTTAGGATCAAGATATCAACGACTCCTAAAACACTAGTGACTCTGAAGACGACAGTGATGACTCCAAGAACAATAGCAACTCTAGCAATGTGAGTGACACAACGAACAAGAGAGACGTAGAACAAACATAAATAGATGTTCTTGTAAGAAGATGACGCGCATGTCTCATAAATTTAAGAATGAAAACAACGTAAGGTGCAATAACTACAAAGTCAAAAGAGAGATTTTTGTAAATATGTGATAAAAGACATTTGCTGAAAAATCCCCCTTCAATTAAAAGACCAATCAACAAATGTACGAGGCATAAAGGGAGAATGTTTCACATAGAGATTCCAAGTGGTAGGTTTCTTAACAATCACCCAGGCAACAAAAGAAGCCAATTTGAGTATTATCAAAAAAGTAGAACAATTGTGCAATAACATAAATGTCATTTATGGGGGCACTTTGCACAAGAATGATTGAACAATTCAAGCCAATACATACAAATGATGTGCAAACAGATCGTGAATCATGAGTCAAAGCCTTAGCAAAAAACAGTGGATAATATGAACCTAATTGAAGTAGAACTAGAAGGCGTGGAGCAAGCCTTGGGGTATGAGCGACGACTATAGAAGCAAGTTGTGCGATAGAGACATAACAAGAGGAGCCTATCTCCAACTAAGACATGGAAGTTACAAGTAAAACACCATAGAATTTAGGAAATTATAAAAATTTTGCATAAAGTCTACATCTATAGGTTGAGGGTGATCAAAACCTAGATAAACCAAGAACCTAACCCTACCTTCAACTGGAGATGAGGATGGAAAACAGTGAGCATACAATCTCGATGAAGAAGGTTGCCATCTAGAGGAGGAGTGCTATATAGTTAAGAATGCAAGCCTTTTTGATAACGAAAGTCGTTCAATGGAAAACAGTGAGCATACAATCTCGATGAAGAAGGTTGCCATCTAGAGGAGGAGTGCTATATAGTTAAGAATGCAAGCCTTTTTGATAACGAAAGTCGTTCAAATGATGAATGAGGTCATCCGAATGAGGAAGCAACAATCAGGATGAAGATGGTAGATGACACAAGAAGCTAGAGGATGAGCACAATCTAGGTAGCAACAAAGTTCAAAGGGTGGCACAAATAATGGACACTCTCTAGAAAATGTTCCAAAGCATGAAATCAATTTGAATCATGACAAGACACAAGATTTATTCGAAGAGGCAACGCAAAAGAACATACTCCAAAGAACAATGAACATAGTCTAAATGATAGTAATGCCGATTTTAAAAGTCTTTTAGGAATGAGATCACATAATCAATTGCCTTAAGCTCTAAGTCATATAAATGAGTTTCAACCATTGTTACAAAAGGACGTATCCCCTACCCCCAAGGGCCTCACTTCGTCGTCCCTCGCTTTTCAAGGATGAAGGCACAAGGACAAAACATCCTCAGGATGTACCCAATTTAGGGGACTGGAGAGGGCCTTCCCTGAAACTTTGTAAGAACCTCGACGACATCCCCAATACAGGCTCATCTTGGAATGGAGTCCTTGGGACATTGCAAGGAAGCCAAAACATCCCCACAGGTCTCGAGGGCATCTCAAAGTGTTCGGGAAGCATCAACCTCCTCAAGACGTAGAAGGAACACTCCACAACTCTCCTCAAGATGACTAGGAGTCCCTCCCCTCCCAATAAAAAAGGAAAAAAATCAATAGAAAAAAGATGTATACAACAATCTTCTCAAACAATATCAAAACAAATCATTAACCTAAACAACAATTCAAATAGTTTATGACGTTTCACAAATATTTATTTATAAAAGAAATCCCAAGCAAGTTAACAATGGCACATCAAAGACGTAGCAACTTAATATACATGAGATGAAAAGCTGAAATCCAACACGATCATCCACTCATTGCCAATCAAATTTGGACTACCTTCTTGCAAAGAACCTTAATAACTAGCTAGGTAATCACATGCATTAGAACTTCAATAGGCAGCTCATGAGGCAGGATATCAAATTTCAGATTTGAGTCATATATAATGCTCAACATAAAAAAAAACATAAAATCCAAGGACTTCCTAAGAGATTACCAATGCTATTATACTTTAGGTGACACACATGAACTACTTTGAATCCTATATAATGCTTGGCACAGCCAAAAACTTGCAATCCTAGGACTCTTTAGGAGGTGTAAGTGCTATTAATACTTTTGTTACAACATGTGAACTTGAAGAATCCTAGATGCTTGGAGAAGCTAGAAATATGCAACCCGAGGACTCCTAGACTGTTATCCATGTTTATACTACTTCAGCTCCAACGTGACTAATGATTTTTTGGAAGGCTAGTATAGCTCAAATCGTAATAATACTTTAATTTAATTTTTGGCCTTTTGAAGAAGTACAGTTTAATCATTATGCTATGTTGCATCTCTCTCTCTCTCTCATGTATATATGTATAGACATGCCATCCCCCCAACCATCACACTGTTATCCCAAATTTTGGAACCAAACCCCTATCATCACAAAGAAGTGTCTATCATATCACTCGTGCCCCTCTCAAAAACTCCATGGAACATCGTTTTCAATATATTCTAGGAGTTATGTTTTTTCAACAATGGCCAAACAAATTCAGCCATATAATGGAGGGCCTTCATCTCGTAGGTCATTTGGCAAATAGAAAAAGCCATCTAGCTAATAATGAACATTGTCCACAGGTCAAGGAGCGCTATGAAGGTTAAGGCAAAGCTCGTAATGAAGCCAATGGGGATAAGCTAGCAAGAAGATGCCATCAATGACTCCCTACTCATTGTCCAAAAGCTCACAAAGTGAATAAAGGAAAAAATTGTTTTAAGATATAGGCTTGTTGGTTGTTATCCACAATCATAAAAGGTTGCAGTTATGGTCAAGAACTTGTTCTCCACCAAAGAAACAAGTTGGCAAATGCACAAGTCAACATCGTCTAAACCTTGAACAAAGAAGTATGACATGGAATAGAAAAAAAAATGTCAGACACTAGATGTGTGATGTTATAAACCGTCATCACTTGTTGGAGGTTTCCAACAATTATCCTTCCTATTCCACTGTGTACGTGGATTACCGCAAGTGCGAAACAGAACTTGCCTAAAGATCTGTACGAATGGTGGAATAGACACTCGGTGTTTCGTGGGTTACTGCAAGTGTGAAACAGAACTTGCTTAAGGATCTACACGAGTGATGAAATAGACATTGGTGTTTCTTGGATTACCGCAAGTGTGAAACATAACTTGTTTAAGGATCTGCACAAATGGTGAAACAGACACTCAACATTTCGTGGATTTCCGCAAGTGTCATGGCACATTTGCAAACTTCAGATTCTTCTAATAATGCACCTGAGTTGGATTGGAATGCACATTTACCGCGCACACCACCTGAAGAAATTGACTGCATCATTGATGCGCACATAAGCAAGAAAACGCATGGACATCAATACTAAGAATACTTAGTCCAATGGAAAGGCCAAACTCCAAAATATGCAACCTAGATGAGTGCAGCTCAAGTTGCCAAGCATGGCAAAACAATTGAAGAGCTCATGAGTAGGAGCTCATGAAATTTTAAAGCATGGGAGTCTGATGCAGGAGCATCGCATTCTAACCCTCTTCCTCTTAAATTTCTAACGGTCATATTTTCTTTGGATTAGTTTTTTTTTTTTTTTTTTGTAACTGTTCTCTCTGCAACAGTAATATTGTAACGATCGAATTTATCTTTGCAACAGCCATATTGTAACAATCAAATTTCTCTCTACAACAATCATATTGTAACGGTCGAATTTATCAAAGCCTATAAATGCTCGATTCGATCAGTAGTTAAGGGAGTTGTTAACATTGATTGGCTGTTAATTGTTATTTGATCTCTTTGCGTGATTTGGAGTCTTGTGGTGTTCTAAAAAAACGGAGCATCATTGACATATCTGCCTCTTGAGGAAGTCTGTAGCACTCTATATAGTGCGAGGGTGTATAAGTACCCCATGAAACTGTAACTGCATCTTCGAATGCTTGTAATTTCAAGACTGTTATTTAATAAAAAGCATATGTTTATTATCTGCGTCACGTCTGCGTGTGTTGGTCGACTTCGGCTGTGGTGCTACTAACATCAATACCTATATGTACACACCCTATCTATCTTGGTCGAAGAATATGGAGAAGTCAAATGTCAGATAATGATCAAGGCACGTCTATCATTTGTATGGTATGCTTGACCAAACCAAGATGTATAGTACACGATTGGATTTTGAACAATATAAGTGTATGTTGTGTCTTCACATGTATCTATAAGTTATTCCTATTGTGTATCTTTATTTGTATAAGATGAAGTTGTGTATAGGGTATTGCATTGTATATATGTTTGCGTGATTGGAATGCTCACACATTACATGAATAAATGGGATCTCTACCTAAGACTATCAATTAGAAACTTCTAAAAGGCCCAATGGTTGCAAATTAGCTAGAATTCATTAACAATATAACTAAGCTTGTTAAACCAATTGGCAATGGCTACAGCTAGAGATTAGATATTTAAACTAAGTTTACTTGGCTGAATAGACCTCTTTGGCTGAAACTATATTGGGATGAGTTTTGACCCAATTGCAGGCTTCGCATCACCATTTAAACTTGCACAATGGACAGGATATTTTTCTTTCATTAAAGTTGGAATATTAGGGGCATATTAAATGTTACCTTTTTCGCAGCTTTTAGCTCAAATAATGTATTTGGTTTCTCACTTTTGATATTACCATGGCAATTTAAAATATCGTAAGGCAATAGCTTGTCCATTGTGTCTCACAATTCTTGTGGATGTTTCCCTTAATAATGCTTGAACCTTGTAATGCACATACCCATGGCATGTGTTTCACTTGGTACAAATGTAATGCTTTTTTAATATAAGGATTTCTTCAAGTGTCTTGGATCTCTAAATTCAAGATATAACTTTTTAGGTGCATTTTTAAAAGCCACTCTTCCCATGAGGATGCAATCATTTTTAATAATGCTCATGACAGTTGACTTGATTCATCACCTCTTCTTTTCCTTAAGTTATTTATCTCCTACCAAGTGGCTATGAAGACAATTATATTGAACATTTTTAATGCTTCCAATCTTTTAAGACCAAGTGAACCACTCCTCCATTTTTAATTCAACCTTAATATTGGCCCAACACTCTTGTTGTGCCCTTGGAAACTCATGGATTGTCTAACACAATGATCTACCTTGGACACATCATGAGGTCTTTTAATATCCTTACCTCAGTGAAGTTGCTAGTAGCCTTTGGTCCAATCTTAGATACTAGTAGTTACCAACCTGTCTTTTGAAAAGCCACCTTAATTGTAAACTAAAGTGTCCATATTATATGCTTATAAACAATAGGAGCCACTAAAATCAACTATAGTGATCAAGGAAATAAAAATGGTGCTTCTTGTGCTTTGTAAGACAAAAAGTGTGTTGCACAATTGAAAGGATCAGAAATCAATGCCAAATCATTTTCATTAAGAAAACCCACCTTTTTTCTACATTACTATAATAAATTAATCTGAGAATATAATAATTCAAAGTTTCCAAAGCATTTGCTTCCTGAATCAAGAATCTTTGTAATCTCAAGGAAGAAATTATTTCAGTATGAGACATCTTTGTATACAAAGCATAAACCAATATGATCTATTGGACTTATTTTAATCATGTGAGCAATGTCCATGCCCAATAATTCCCAACCTTTAGAGCCCAATAATGGTTTCTAAGGGGTGGGCGACAGGATCTACTCCTATACAAGGTATAGAACCCCAAAGAATGTCTCCTAGAAAACTAAAACTTTGTGGGATGCTTTTAGTTTTACATTTGGCACAACTCGAGGCATATTTTTCATTTATCTAATAAAAGGTTTCGTCTACATATTTTTGAGATGTGCTTAGAGTTTGTTACAACCTAATCTCTCCTTGCCACAAAGATAATACTTCCTCAACCAATTTATTCAAACTTGGATTATTGATGAACCATCTTCTATCCTAAAAAACTCAACACTACAAAATTATTATCTCATGAATTATAGTTTTTAACTCTATAATTTAGGAATTTAGATCATCAACTAATATCCCCCCATGGGTGATCCAAACTCAAGTCTATTGTCTATGTAGAAATGCTACCCTATGTTGCATGGAAACGGGTACAGTATCCAACATGGGTACAATATCAGATACAGATATAGCATATTTTCAAAACCACCTAATATAATTACGGATGTATACATAATTATAAGAAAAATATATTTTCTATATTAAAAGAAAAAAAAAACATAGATCATAAAAAGGTTTACACAAAATATGTCACATTAATTACGAGAAGGATGCTCCTTGTTCTTTAATTTACAAGTTATTTTTAAAAAAATGTATATTCTTTTACCCTTTTGTTGTGGATACAACTCTAGAAATGCTCAGACCATATCCAAATGTATTAGATATGGACCATATATGGGTGTGTATTTGGATACATTAGGATACCATATCCATACAATAACCATGTATTAGGATACCATATCCATACAATAACCATGTATTTGCGTACCATATCCATGAAGTAGCATATCTATATTTGTATCAAATACAAAGATACTAATATCTAGGCAGGAGTGTTGAATATGGTACTACCAAACTTGACCTTTATAAAGCAACCAAGATCAAATAGCTGGAACACAAATCCTAAAGGAAAGAGCTTACCATTAATCTTTCAATCTATGGTATTATGCAAAATGAACAATTGTGTGCAATCAATGGTCTCTATAAAGGTGAAACTTTGCAAATTCCCTCTGCTCTCATGTCAAAAACTCCTCCAATTGTCAATGTCTAGCTAGTGGCAATGACAAAACATGAAAAACTGCTCATGTTAGAAAAATTGTGTTAACCAACATCTCAAAAATCCATGTCCTAAAGGTATCATCTTTGTGTCTATCTTTGTAGTAACATACACACACACATCCAACGCCTTTGTCAAAACCAAAGCTCCTTCTTTTATCTTAAAAGGTTGGAATCAATCAATCATCATCTAACTCAAGCACTATGTTCAATTAAATCATCTTCAAATGGCAAAGATTACAAGCCCAAACTTTGACCTGGAATGTCCCCCACTCATATAAAGGCAAACAACATATATTGAAGAGAAATAATACCCGATAAACAAATTCCAGAAAAACAGTAATTGTAGAATCAAAGGAAAAGCAGAGAAGAAGAACACATTACACAAGAATTTATCCTAGAAAACCCTTTCGAGAAAAAACCTAACAAGAATATCTCCTTATTGTATAAACTTGACCGTCTCCAATACAATAATATCCTTTAGTTTCTTTCCCACTTGCTCTACCGCTTGCGATTACATTTCTTGCATATTGCGTTCCCCCCCCCTTAGGGGGTGTCCGAACATTCACCATACCCAAACCCTCATGCAAGTGTTGTTTTATATACCAACAACACAAGAAGGGGTTTTACAATACCATGGCCATAAAACCTAGGTTCAAATATATTAAAAACATGGGTTCAAATATATTAACCCAAATATATTAAAACATGGGTTCAAATATATTAACCCAAATATATTAATCCATGGGTTCAAATATATTAACCCAAAACCCGGCCAAAATAACATGGAAAATATTCAACATATTTCCAACATTCTCCCACTTGTTGAATACTTTCCATAGGATCTGAAAACTGCCATTGTCAACTGTCAAGGGCAACCATGCCCATAGCATAATCTATAGTTCCATGCAAGTATCTGAAGATCCTCTTCACAACAGTCCAATGTTCCTTCCTTGGATTGGATATATATTTGCTAACTACTCCCACTGCATGTGCAATATCTAAACATATTAGCTTCACCTGTTACCCTCAGCCATATACCAACAAGGTAACAAAATAGTCCAATAAAACCACTAGAACAAGCATTTCCAGCCTTAAACTCTAGATCTACCACTGCCGAAGCTCACCAGAGCTTACCAGATCTACCACTGCCGAAGCTCACCAGATCTATCACTGCCGAAGCTCACCAGAGCCTACCAGATCTACCGCTGCCGAAGCTCGCCAGATCCGTCGTTGCCGAAGCTCGCCAGATCCGTCGTTGCCGAAGCTCGCCAGATCCGTCGTTGCCGAAGCTCACCAGATCCGTCGTTGCCGAAGCTCACCAGATCTCTACCCGTATGCTTCCTATCTTTTTTCCTTTGCCCAGATTCTTCCACGCACTACTCCCACTCAAGAATTGATTTATCCTAGGGTTGAAACCCTTTCTCCTCAAACCAAGCTACAACCTAGCTCTGAAAATGAAGAGAAATAATACCCCGTCGAAGCTCACCAGATCCGTCGTTGCCGAAGCTCACCAGATCTCTACCCGTATGCTTCCTATCATTTTTCCTTTGCCCAGATTCTTCCACGCACTACTCCCACTCAAGAATTGATTTATCCTAGGGTTGAAACCCTTTCTCCTCAAACCAAGCTACAACCTAGCTCTGAAAATGAAGAGAAATAATACCCCGATAAACAAATTCCAGAAAAACAATAATTGCAAAATCAAAGGAAAAGCAGAGAAGAAGAACACATTACACACGAATTTATCCTGGGAAACCCTTTCGGAAAAAAACCCAGCAAGAATATCTCCTTATTGTATAAACTTGACCGTCTCCAATACAATAATATCCTTTAGCTCGCTTTTCCACTTGCTCTACCGCTTACGATTACATTTCTTGCATATTGCATTCCCCCCCTTAGGGGGTGTCCGAACATTCACCATACCCAAACCCTCATGCAAGTGTTGTTTTATATACCAACAACACAAGAAGAGGTTTTACAATACCATGGCCATAAAACCTGGGTTCAAATATATTAACCCAAATATATTAAAAACATGGGTTCAAATATATTAACCCAAATATATTAAAACATGGGTTCAAATATATTAACCCAAATATATTAAAACATGGGTTCAAATATATTAACCCAAATATATTAATCCATGGGTTCAAATATATTAACCCAAAACCGGCCATAATAACATGGAAAATATTCAACATATTTCCAACATATATAACGCTTGTAATAAAAAAGTATCATCATCAATAATATTATAGAAATTTGGGTCAAAAAGCATTGTCCTAACAGCAAAAATCTCTGAAATTTTGGCATGGTCTGATCCTCATTGACACAAATTGTGTTGTAAGTTTGGTATCATGAAGCCAAGCAAGTCTAAAATGTCAATCCTCTAAGGGCCATTCATAAAGGGCTTTTGCATTCCACTAACCCTTAACCTTCTTTTCAAGTTCTTCGTGGCTTAACCTAAACATCTTCTCAAGGTTTTCACTTTCTGAACCTCAACCAACTTCTAGGGGTTTTCTATCATGAACCTTCAAACATCTTCTTATGGTTTTCTCTGGTTTACCCTTAACAATTAGGTGCATATAATTCCATATTTCTTCTTCACATGGGAAGAATCTATGCCAATAATTTTCTATCAAAATGTCTGTAACTTGGCCTCATTCAGTGTTATCTAGCCATCAACAACTAACTGGTGTTGAAGTGGCTATCCTTTCTTCAAACCAAAACTTTCTCCTGTCATGATTCTTCATTCCATAAATCTCACACAAATGAAGATCCAACATGTTTCTTTTATACGTCCTCTCTTGCCATAATGACTGTAACCAAATTTGTAATGTTAAACTTGCTTGCCTACAGTCATACCTGTTCCAATAGTATATGTCTCACCAATTATATAATTTCCACGTTTTATAAAAGTTACATTTCCTCTTCCAATTTCACCATCAAATCCAAGGCCATACTCAGTTCTATGGGCATTTTAATTCCTTGCTCATGTTTCCTAATCCTTTTCCACCAAAACCCATCTTCATCATTAATTTTGAATGAAAGCCTTTCGTTTGCTTTACAAGCACCCAAATACATCATCATGTTCAAAAATATGATTATGGGCAACATCAATATTAATATGGTCTTCATCATGGCGATCATTATCAAGATTACCATCATAAACAATATGAAAACTTGTGTGAGAAGGTTTGGAGGAAAGAACATCACCTTGGGGTTGAAGCACATCATCATCATCTCAAACATTACCATTTTCCATTCAACTCTTTTCTTCATTATGAGTCTTGAGCTCATCTTCAGCAAAAGTAACGTCAATCAAAATGTTAACATCACAAGATGCATCAAGCATGTATAACAAATCACTACTGTACCAAGAAGCTTCAAACTGTTGAAGCAAGGTGCTAGTATTAGAAGATGCATCACAAGTCGCTGTTTCGGTTCTGTTCCTTCACATTGCTTTGTAATTTTGAAACCATATTCAAATTCTCCAGGAAATACAATTGTACTGCTCCGACAATTTTTCTCAACTAACTAATTTTGTATTTGTAATTGTTTATTTTTTTCTTGTAGTATGTCAATTTCCTCCTAAGCACCATACTCATTAGTTCCAGATTGGCTTTTGTGATTTCCTACCTCCTTTTCCCATGTAGAACTTGTTCTAAAAATGTCTCTTGTACTACAACTTTTCCTACTTCAATGATTCAATACAACAGATTTAGGGGTATCATGCACCCCAAGCATCCCTGCTTTGACATCTAACAATTAGCACTTCAACAATCAATACATTTGCCATAGACATGACATACAACAAGCGCACACTATTAGTTTGGCTCCTTATCCTCTCTATTTAAAGACACTAACCAACTGATAGCATGTAAACCATTAATGATTTAATTATAGACATCAATGTGTTAAAAAATGGACTTCACATATTTTTACCATATAGGATTTCACCTAATGGGATGAGTTTTATATTCTATGATAGCTTTGTGGAAGACAATTTTTTTAACCAACTTGACTCATTCAGCATTCCTATTATTCATTGCATGATCCAGTTGACACCATGAATTTAAGAATTTTTAATGACATGATGAAAATTACAATTTACATATTTGGATACTCATATCACACACAAAGATGTGACTTCTAACCAATGGAGAACACATACAATAGAACTTAAGATTTAAAAAAAGGGGTAAAAAATGAAATGGGATACTTAAATTTGAATTTTAAAATTCAACTATAAACAAGACTTATGTTGTCAAAATACTTCATAAAGAATATATATGCAAATGACAACAAAAAAATTACTTACATGCCATTGTACATTTCGGTGCCTTGAACTCAACCTGAACTTTAACATTTTGGTTTCCCTTACAACACAAGCACATCCAAACTAAATAGATAAATGCTTGCTTGTAGATGTTTACACTCCAGACTTACTTGAGTGAGGTAAATAGTAGGTACCGAGGCTAGTAGCACATCTGAAAATGTTGACTCGCCAAGATGTCTGTAATCATCAGTTTTGTGCGGCACACGATCAACAATATTGTCACAGGTTCTGTCAAGACAGAAATGTCATTCTATGCTCAGCATCCTTGACAATAACACTCATCTTCATGTATACCAGGTTCTCCTATGGCAAGAACAGTACACTACAAATCATAGTTCAAAATCTCACCGATTTCTCACGAGAACTCAATTTTCTCACCAGAAATTTGGCGAGGCGAGTTTTTTTAATTTATAAATTTAATTTCTCTACAAATTTCTTGCCAAAAACTCGCCACACAACCAGCGCACAATCTTCAATTTGGATAACACAAACAGAGTTTCATAAACAGCATACAAAACATATTTTTGGAAAACACGGCACCTCCAAAATGTCTCCATTTGCATTTATCTCAGCAGACATGTATCACTCATTATGCCTCTCAAACAAATTATTTGATGGGTCTTTCTCGTCCAAGACTTAGATCTCTAGCTTTACTCACCTCATCTCACACTTCTCTAATAGCCCATGCACCAGAGATTTGCCAAGCTCTGATAACACATGTTGGATTTCACGCAACTTGCATGTGTTCTCCATTAACAAATACCGGTGCGGTCTGGAGTATGTTACAAGTCCAACTCACCTATTCTGTCCTCCTCAACCAGATCACTCAACTTGCCTTGTCAGTGGCCGATCTAACATCCAAAACAACTCAAGTTCACAAAATCTTCACCCATTAATTATACTTCCTAACATTAAGACGTAGGACTTCGGATCAATTGCTAATAGATATTTCCAATCATACTGGAAAAGTATTAGATTTCTAGGCATTTACAATATCAAATTGCAATTAATTGTGGGTTGTGTTCTTCAAAAAATCCCTTCTAAAAAATTAACTTGACCTCCATGTCTCCCTTCCCATTCACTGCAGCTTCCCCACTTCCTCCTGTTTTAGATACATATCCAAGCTTCCGACCGCAATGAGATTCTATCAATCCCTATTACCATGATCCTATTTCCACAACATGATCTCCTTTTGGAAGCACTAAGCAATCTTGCTACAAAGCTATCAAAAAATAATCTTTTGACAAAAATTATGCGATTTCCAAAACAGCATAAAAATAGTGGTTCCTCTGGCAAAGGGTATTAAATTAACTTACAATGGTAGACAAAGGCTTTAGTCTCAAACTATCTGCTGTGGTTATTCGACTTTAAACCCATGAAACTGCATTGAACAGGTGTGCATACCATACAGCTGACTACATTAAAGTTCAATAAACACACAAATCCCTCTGCTGCATCCACAAGTAACTTAAAAAGCAAATTTTATTTCTTTATTTATATACACTAAGAAATGAGTTCAAAATAACTCGGTACTTTATCTCAATTTAAAGCCTGTGTTTCCATAGATTTTAGTTAAGCAAGTTTTTAAGGTCCCTGAGCATTCCGCATATCAGACCACTTCATATTCCTCTGGGTCCACTATGTTTGGAGGGAGGCACTTGTGTTGTGTGAGTGTTGTACCATCTGTTAGGGTAGTGCTATCCACCTACGGGCAATACATACCCTATCCCCTTGAGATTTGAACCTTGGAGCTCTAACTCAGTACTTTATCTCAAATTAAAGTCTGTGTTTCCGTAGATTTGAGTTAAGCAAGTTTCCCTGAGCATTCTGCATATCAGACCACTTCATATTCCTCTGGGTCCACTATGTGTGGAGGGAGGCACTTGTGTTGTGTTAGTGTTGTACCATCTATTAGTGTAGTGCTATCCACCTACGGGCAATACATACCCTACCCCTTGAGATTTGAACCTTGGAGCTCCTATCTAGAATATCCAAAACTTCACCGTTGGGTGATACATACCCTACCCCTTGATATTTGAACCTTGAAGCTCCTATCTAGAATATCCAAACCTTCACCGTTGGGTGCTACATAGGCCCATTCGGGCTGTATTTTAGTAAAGTAATTTTTTAAGGTCCAGAGCAGACCATACCGGCTGTATTTAAGTAAAGTAACTTTTTAAGGTCCCAGACCATTATCAGACCACCCTCTGCTCTGCTTCCCTAGGTCCACTATGGGACAAGGCACTCATGTTATGCTATGTACATGGTACATATCTACCCCTCGGATTCAAACCTTGGACCTCCTACCTGGTGTACCCAAGACTTCTTCTTCGGGCCCAAAGTCCCACTCAAGCTGTACACAAAAGATGAATTGCAGTCCCACTCAAGCTGTACACAAAAGATGAATTGCAAATCCAAAGTTGTCCTCTCTCAGTTTTCTCCTTCAAAATTCATCTTATAATTTATTTCCATGCCAACACAGCAGTGAGAGACACATAAAATACCATCAAAATCCAAGAGGCTTGGAAAATCATCTTTTGCAGATAAAGATAGGAAACTTAGTTTCTTATGTTTAAACCCACTCAGGCAGTATCATAACTATGGTACTTCATAAAAGATAAATTATTAATGACCCAAGTTTAAAATCACTCACTGCCATAAAGCAGTCCATAATCCAAAAGACAGCCTGAGTAACCTGAGTAGCCCTAAATGTGAAGGCTGAGTACTCCAGATAGGGATCCAAGGGTAACGTATATATTCCCCATAAGCAGATAGCATAACACAAGTGCTCCTCCCCATAGTCCATAGTCCAGCAATGCTCCTATAGTGGACCAGGGCAGTTTTATGCATAATGTTCGGGACCTTAAAAGGTTAATATTATAATATATAATGTTAATTGGGCGCATTCATAAGAAAGCGACCCAAGTTTAACCCTTCTCTGCAACAAAGCAGAGCCTATAACCTCAGTCCAAATTTACACAGAAAACGCAAATCCAAAAATAATAGTATTCATAATCTCTCACACTACAAAATCGAATATTGATTGCCCAATTGGGCAATAAATTTGGGTAATTTCCACTGCAAAATCCCCCCTTTCCCCAGTGGCTGTTCATAGAACTCAAGCCTGCTCTTTCAAAATCATCATAAAAACTACCAAACACCCAGCAGCCACTTGGCCCAGAAGAAGACCCAAAATTTTATTTTTATTTTCTTCTTAAACAAACATTGCACCAAATTCTAAAACCCCGCTTCCACAAAAATCTACCAAAACTCTAAATGCATAGATAAAAATAAATCATTACCAGGGAGCCATGGCGCACGAGCGAATTTTGACAGGCCGAAGGGGGTGCGTTCACACAATGGCGAAGCGTACTCCCCTGAGGGTTTGGCGGCCTTTCCTTGGCACAGCCAATACTAACATTACTCTTGCTCTTACTCTCATTCCCATCTTTACTCTTCTCTTCCTCCCCAACCTTCACTCGCTCGTCCTCCAAAACAACATCCCCCTTCTCATTATTTTCATTCTCGTCCTTCCCCACGATCATTTCTGTTCCAAAACACAAATCAACAACCCATTTCCTTACTTCAAACCCCACCTTTCAGAAAAAAAATACAAAGACAAAAACACAGATAATCAAAGAGAAAGTATTTTACTTCTTTCTGTTGGCTATTCTCTTCTTCTTCTTCTGATTTCTTTCTCTTGGCTGGTTTCCTGGAGCGGCGATGTGATTTTAACTTGTTAAAATATGTTTATTCTTGTGAAATCTGGCCAAATCTAATATCTGTCTTCTGCTGGAATTTAAAGTCCATTTCTTCTTCGTCTTCTTCTACGTGTTTAGGTAATGAAATTTCTCTCGTCTGTCCATTGCCTATTGCCCGGGCTTTTTATTATTTATAAAAATAGTATCGAGCAGAGACCCATTTTTATATTGCACGGGGGCTGCAGAATGCGACACATCTTTTGTCGATCTCACATGACACCACGCAAACAAATACAAACAAAACAATGGATTTTGTACATATTGAGATGTGATGATAGTCAAAGGTCACGCTTTACAACGATCAATTTTCCATTTCTGTACATTGACGTCTGTCCATTCCGGCGGTCACATGTCGTTATTTCATTTACAATCCAAAGATTATACGAAAGGGTTGGAAGACTCGACCCACTTCACCTGCAAATAAAGAGAAAGCAGGTGACCGATGTCCATAGGTAGTGTCAAAGTCCACCTAATCTTCTAAATTTTTTGAGGGCTGTGAAGAGATCGGGGTTCGAGTATTATATTATTTGGTGTAGTGACAATTAGAGTGATTTTTAAATTTTAAATAGTAGGTTGAAATAGGTTGAAATTTTAAATTGGGCAAAGGATAGAATTGTGTGTTATTTCTAAAATTTTAATCTAACAAAAATATATATATAACATGTTTTTATCCGGACACTCGGACACTCTAATCGCGTATTATTGGTGTTTTACCTCTTTTACCTTTAGTTTGAATTATAAGGAGAGGCCCTTATTACTATGCCCCTAGTGTAACAGAGTCAGGGTTGAAAGGGTTCTGACCCTAATCCATTTGGCATCGCATGCCTTGGGCTCGCCAAGCATGCCACAAGATATGCCTTCCAATGTTATCATGAGGCCCTACATCATAACCACACACAATCATAGCACTTCAAGGGGTTAGCGAAAGCCTTAACATGCATTTATTCATATAGTAATGAAAACACAACTTGTTCACACAAAAGGAGTCCACACAACACAGATGGGAATTAAAAATATGATTTTCATTAATACATGGTCCAAGGCCTATTTTACATAGATGGCACGACGACCTTACCATACATTTGCTCACATTCTTGGTGGGGAGGACCAAGAGATACCCAACACACACACACTACAATATTACTTGTCGAGTAAGGCTCCATAATTAATGCTCGATGCTTGCATAAGGCCCTTACAAGGAGGTCAGTCCTCAAGACTTAGCACTACACCATTATGCTCCTCAGCTTCCTAGGATCTGCCAAGGTCTTCTACCTGCACTCCCTCTACCTGTCGTATTGTATGCAAGGCCTAGGACTCATAGTCATCAGCGCTTGAGGATCTTGCCATCTACACCAGCCTTTATCCGTATTCACAGTATGCTCCTGGTAAGAGTTCATGGTCACAGCATGGTTGTCTCTCACACTGTGTTTGTCCAACGAGCATCGTGTCTTCATAACACAACTACTTCTTGTAAGGTATTTGTCCAACAGATGACACCTCCTCACAAACATAACTGCCCAATGGGTGACTCTCCTTCATAGTTATTGCCAAGTCTTCTCTACTATTATCTCTACCCCGTTGTGTCGTTCACACGTCCCTCATGGCTTTAGGATGCCAATGCCCAAGAGATGGGCCTTTCTTCTACCCCAACTTTATCATTATTATTATTATTATAGGGAAAATTTCTCGATAGCCCCCACTTCACTCTAAGGATGAATCGAAAATAGGATAATGCAAATAAGGCGATTGAAAGAAACTTTCTACCTTCATTCAAAAGGAAGGGATATCAAGAAGAAGACGGACAAGTCCAAATATCATGTTGACCATTAGATCCTTCATCGACAATTAGCAATCATCTTCTACCCAATCTAATAGTGTTAAAGGAATTAAAGTCCATAAGCCTTTGATTTTTCATCCAATGGTCCATACGGTCCTTTTGACTGAAGAGAATGCATAAAAGAGGAGAAGTCCTCGATGAGACCTAAATCTAGACACATGGCAGCTAGTCAGGAGCCCAAGGAGAAGGGCACCAGCACCCAAATGGAGGAGGCCCATCGTTGGCCAAAGGAGGTCCCACCTCAATTAGGGACACATGGCAGCCACATGTGTGAAGAAAAAGGTAGGAAAAAGAGCATTTAACGAGACATTTTCCATTAGCCATCAAGATTGACCTTTTATGGCCTAGCTTGTTAGATCTAACCATGTTTTAGTATAGCGACCATGCATCATACACTTAATCCCACCCTATCAATCTGCACCAATCAATAAGGCCATGTCCACTACATCAGCAAGTGGGGCATTCCAAGAGAAACACGACAAGGACTTAATGGCACAATTATCCCCAACATAGCAACAATGAGATATACCAGTGATGATTTATCATATAAAGGCTCAAAATTCCCAATATTTATGGCCTTGGATCTAGAGACCTCAAAGTTGTTGATTTTAGTTGTAGAAGGATTTTGGTTGCAGAGCAGAGGATAATTTTTAGACCTTCTACGCAAAGTTTCAAAGGGAAAGGACCTTCCTCCTAGCTTATAAATAGACCCAAAGTTGCATTGTAAAGGCATATGGAGTTGTTTGCTCGTACCTAGTATCTAGTCTTTTGGGCTCTTACTTTAACCCTCCTCAATTATAATAAGTAAAGCTCAAACCTTGAACCACTATCTAAGGAGCATCAAGCCTCTCTAGGTTGCATGCCTGGTAAACATTTTTGGCACATTAAAGGAAGTCATGCCTAATTTTGATTTGTTCTCGTTTGAAGTGTTTTCGATTCCTAGTTATGCAAAAATTAGTGTCTTCATTCTAGTTATTAGATATTGGTTCCCATGTTCATTTATGGACACTTCTTTCAATTAGGAAAAGGGAATTTATTCTTGGCATATCACCCCCATTCTTTTAATTTTTTGTAAAGTATACTTTTCTTGCATTTTTACTTTCATTACAATTCTCTTTTCCCTACGAACCCCCTGGCCTTAGCTCATGAAATCCTTTATGCACCAAGGATTCAATTTGATAAGGAGTCAACCTTAATTAAAAACCCTTGAGGTTTTCTTATAGGTGGTCCTTCTATATGTGACACTTCCTATTGTTTCACTCTATGTGAGGCATGAATTCCCTTGGCATGTTAGGCTTCCACCCCAATGGATCTATGCATTCTAAGATAAAAATAGCTTGTCTCAAATTTCTGGTGGGACAAGATTCTATGTGTGCCCCATGAAGTTAAAAGAAATATCTCAATTGTAATCTTGGTGAAGATCATAGTCGATCTTCTTAAAGTGAACCATTGGGGAATTCACCTAACAACTCTGCTAAAAAGAGAAAGACTTCGAAGAAGTCATCTGACAAAACATAGATTGAGATTCTAGTGGGGGTCTCTATCTCATGAGCTTGTTGAAGCATTATTTTCTTACTTGGAAACTCCATTATCAAGGATAGGGCCTTGAATTATATGAGTAGAAGGTTTGTAACCAAAGCCTTTGCCCAATCCAATAAATAAGAGTTGATACCACCACTTTATTAGAGGAGGAGGATGAATAGATTGTGCAACAAGGTGACTGTTACACCTATCCAAGGTCCTAAAATGACAAAACACAAATTGGACTCAACAGATCATGAAGGCAAATAAACAGACAATAGCCTGATTAAATAAAACTAAAAACCTCTAGAAAAGTAACGGATTACAAAGATTTTATAATATAGGAGGAAGAGAAGGCTAGTGACACATGTCACCATATGAAAGCCAAATGACATGTGTCATGTAAGAAGCATACACGTATCAAGACTAAAAAAAGGGAAAGGTACATATTATAATATTTCTAACAATTACCATGCTAAATCATCCTCCTAAAAAAATTCCAGCATGGAATGATAGAGGTCCCTTGATTCCATCAAATCCACCTAATGTATGTGGCTTGATTCTCATCTCAGTGTTCAAGTCCTTACCATACTTCTTAGGAGAAGATGTTTTCACCCTGACAGAGTATTTGCACAACCTAGTGAGATTGTGTGTTATGCACTTCATTAAAAAACAAGATATAGCCCTCAAGCTACTAGTGGCTTCTTTTAGAGGGAGAACACATGAATGATACCTCATCCTTAGCCCATAATCAGCCAGAAGTTACAACCGGTTTGTAATACTCCTGATATGTAGATTCAAAGAGAAGGTAGATGGAGCATCTCTCCTAAAGCAACTCATGACCATCAAGAGCGTACGGAAGATTTCAACATTTGATTCCACAAGACTTGATGAAGGATCCCAAATGTGATCTAACCACCTCTAGGTATGGAATTTATTTACTATCTAAAAGCTTTCAATTCTAAAATTATCATGGTTGTCAAGTCTAAGGGTGGGAACTCATTATCGAAGGCCTGTGAGATAGTCATCTAGGCTAAAAGATATCTAATCCAAATAGGAAGGCTAGCCCCTAGACCACCTTTGCCATTGTTTCCTTCCATTCATGCCTCATATCATCCCTCTTCAATTGTACAATCTGCCACTAGTATAACTATCCTAGCCATGAGCTTAGAACAACATCACACTCCCACTCTTTTTGTTGCTAAGATTGATGAATTGTATAATATGATGAGAACCTTCTCTATGATATCACAACCTTAAAGAGATAGCATAAAATCCAAAGGTTTTATGCAAAGTTAATCGAAGCCTCATTTCCAAAAAGGAAATCCAAATGTTCGATTGCATCGAGCTGGATATCATAAGCCTCTATTTTTTACCAACAAAAATACCAGTTATTCGTAGGTTCTAACTCAGTAGAAAGTACCTATGTCAATCTTGGTCCAAAAATGCCTACAAGCTTATCTAGGGACTTAGTCGCCACCCAAAATAACTACGTTGAGGATCTCAATGGCTGGTACTATCCTACTTCCAACTACCACCCTTATGATTGTTATGTAAAATTTAAACCTCAAATATTCAAGACAACTCCTTTGGATCATAATGTTACACATCTGTCTTAGTCAAAAGTCCAAAAACTAAGTCTAAAACCTACTCTCACCATGGCATCAACTACCAATTCATCAAACCCAAATCAAATCTTTGTTACTTGGAATGAAGCTGAAGTGTATGCTATGTTAGATGAGGTAAGACCCTCAACCTTTGGAAGGTCACAATTCTGATTGAAATATATCACTAGGGCCAAGAGAAGGGCCATTATAAGGAAGAGGGTATCTAGTCCAATAGACACTAGACCCTAAATAAGGGAAGAAAACAATTGAATGATTTTCCCAACACTAGCTATACCAAAAAACTAGGTCTAAATAGTCCTAACAATCATAAGAACTACCCCAAAGCCTCTAAGGTAACCTATTGCAAATTCATTGAGGTCACCTTTGATGGTATAAATGGCTAGGCTTATGAAAACATCAAATACCATTCTAAGAGTCCCCTCTATTAAACCTTTCAATGTGGTGGAGCACCTGAGAAAATCTACCATAACCATGTCTCTTTAGGACATCCTCTTGATCCTTAAATAGATGAAAAACTTAGAAGAGACCCTCAAGAAGTAAAAGGAGTAAGCAAACAAGGAAAACTTTGCTTTAGGGACTATGTTGGCTCAAAAAATGACACCAATCTAGAATAAGCCATCTATTACACTAGTCACATGTTGGTGAGTTACAAAACCAAATATGTATATGTGGAGAAGCTATGTCTAGTTGTCATATTTACTACCAAAAAACTTTGTCACTATATGCTAAATCATACAACCTATGTCATTGCTAGAGAAAATACATTGCATTATATGATGAGTCACACTTACACCAATACCCACACTACCAAATGGATAATGCTCTTAATAGAATTTTATCTAAATTCATAAGTCAAAAATCCATAAAGGATTAGATCATTGTTGACCAACTTGTTGAATCTCCTCTTCAAGATGATAAACCACTTTTCATAGAGCTTCCAGACGATTCCATATTTAGTGTTACCAAGATCGAAGAGCATGTCAAACATGAGGATGAAGTTGATATTACCCTTTTCTTCGATGGTTCTAAGTGTGAACAAAGGAGAGGTGTCAAAACTGTTTTCTTCATGCCTTAAGGGGTTCCCATCCCTTTGTCATTTTTTTGTTTGTGGAAAACACCCCAAATGGGATGCCACTTTTGGATAAGTCCCAAGGAGGTAGAGGTATTTATTCCACCAAAAATGCCTAGGGCTCGCACCTGGTCTGCCCCCTTTGAAACACTCAACGAGCATGCCTAAAACAACAAAAACAATAACAAACAAACACAAAAAACACAACATAAAAAAAAAAAAAAACACAAAACAAACAAAATCAACATAAAAGCATAAATACAACGAAAACTCAAAAAAAAACAAAAAAATAAATAAATAAAATAAAAAATAACAACAAACCACAAAACACGCAACACATAAGAAAACCATAAAAAACAACAAAACAACACACAAACACTTTAAAAAAATAAAAAACACAAACACAAAAAACAAAAACATGAAAAACAACAAAAACACAAACATAAAAAAACACAAAAACAAAACAATACAAAACACACACACACCCCTTGAAAAACTGAAAAAAAAAAAGAAAACAAAAACAAAAAAACAAAACACAACTACGATCTTTTTAGGCCAAAATACTTTTAAGGCAAGATTCAACAAAGGAAACATAAGAAATATATGTCTAAGCTAGGGAACTAAAAAACCCTAACCGAACCAAAGAGAAGCAAAAACAAAGCAAAAAGGAACTAGGTACCTCTAGTACTGGAGCCATCCAAAGAAAATATAAAAAGCAGAGCTTACCTTATTTGTGAAGCCCACCATCTAGGAGGGTGGTCGTAGCAAGTAAGATCACCTTTGTCCAATGCCCAATTAGCTAAAGCATTAGCACTCATGTTATGTTCTCTGACCACATGATTGTAATCCACTTTCAAAAATCCCATCTGGATTAATTTAATCTTCTCAACAATTCTTTTTATTCTCCAATCAACCTTATGATTCTTAGGAGTCTTCAAAAGATTAATCATGAGTTGAGAGTCAGATTCAACCAACACCTTTTCCCATCCAACCTTAGCAACCTTTTGAAGGCCTATGAGGATATCATACCCCTTAGCAAGGTTATTGGAAAGGATACCCAAGTTCTCAGCAAAAGTGAAAACTAGGGAGCCATCTGAAAGTCTATCAATTCCTCCTATACTAGCTTTTTCGAGGTTCCCCCTAGGGGCTCCATCGGTATTGACTTTTCCATAATCCTTAGGAGGAGGCTACCAATTCCTTGGTCTCTCCATCTTGCAATTACTCACATTCCCTTTAAGTTGGTTGCCCTTAGAAGAGTTAATCTTCAATATTTGCATCACTTGATTCCATCTTTGGTGGGAGTTTTAGGAGTGATTAAGGAGTTGTTGGACTGATTCAACTAAGTTGGCAATCGTCTTTTTCTAAATATAGTGAATATATTTTTTTCTTGATTGAAAATTTTGTTGTTCCTTTCATTCCAATATTCCAAGGTAGAATGGTAGAACCCATCCAAACTAACTACCTAATGAAATGATCAACACCCTCCTGTTTAGGCCAATCCCTCCAAAGTTTTTCAAAAGTAGAAAAATTGGACCACTTTAAGCCAAATAAGATGGTCATTCTCCTCCATATCTCATAGGCTAAGGTATACCTTTTTCATTTAAGTTTGACTTCCCCTACACTAATAATAATGCATAATATAAAGCATTGATCCTACGAATCCAAACCATTGTTGCCATGTGCATTAAACATATCCATATCATAGGTGACTCCCTCCTTATTGTTAATTAAGTTAAGGGGGTCTACCTGTGCAAATGCTTAGTTTTAAAGTCTTACAAATTAATTGTTGATAAATTGTTAACCAACTTTGACTAGTATGACATTGAACCTTTTCCAAGGTTGTCTATCATTTTGCAAATACCATTGCCTCTCTTGGGTCCCTTATTCCACAAAACCTTGCTGATAACATCACTCAAGTTCAAGTTACCATGCTTTCCCAATCGACTATCTCCCATGAATATTCTAATGATGAATGTGACGTCCATCTAGTTTAGGCAAAGCCTTACCATGATGTATATGCTCAAATAAAGGTTTTCCTCAAACTTAGTACCCTTCCTACTAAATTGATATCACATACTAAACACACGTTCAAACAAAAAGTGACTCGATATACTCTCTTAGGGGATGTGCTTTATCACCATAACTATGATGGTGTTATTTATTGTCTCAAACCACAAGAGGTAAGTTGGATGATATCTCAAAGCATATTTTATACATGGGTTATTATTGGCCCACCATGGAATGTGACCATTGCACATATGTTAAAAATGTCCTAAATATCAACATCATACCAATTTGACCCATGTTCCATCGCAAGCATTGCAACCAATTCAGGCCCTGTGGCCATTTTTGTAATGGAGCCTAGATCTTATTAGGAAAATCTCCCCTCCATCCTTGTGATATCATACATCCATCATCACAACCACAAAATACTTTACCAAGTGGGTTGAGGTTATCCCTCTTACTAACACAATTGGTTCTTAAATCGTTGAGTTTATACAATACATCATTTGTCATTTTGGTATCCCTTCGAAGGTCATATCCGATAATGGTTCCCCATGTTCGAGCATTGTGCAACAAGTATCATATCCAACACAACTTCTCAACGTCCTATTACCCCCAAATCAATGGACAATATGAAGCTACAAATAAGACTATCTTTGCCATTCTCAAGAAAATTGTATAATAAAATCATAAATATTTGCACCTCCAACTTCGTTTAGTGCTCTGGGCTTATTGCATAAGCATCCACACATCGACAAGGGAAACTCCATTTTCATTATTCTACGATGTTGAAGCCATCATGCCTCTTGAGATTGAGATCCTGATCCTACGCATATCCTTATAGGAATTCATGGATGAGGATACAACCTACCAAGCAAGGCTTGACCAACTCACTCTCCTTGATGAATGCCAAATAATGTTCTTGTCACGTTTATCAAGATCAAATCAAAAGATCCTATGATCACAAAATCCATCCATGAGAATTCCAATTTGGTGACCTTGTGGTCAAAGAAAATTAGCAAAACTCAATCTTTCATCTCATCTACGTGATAATTTTGCTGTCAACTAGCTTGGTTTGTTCATTATCATACAAACATTTGGATCGAGGGCCTATAAGATTTCCACTTTCAAGGGAATTAAGAAACCTAAGACCATCAATATCCTCCATTTGTGTGCATTTTTCACCTAATTCATATTCACCTATGTCTTCTTGTATATAATCAATTTTAAATAAAAAAACACAATAAATCAACAAAAACATGTAAAATCAAACAACAACAAGCTCATATCACAAGCACTCTTCACTTTCCAATAAGTTCATTTTATCGCCATGTTCTCATTATTTTTATTTTTTCTAAATTCCTCGCAGAAAATTCCTAGTTGTACGGTCATGCTTCGAACAACTAAGTATTATGGACCAATGTGTTTCTCTCTTGCCTCTTTCCCCTCTTTATTTCTCCTATTTTCTTCTTTCTTCTTATTTTTCCGTATTCTCTTTCTCCTTCATTCTCTAGCATCTTTCACTCCATCACCATCTAATTACTTTTTCCATGCTTCATTTTGTGTTCTTATTTTGTTTTAATCTAATGCTACCTTGGTAATCATTCGGTTAAGTTTGACACATGTCGTTATGAAGGATATTGTTGTATTAATCAAGGGCATCTTCATAATCGTAGCTATCCAACCTCCTTACATGAACTTATCCACAGTCTCCACTACTCCCAAATTCATAGCTCTCCATGCTTTGTCTCTTTCCTCTCTTAGGCTTGGAGAATCTTTGGGTTATTTCAGTTGTTTAGCCATGCCTAGTGTCTCAATCAACCTTTATTGAGTGTCATATATCCCTTGAGTGATATAGGCCTTCATGGTTACATCAAGTTTCCTCCTAGACCATGCACACATATCAAACATTAATCATATTTTTAGTCTAGAAAATATGAAACCAAGAATCCCTCTCACCATAAAGCGAACGATTTTTCCTGCTCATCCTATCATGTGGATAATCTGAGCCTAAGGATCCATATAGCATATGTGTCAAAAAAAAAAAATGATCATCAATCAAAATCAATATAAAAAATGGTATTTTATCATGGATACTTAGGCATATTAGACGTCTCATCTAGGGCTATAAATGTTTGGCTAGCAATGTAGCAACATCGAAGGATTGTAGGGCTATAGATGTTTGACTAGTAGTGGAGTATACCCTCTATGTGATGACATATCTGTCACATTAGCAATCTTATTTTGTATAGACCTATGAACGCTCATGCATGAGTCATAATTGGTCAGTCATACCTCACTTAAAATAAAATATGAACATCACTGCACACACTTTTGTCTCTAAGAAACTTGACTTCTTTGGTTGGTTTTAGTTTCTTCAAGCATTAATTTTATTAGTAGATGATTTTGAACGATGTCACTAGGGTGTTTGAGCTTCCTAAAATTACTTTCTCAAACATGGATCTTGCCCTCTTTGCATCCAAAATAGCTCTACTCAATCCTTTAGCAACTAGTAAAAATAGTAAAGGGGATAAAGGACATACTTATCTCAGTTCTCTCGAGGGTCTAAAGAATTTAGAAGTTGATACATTGATAAGAACAACAAAGGATATAGAATAAATGCATCCCATAATCCACTTTACTGTCAAATAGCTAAAACCTATATGTAAGAGCATCAATCTAAGATACAACCAACCAGTTATATCATAAGCTTTAGATAGATATAATTTTAGGACCACTACAAGAAGATTTTTAGTTTTAAGAGAGTGAAGGACCTCTTGAGCAGCTTCTATGGCTTAAAAAATCTATCTACCTGCTATAAACCAAACTGCTCCTAGAAAATCACTTTAGAGAAAATCTTCTTCAATCTAACAGCTAGAATCTTTGTAATGATTTTATATATATAGTTACACAAGGAAATATGTCTAAATTTATCAAATTTTATAGGCTTATCCTTTTTTAGAATCAAAACTAGAAAGTGGAGTTAAAATCCCCCAAAACCTAACCACTCAACCTGACTTCCTCCATAACTCTGAGAAGATCCTCCTCAAAAAGATCATAGAAAACTAGGAAAAACTCCACAACCCATCCATCAAGCCTCAGATTTTTAGCCTTTTTGAGAGAAGTCAAGATAAATTTTAGTTCTTCATTTATGACCTCCTTCATAAGAAACTGATTATCCTCCTCTATCACAAAACTAGGAAAGAAGGTAGTTAACTTTAAAATTTTCCCAATGTTGACTCTATCAGGTTCTTTGTAGATAGATTGAAAATGTTTTACTCCCAAATCTGCTAACTTGGATAAACTCCTAACGAGGACCCCTTCTTCATTTTGCATCTCCTAGACAATTTTTACCTTCTTCCTATAATTAGCAAAATTATGAAAATACTTAGTGTTTTCATCCCTTTTTTTTAATCATATAACTCTACTTTTTATTCTCCATTCAACTTCCCTCCACTCCTAGAATTTGTTCTTCTTAACTTCTAGTTCAACTAGTTTTGTTGTTCTCCTCCTCTTTAAAAATACCAGCCTCATTCTTTTTATGATTTTTTAAAATTTTCTCCTCCACCAATTAAGATTTCTATCCATACTCTCCTTTTTAACTGCAATCTAGGATGCCACAACTCCCTTTAAATTTTTTTAAGAAACAACAAATTGAAAACTCACCAATAACCTAGAACTTTGGTCATAACCAATCCATTCTTTTCTAATCAGTTGCTAAAATCCCTCTTCCTCCAACCAAATTAGATTATGCTTAACAGAACTGGTAGCTTTTGCCTCTTGAATTTATAATTGAAGAAGAATGGGAGAATAATCTGAGCCACCTCCAATCTCAATCCATGATCATTTTCTATCTATTTTGTGAAGAACACAAGCTTATACTAAGAGGGGGGTGAACAATATAAGATAAAACTTTTACTTTTATTTCCAAAGCAATAACTTCAAATATTATCAATTGCAATAATGAAATAATGCACAAATCACCACACACATAAGAGACAAATATTTTACGTGGAAACTCCTTCTCGGTAGAAAATCATGATAAAATATTGCTTATAAATTTCTTCAATAAATTTCATGGGTACCAAGCCACAAGAGACACCAATCCCCTATTACAATGTTCATGGACACCAATCCATAGGAGACACCAATCCCCTCTCAAGTTTGTGGACATCAATCCACAAGAGACACCAATCCCCTCTCAAATTTGTGGACACCAATCCACAAGAGACACCAATCCCCTCTCAAGTTCATGGGCACCAATCCATAGGAGACATCATTCCCCTCTCAAGTTCATGGACACCAATGCATTGGAGAAACTAATCCCCTCTACTCTAGTTCATGGACACCAATCTACAAGAGACACCAATCCCCTCTTATAAGTTCGTGGCCACCTACCCACAGGAGACACCTATCCCTTCTCAAGTTCATGGACCACCAATCCACAGAGACACCAATCCCCTCTACTGGTTCATGGACACCAATCTCCTCTGCTTTGGTTCGTGGAAACCAATTCATATGAGACACCAATCCCCTCTACTCTAGTTCATGGACACAATCCATAGGAGACACCAATTCCCTCTGCTCTGGTTCATGGACACCAATCCCCTCTACTCACAAATATGGCACAAACTCTACTTAAGTCTTCTCTCAAATATACTCCAAAATCTTGCTCAAACCTACTCATAAATCCTACTAAAATCTGCTCTCAAATTTTCTCACAAATCCTTCTCAAATTTTCTCCAAAACCTGCTCACAAAACTTGCTCAAACCTACTCCAAAATCTGCTGACAAAACCTGCTCAAACCTGCTCCAAAACCTTCTCACAAAAATTGCTCAAACCTTCTCCAAAATCTGCTCACAAAACTTGCTCAAACCTGCTCCAAAACCTGCTCATAAAACTCACTCAAACCTGCTCACAACTCTGCTCAAATCTTGCATATATACAATGTTTATCTATTCCCAAATATTGCATACAAACAATGTTCATATTGTAATTGCTAATTTGCACCTTCCCTTCCTCTTGTAGATGGTTGAAAATGTTATTCTTTTCAATTGAATCCTTTCACACTATTTCTTGCACTAGATGAAACTTTGACTTGTTTTAAAACAACCCTTCTATTTGTGTGAGACTATACTATTTTGCTTATTTCTACATGCACTCAAAAACCAATCTCAATGCACAAGTTTGCTTACAAATCTGATCTATAACCTTTGCATATTTACTCCCAATTCCAATAAAAAATAATGCACAAGTTTTCTCACAAATCTGATCTATAACCTTTGCACATTTTCTCCCAATTTCAATAAAAAATAATGCACATGCAATAATTCCTTATACCTACCACTATATGACAACAAAAATATTTTTCTCAAAAAAAACCACTTTGAAAAAGGAATTAAATCACCATACCGATAAATCTACCTCAATAATGATGATCTTCTTTTGTATGAGCTTTTCAAACCTGTCTTGACAAAAATAATTTTCCTTTTGTTTGTCCCTTCAAAATATGGTTTGTAATTCTCTTTTTATTTTCTTGATTAAATATCAAATCAATCACTTTAAAATCCCTTATCAAAACATACACAATAAAGCTTAATTATAACTCCTTATATCTCCTTTTTTGAAACTCACAATATAAAGCTTTATTAACAACTAAAACCCTTACATCTCCTTTTATTAATTTTCAAACAATGAAACCTTATACTAACATCATAAACCTTATATCTCCTTTTATTATTTTGCAAAAATAAAACTCTACACTAGCATCATGACCCTTATATCTCCCTTTATTAAATTTAATAAAATAAAACTTTAAATACCTTGCACAATCGCAACAAGATTCGATCCCCTGTCCTCTAGAAGCACAACGCCCTCACAAGCGCTCGTGACTAGCTATGCTACCATAGCAGGTGAAACCTAAAAGGGTCACATAAATATTTGACTCCTTATAGCTCTGTCTCAACTTCTTCAGCAAAATGACATCGAAGAGATTCGACCCTCTAACCTCTTGCACAGTAGCGCTCCATGCAAGGTAGACAACCAACTAGGCTATCCCAGCAGGTGAAACCAAAGGGGCATGATATAATGTTTATCCTTGTCTTTGTGCTCCCTCAAACATCAAAACCACAACAAAACAATGTCAAAAAGATTCGACCCTCTAACCTCCTGCACAACAATGCTCCACATAAGCTAGACAACCGGCTGGGCTATCCCAATAGGTGAAACCAAAGTAGCATGATATAATATTTATCCTTGTCTTTCACTACTGCAAGTTTTTTTTTGCTCTTCTCCTCTGTCTGCCACTTGCACTCACCATGACAGATTACTCGATTACATTGCCCATTTACAAAGGTAAAATAATACCTCATATATATATGTTTCCCATTGTCTTTGATTTCATCAAGGAGGTCAACTCTTATTATTTGCTTTCAACTTTGTATCTTCTCCAAATATGTCGACACATTTTATTTTTCAAACACTTTATTATGCAGGAGCATCCGGTGGCAGCAGAGCAATCTTGCATTTTTTTCTAAGTGTGCCTTGATGTCGCGATATCGCGATAGGGAAAAGTGTCGCGATATCGTGACAGGGAAAAGTGTCGCGATATCGCGACATGTCGCATTTTCGTGACTCAGAAAGGAGAGAGAAGGCACGGAGTAAAAATGTCGCGATATCGCGACATGTCGCATTTTCGCGACTCAGAAAGGAGAGAGAAGGCACGGAGTAAAAATGTCACGATATCGCGACATGTCGCATTTTCATGACTCAAAAAGGAGAGAGAAGGCACGGAGTAAAAATGTCACGATATCGCGACATGTCGCATTTTCATGACTCAGAAAGGAGAGAGAAGGCACGGAGCAAAAATGTCACGATTTCGTGACATGTCGCGAAATCGCGACCGAAGAAAGACAGGAAGGGCCAGAGGAGAAAATGTCACGATTTCGTGACATGTCACGAAATCGTGACCGAAGGAGCAGAAAGAAAGCAAGGAAAGAAATTGTCGCGATATCATGACATGTCACGATTTTACGACCCGAGAGGCATGGAGGAGGCAGAAAGGAAAGATGTCGCGATATCGCGACATGTCGCATTTTCACGACCAACAGGTAAGGGAAGGCGCAGGCAAGAAAAAGTGTCGCGATATCGCGACATGTCACATTTTCATGACTCGCAAAGGGTAGAAAGGCAAAGCAAAAGTGTCACGATATCGCGACATGTCGCATTTTTGTGACTCGCAAAGGGCAGAAAGGCAGAAAGCAAAAAGTGTCGCGATATCGCGACATGTCGCATTTTCACGACCAACAGGAAAGGGAAGGCGCAGGCAAGCAAAAGTGTCGCGATATCATGACATGTCACTTTTGTGACTCACCAAGGGCAGAAAGGCAGAAAGCAAAAAGTGTCACGATATCGTGACATGTCGCATTTTCGTGACTCGCAAAGGAGCTGGAAGACCAAGCGTCGGAAGGAAGCCGTTTCGAAAGCCAAGACACCGAAGAGGCACGGGAATGGAAACGAAGGGTCAGAAAGGGGAAACGGAGAGTCACGCCAATGATTTTAAAAGGGCGAAGCAAAGACATGGAAGGGGTCAAAAAACTATGGAGACAGAGTTGCAGACGTAAAGGCAAGAAGCCATTCTGGACCTGTTAGGCCATTTTTCTTCCAGGCGGAAGATGTTGTAACAGAAGCTATCTTTCGAGAATAAAAAGTTTATTCGGCAGACTGTTGCCATGACTGTAATTTTGTTCTAATTTGTTGAAAGTGATTATAGATTCGTCGTGAGCGAGTTGGCTCTCGATCAAATGGTATCAGAGCAGGAGTTCCTGAGTGTGTGAGCAGATCGCCGAAAGTGAGGCAGTTTGCACCAGGATCTGTGGAGAAGAGTGTGAGGAAGAATGCCTCCACGAAGAAACCATGGTGGTGGGAGGAATGTGGTACCTGAGGAAGATTTCAAAGCTTTGTAGAGGCAAGTGCAAGCCCTGCAAGAGGAGTTGCGAAGAGGGGTTGAACCAAGGGGAGAAGACCATAGTGAAGATGAAGCTTGGGAGGTTGATAATCCATCAGAGGAAGAGGAAGCAATGAATCCTGTAGAAGTCAGATTAGTTAAGGCCATAACTCGGATCGGGAAGAAGCCAAAGTTTGATGTCTCCACGTACTCTGGGAAACTCAATCCAGAAGAGTTGATTGATTGGATCAATGATATGGAGGAGTATTTTGAGTATGAGGAGGTTGTAGATCCAGATCGGATCAAACTGGCAAAAACAAAGTTGAAAGGCCATGCTAGCATATGGTGGAAAGAAGTACAACTAGAAAGAAATAGGAGAGGAAAGGAAAGGATAACCAGATGGGACCGAATGGTTGAGAAGTTGAAGAGGCAGTTTATTCCTACAGATTACGAATTAGAGTTGTTGAGGAAAATGCAGAGCTTGAGACAGTCAAGCAAATCTATCAAGGAATATACCGAGGAGTTTTACCAGATTTTAATAAGAGCTGGACATTCAGGGGATAGTAAGGAGAAAGTAGCTCGTTACATAAATGGGTTAAGAATGAATATCCAAGAAGAACTCAGTTTGGTCAGAATTACCACCATTGAGGATACATATCAGTTTGCCTTGAAGGTTGAAGAGAAGCTGAACAGAAGATTTGAAGGCAAACAAAGAGGAAGAGGTCGAGGTGGAAGAACTGGGGGAAGGACCAATGGAGGAAAATTTGATGATCGAAATAAGACTGGTGAAACGAGTACCAACCAAGATCAGAAAGAGGAGAATACTTACCGCCCCCGTAATCAGAACAACGGTTACCAAAGGGGAAGAGGTAGAGCTGGACGTGGGTATGGAAGAGGTGGATTTCATGGAACCTATTTCCATTGTGGAGAAGAGGGACATCGGGCATATGAGTGTCCCCAATACCAAGAGAGGATGAATAAGCGACCTGAGGATCATGCCAGAGCTGCTGTAGCAGATGAAGGTGCTGAGTCTGAACATTCTGAAGAAGCAGAAGAAGGAGAAGTGTTGATGACAAGAAGAGCATTGATGAATGGAGGGAAAGATGTGGATCAAAGGAAGAGCTTATTTCGCACGAGATGCAAATGTGCAAGTAAGACCTGTAATGTTATCATAGATAATGGTAGCACAAACAATTTGGTTTCAGGAGAAATGGTGACTAAGCTGAAACTAGAGAAGAGGGCGCACCCGCATCCATATCGGATTGCATGGTTGCAGAAAGATCATAGGGCATTAGTCAGTGAGCAGTGTTTGGTTAAATTTCATATTGGAACTTATCAAGATGAGGTTCTATGTGATGTTTTGCCTATGGATGCTTGTCATTTGTTGTTGGGGAGACCATGGCAATTTGACAGACGCGCGGTGCATGATGGACATGCGAATACGTACTCTCTGACCAAAGGTGGAAGGCGTCACAAGTTGAAGCCATCAAGGGAAGTGGATGAAAAGGTATGCAGTAGTGCAAGAATCTGTCTGGTAGATGGTAGAAAATTTTTGGATGGCCTGAAGAGGGAGTCTATGTGTTACGCATTAATTCCTACCGTTAAGAAGGAACAATGTATGGATATTCCAGTAGAGGTTGAAAGTCTATTAGAAGAATTTCTTGATATTGTGTTCGATAATGTGCCTGAGGGCTTGCCACCAGTGAGAAATATTAGCCATCAAATTGACTTGATTCCAGGGGCCAGTTTACCCAATAAAGCAGCCCATAGAATGTCTCCCACGGAGAACGAGGAGTTGAACAGACAAGTTCAAGAGTTGTTGAGGAAAGGATTGATCAGAGAAAGTTTGAGTCCCTATGCAGTACCTGCAGTACTAGCACCGAAGAAGGATGGAGAATGGAGAATGTGTACTGATTCCAGAACCATAAATAAGATTACCATTAAGTATAGATTTCCATTGCCTAGAATGGACGATATAATGGACTGTTTGAGTGGAGCTAAATACTTCACAAAGATTGATTTAAAGAGTGGGTATCATCAGATTCGCATCAGAGAAGGTGATGAGTGGAAGACTGCTTTCAAAACCAAAGAGGGTTTGTACGAGTGGTTGGTCATGTCGTTTGGTTTAACCAATGCACCTAGTACATTCATGAGGTTAATGAATGAGGTGTTGAAAGACTTCCTAGAGAAGTTTGTTATTGTTTATTTGGATGATATTCTAATTTTTAGCAAGACATTAGAAGAACATTTGATGCAAGTTCGGATAGTTTTTGAAAAGCTGAGGGAGGAACAGTTGCTGATTAACTTGAAGAAGTGCAGTTTTGTGAAGAAGGAGTTGGTGTATCTGGGATTTGTCATTTCAGATGAGGGTCTAAAAATGGATCCAGAAAAGGTGAAGGCTATCATTGAGTGGCCTACTCCAAGGAACATAACGGAGGTAAGATCATTCCATGGTCTTGCAAGTTTCTATAGAAAGTTCATTAGAAACTTTAGCAGTATTTGCGCACCCTACGTGAAACCATGAGAGGGGATAAGAAGGAGTTTAAGTGGACTACAAGGGCAGGTGCAAGTTTTGAGATGTTAAAAAGGAAGGTGACGGAACAACCCATTTTGATACTTCCAAATTTCAATAAAGTATTCCAGGTTGATTGTGATGCTAGCGGCAGTGCCATTGGAGCTGTGTTGAGTCAGGAAGGTAAACCTGTGGCATATTTTAGTGAGAAGTTAAATGATGCTAGGAAGAAATACTCTATTTATGATCAGGAATTTTATGCTATAGTTCAGGCTCTTAAGAAATGGAGACACTATTTGTTAGCAAAAGAGTTTGTTTTATATACTGACCATCAAGCTTTGCAGTATATTAATAGTCAAGGAAAACTGAATCAGAGACATCTGAAGTGGGTTGAATTTCTACAGAGTTATACCTTTGTTTTGAAGCATAGGAGTGGGAAGTCTAATAGAGTTGCAGACGCCTTGAGTAGGCGGCAAAATTTGTTGTTGGAGATGAAGGTGGAGGTCGTTGGGTTTGAAGAACTCAGGAGTTTGTATCCAGAGGACCCGGACTTTGCAGAAGCTTGGAAGGCATGTTTGTCTCCTATTACCTTGGATAGAACTAAATGGCTGGATTTCACAATCCAAGATGGGATGCTATTTCGAAAGAACCAATTGTGCATTCCTAGAAGTTCAATGAGGGAGAATATGATAAAGGAGAAGCATAGTGGAGGACTAGCCGGGCATTTTGGTCGAGATAAGACCATTGCCCTTGTCAGTGAGAACTACCATTGGCCACAGTTGTAGCAGAATGTGACGAAATTTGTGCGGGGTTGCAGAGTGTGTCAGATGGCTAAGGGAGTGAGACAGAATACAGGATTGTATCAGCCATTACCTATACCAGAAAGACCATGGGAGGACATCAGTATGGATTTTGTTCTTGGCCTACCAAGGACCCAACGAGGAAATGACTCCATTTTTGTTGTGGTTGACAGGTTTTCGAAGATGGCTCATTTTATTTCCTGTCAAAAAATGAGTGATGCAGTTCATATTGTCGGCTTGTTTTTCAAGGAGGTGGTACGCCTTCATGGTCTACCCAAGAGTATCGTATCTGATAGAGATACCAAATTTGTGGGATATTTTTGGAGGACTTTGTGGAAGCAGTTAAAGACGGATTTGAAGTTCAGTTCTGCATACCACCCGCAGACTGACGGACAAACAGAAGTGGTGAACAGAAGTTTGGGTAATCTCCTAAGATGTCTGGTAGGAGATAAGCCCAAGGGATGGGATTTGATTTTGCCACAAGCAGAGTTTGCTTACAACAATTCTATCAACAGAAGTATTGGTAAATCACCATTCCAGATTGTGTATGGGAACAACCCAAGGAATGCTTCGGAGTTGAGAACGATGGGTAAAGGAGAAAAGAGTAGTGCTGAGGTGGAAGATTTTGCTAAACACCTAAAGAGTTTGCATGAGGAGGTAAAACAACATATTAGTAAGATGAATACTCAGTACAAGGCCAAGGTAGATCAGAAGAGACGTTTCAAGGAGTTCCAAGTGGGAGATGAGGTCATGGTTCACTTGAGAAAGGAAAGGTTTCCTAACAAAACCTACAACAAACTGAAGATGAAGAGGTTTGGACCGTGCAGGATCATAGGTAAAAGAGATTCAGGTAATGCCTATGAAGTGGAGCTGCCAAGCGAGCTGAATATATCACCTATTTTTAATATTTCAGACTTGGTAGAATACCATGAAGGAGTTAGTAGTGAGGCACCAAGAACGGAATTGTGGAGTATTCCAGCGACTGCGCCAGTCACAGATGAGATAGAGGAAATACTGGATACTCGAGAAGGCAGAAGTACCAGGAACCGACAGTATTCAGAATATTTGGTCAAGTGGAAAGGCAGACCTATCGAAGATGCAACTTGGTTGTCAAAAATAGAGGTCGACCGCCTGGGTCTTCCTCCAACAGTCCAGAAGTAGAGGACACTTCTCAATCCACCCCGGGTGTCTGATGCAGGAGCATCCGGTGGCAGCAGAGCAATCTTGCATTTTTTTCTAAGTGTGCCTTGATGTCGCGATATCGCGACAGGGAAAAGTGTCGCGATATCGCAATGGAGTAAAAATGTCGTGATATCGTGACATGTCGCATTTTTGTGACTCAGAAAGGAGAGAGAAGGCACGGAGTAAAAATGTCATGATATCGTGACATGTCGCATTTTCACGACTCAAAAAGGAGAGAGAAGGCATGGAGTAAAAATGTCGCGATATCGCGACATGTCGCATTTTCGCGACTCAAAAAGGAGAGAGAAGGCACGGAGTAAAAATGTCGTGATATCGCGACATGTCGCATTTTCGTGACTCAGAAAGGAGAGAGAAGGCACGGAGCAAAAATGTCACGATTTCGTGACATGTCGCGAAATCGTGACCGAAGAAAGACAGGAAGGGCCAGAGGAGAAAATGTCACGATTTCATGACATGTCGCGAAATCGTGACCGAAGGAGCAGAAAGAAAGCAAGGAAAGAAATTGTCGTGATATCGTGACATGTCACGATTTCGTGACCCGAGAGGCGTGGAGGAGGCAGAGAGGAAAGATGTCGCGATATCGCGACATGTCGCATTTTCACGACCAAGGGTAAGGGAAGGAGGCAAGAAAAAGTATCGCGATATCGCGTTTTCGTGACTCGCAAAGGGTAGAAAGGCAGAAAGCAAAAAGTGTCGTGATATCGCGACTCGTAAAGGGCAGAAAGGCAGAAAGCAAAAAGTGTCGCGATATCGCGACATGTCGCATTTTCGCGACCAACAGGAAAGGGAAGGCGCAGGCAAGCAAAAGTGTCGCGATATCGCGACATGTCACGTTTTCGTGACTCGCAAAGGGCAGAAAGGCAGAAAGCAAAAAGTGTCGCGATATCGCGACATGTCGCATTTTCGTGACTCGCAAAGGGGCTGGAAGACCAAGCGTCGGAAGGAAGCCGTTTCGAAAGCCAAGACACCGAAGAGGCACGGGAATGGAAATGAAGGGTCAGAAAGGGGAAACGGAGAGTCACGCCAGTGATTTTAAAAGGGCGAAGCAAAGACATGGAAGGGGTCAGAAAACTGTGGAGACAGAGTTGCAGACGTAAAGGCAAGAAGCCATTCTGGACCTGTTAGGCCGTTTTTCTTCCAGGCGGAAGATGTTGTAATAGAAGCTATCTTTCGGGAATAAAAAGTTTATTCGGCAGACTGTTGCCATGACTGTAATTTTGTTCTAATTTGTTGAAAGTGATTATAGATTCGTCGTGAGCGAGTTGGCTCTCAACCACTTTAGGTTATAATATTTAACTTTAAGACTATTATATATTTAAATCCTTTGATTTAAACATGTAAAACCTTTTTCCCAACCTTTGTCGTTGTTTTTTAAATATTATAATATATTTACCTTGCTTTGAAATATACTTTCCTTGCTTCTCTTGAAATATATATTTGCCTTGGATGATTTTTCTTTGTTTGCTATTTATCAAGCCCATATCTGACATTATTTATATATTGTCCAACCTTATAAACTTATCACCCTTGAAGAATATTTTTGCCTTGAATACCATGCACCTTTGATATCAATAACAACTCAATATTTCTAACAATCTCCCCCTTTGTCATTGATGGCAACCCTACAAAAAATTTTCTTTTACTGCAACTGGATTCACAATCTACTCCCCCTAACAAGCTGCTCCCCCTTACTAAATTATCTTCCATTAACATCAATGGCAAAGGGCTCCTTGGGGCTAAAAACAAGACCCTTAACACAACCCCGTTACCACCTCCTTTTTTTGAGGTGATCAATTTTGAGATGGGAGTAAAGCTACTCCCAACTTACAATGCTCTTTTTCTTTTTCATTTTTATTTTTCCAAACTTTTGAGGTTATACCTTTTTGAACATTTTGACTATCCTTCTTCTTGCTTGACTTTGAGAGTTCAGGGAACACTGTTCTACACCATTTTTCTCTATACCCAAAATTGTTGCAATTGTAACAAATGATGTTGTAGTCCATGAAAGGTGCAAATGAATTGATATTTCTTCTGCAATTTACAACTTTATGACCAAAATGATTACATGAAAAATAATAATCTTGAAAAAATATTCATCTTGCCTTGGAGGATTTGGTTACATTATTCTTTCTTTGTTTTTTCTGTGATTGTCTCTATTCCTTGATGGTGCATTGTTTTCTTCCTCATTTATGCTTCCACTTTTTAACATATCAGTATAGGTCTTGGGCTCTTCTTCAATTACTTTTTTTAATGCTTCTATTTCTTTTGAGCTTGACTCCCCATTTTGTTTCTCTTGACCTTCTTCAAAACCAAGTCCAATCTTCATAAATGGATATCTTTGTGCTTTGATAATATCATCCAATTTTTTTGAGCTTTTCCTAAACTAATATATCTTATCGTTAAATTTTTAAAGTCCTTTCCTTAGAATGACAGCTTCATGTTCTAGTCTTTCACACTCTAGTTATTTTGCCTTTAATTGTTCAACCACACCTTCTTCAATTCTTCTTGCCTCTTCAACCTTTACTTTTAAGTTGGTGAGATCTTGTAGAATGTTTGCCTTTGTTTTCTCACCCTCTTGTACTTAAGCCTTCAATATTGAGTTCTTCTTTCTAACCCTTTTCAACTCTTCAATAGCAACAATAAGTTCCTCTTCTATGTCAATTGTGGTTTCCTCTTCCTTTTTTGAATCTTTCTCTTCTTCTTAGTCTTCAACTACATAATAATCTTCTTTCTCTTCTATGGCCAAAAACAAAATTTCTTCTTTTTCATTATCGGTGAGGTTTTCATCATTGCTACTGGAGGTACTGCTTGCTTCTTCAACATAAAAACTCTTCTTGTGTCTTTAAAATATCTTGTTCTCATGTTTGCCTTGACCGTGCTTGTTTTTCTTTTCATGATAAATTCTTCTTTCTTTTTTTCTTGTATTCCTTTTCTTCTTCACTGCTACTACTTCTAGCATGTGGACAATTAGATGCATAGTGACCAAGGTTACCACATTTAAAACATTTCATAGACTACATACCTTTGTGTTTTCTTGGACCCTTCGTATTCCTTCACACAAAGTTAGCTTCTTCTCCATTGCTTGATTTTTCACTTGATTCTAGTTTTTTATTTTTGCCTTCTTTGAGGCTTTGAATGCTACCTCTCGTTTGGATGTTTGATATTTTTCTGTCGTCATCTCATAGGCTGTGAGAATCCCATGTAGCTCATCCATGCTGAAAGTTTTGAGATCCTTCATTTATTCAATTACTGAAACCTTTGCATCAAACCTCATGGGAAGTGACCTCAATATTTTTTGAATAATCTTAGAGTCTTCAATACTTTCTCCAAGTCCATGAATGGTGTTGACAACCTCATCAACATGAAGTAGATACCTAGCAATATATTCCTCATCTTTCATCTTCAAGTCTTCAAATTCCTCCTATGGGTTTGAAGTTTTGCCATTTTAACCTTGTCGTCTCCTTCATAAGTTCTCTATAACTTATACCATATTTATTTTGCTGAAGTGCATTGCATGACTTTCACAAACTCTGATTTACATAACCCACTTAAGATTATATTCATTTCCCTGGAATTATTTTCATATGGTTTCTTACAATTTGCATCCGTGGGAGGAGTAGTATATGGTGTGAACCCATTCTCAATGGATTGCCATATATCATATCCATGTGCCATCAAATAATTCCCCATCCTCACACTCCAGAAAGCATAGTTAGTCCCATCAAAAAATGGAGCTCTATTTAATGAAAACCCTTCCTGATGAGCCATTTGTGTTCCTGTAAGATCTTCCTTCAAGTTGTTAGGCTTTCACGAAGGAACCCACTTTGATACCAATTGAAGAACACAAGATTATACTGAGATGGGGGTGAACAATATAAGATAAAACTTTTACTTTTCTTTCCAAAGCAATAACTTCAAATATTATCAATTACAATAATTAAACAATGCACACATCACCACACACATAAGAGACACAAATGTAACGTGGAAACTCCTTGAGAGAAAACCATGACTAAATATTGCTTATAAATTTATTCAATAAATTTTGTGGGTACCAAGCCATAGGAGACACCAATCCTCTATTACAATGTTCGTGGACACCAATCCACAGAAGACACCAATCCCCTCTCAAGTTTATGGACACCAATTCATAGGAGACACCAATCCCCTCTCAATTTTATGGAAACCAATCCCCTCTCAAGTTCGTGGACACCAATCCACAAGAGACACCAATCCCCTCTTAAGTCCATGGATACCAATCCATAGGAGACACCAATCCTATCTCAATTTCATGGACACCAATCCATAGGAGACACCAATCCCCTCTACTCTGGTTCATGGATACCAATACACGGGATAAACCAATCCCCTCTCACAAGTTTGTGGGCACCTACCCATAGGAGATACCTATCCCCTCTCAAGTTGTGGACACCAATATATGAGAGACACCAATCTCCTCTGCTGGTTTGTGGGCACCAATCCATAAGAGACATCAATCCCCTATGCTCTAGTTCGTGGACACTAATCCACAAGAGATATCAATCCCCTCTACTCTGGTTTGTGGACACCAATCCATAGGAGACACCAATCCTCTCTAGTTTGGTTTATGGAAACCAATCCACAAGAGACACAAATCCCCTCTGCTCACAAATCTATCCCAAAATCTTCTTAAGTCTTCTCTCAAATCTGCTCTAAAATCCTACTCAAACCTGCTCATAAATCCTGCTCAAATTTACTCTTAAATATGCTCATAAATACTACTCAAATCTGCTCCAAAACTTGCTTAAACCTGCTCCAAAATATGCTCACAAAACCTGCTCACAACTCTACTCAAATCTTGTATACATACAATTCTCATCTGTTTCCAAAAATTGCATACAAACAATATTCATCTTGTAATTGCTAATTTGCACCTTTCCTTCCTTTTGTAGATGGCTGAAAATGTTCTTCTTTTCAATTGAATCCTTTCACACTATTTCTTGCACTAGATGACACTTTGACTTGTTTTAAAACAACCCTTCTATTTGTGTGAGACTATACTATTTTTCTTATTTCCACATGCACTCCAAAACCAATCTCAATGCACAAGTTTTCTTACAAATCTGATCTATAACCTTTGCACATTTACTCCCAATTCCAATAAAAAATAATGCATAAGTTTGCTCACAAATATGATCTATAACCTTTGTACATTTTCTCCCAATTTCAATAAAAACTAATGCACATCCAATAATTCCTTATACCTCCCACTATATGATAACAAAAATATTTTCCCCAAACAAAACCACTTTGAGAAAAGAATTAAATCACCATACCTCTAAATTTGCCTCAATGATGATGATATTCTTTTGCATGAGCTTTCCAAACCTGTCTTGACAAAAATAATTTTTCTTTTGTCTTTCCCTTAAAAATCTGGTTAGCAATTCTCATTTTATTTTCTTGATTAAATATCAAATCAATCACTTTAAAATCCCTTATAAAAAACATATACAATAAAGCTTAAGAATAACTCCTTATATCTCCTTTTTTTAAACTCACAATATAAAGCTTTATTAATAACTAAAACCCTTATGGCATTGCAACTAATGCAATATGAAAATATAATTGAAGGGGTGGTCTCCCGATTTCGGTGGGAGGTCACCTCTTCAACTTCTTGCTCCGTCCTTGGCCCTTCTATTGGTTTTCCAAGCAGATTCACTCTCTTATGGATTTATAAGTAGATCTCTTTCTTTTCTGGTGGATCCGTAGCGTGTTAAGGAGGTGCGAGAGCAAGAGACCACCCATTTCGGGTAGGAGGTCATCTTTTCAATTATTGCTTGCTCCTTAGCTCTTTCTGTGGATTTTTAGGTAGATCTCTCTTTTCCTATGGATTTCCAAGTAGATCTCATTTTCTTCTGGTAGATCTGTAGCACGCTATGGAGGTACCCCGATGCGGGAGTAAAATACCTCATGTCACTTCTTCTTCTTGCTCCCTTCTTGGCTATTCCTAGGGCTTCTAGGTGAATATCTTGCTTTATCGTTGAATTCCAAGTAGATATACTATTTTTCCTAGGATTTTTAGCCTTTCCTGTCGCTGCTTAGTGCTTGGAGGGTCTCCAAATCCTTTTTTACTTCTTCTTGAGGTGCTCTAGGAAGTCTTCCTGGGTGATGTTGCACGGTTGGACAAACCTGGTTTTTGGATAGGGTGTGGTGGTTTTCATTATTGCTTGGTTTGGGGGATTTGTAGAGCTCTTCCCTACAAGTTTTTTCTTTGACCATGGGGTGGGGCCATGCACTTTACTACCTGCAGGGGAACCTCTTTGTTCATCTCTAAATCTTGGCTTTGCTTCAGAGTGGGCTCCAGTTCATTCGTGTCGCTTGTCGAGATGGTCATTTGCTGGTGTTTCTAGGCTTGGGGAGGCCTTGATTATTCTTAGTTGAGTGACTCCCTTGGTTTGTGAATCGTGGTTGGTGGTTTAGGGTTTTTGGTGGCTTTGATTCATTTTCCTAGCTTGCCAAGATGGTCTCTCATGGGTTTATAAGGCTTAGAGGAGGCCCCATTTGTTCTCTATTGAGAGTTTCCCATTGTTTGTAGTTCTTGGCTGGCATTTTGGGATTTTTGGTGGATGCGTTTCTCTTGATCTACTTGCCAGGATGGTCATTCACTACCTTTTCTAGGCTTGGGGAGGCCTCAAATTTATAGTTGAGTGTTTCCTGTGGCTGACGATTCGGGGCTCGTGTCCAGGGGTTTTTGATGGAGTCCTCTTATTATTTTTTGGTCTTGGAGGGGACCATGTGCTACATTGTATTGCATAAGGGCTTCATGGTTTCTCCACTGGTGGTAGGGTTAGGTTTTCTTGCATATCTGGGTGTCCTCTCTTACCAAGGTTTTTATTCGATTGTGCTTCACCTTTCTTCTATGGGAGATTGCAAGGAGGCTCTTGTGGATGGTCCAGTGTTGTTTGCGGATGGCCTTGGGTTGGTTTACGGAAGATCCTATGCTAGTTTCTAGGTGGTCCTTTTTCTTTTGCGAATGGTCATATCTCGTTTGTGAATGGTCCTGTTGTGGTTTATGGATGATACTGACTCATTTACGGATGGTCTTGTTTTTGGTTGCGAATGGTCCTAATTTTTTTGGTGGATGGTCCCATTTCATTTGTGGATGATCCTATTTCTTTTGTAGATGGCCTTCTATTTTTGAGGTTTTCTCTTGTGTCGAAAAAATATTTTCAAATTGGTGTGAGGTTTTTATCTTATACGAAAAAACCTTTTTCAAATTTGTGTGTACCTGTGAGGTTTTCTCTGCTACCCCTATGAGGGCTTCTCTTCCTAGCCTGTGGCTTCCTCCCTTGCTTTTGTGAGGGATTCTATTTTTCTATTAGATTAGGTAATAGGTAATAGCTTTTATTAATCATGCGAGGAATAAATACAAAGTGATAGGCTATAATTAGCCCATAGAATCACTAACTAATAGCTAACCTACGCACTTAGAGAAATAAGCGCTAACAACTAATAAAATAAGTTTAATCAATAATATTCATTAACAATAAAATATTAGCAAATATATAACCTAGGTAAATAACAAACAAAATACCTAGGAGATTCGACATATTACCAAATAAGTTAATAGTAAGTCGAACATTCCTCATTATTACATTATTTGGGTAATACATATAATTGTCCCAATACAGTGAAGAAGAAGAGAAATAAAAGATGTTTTCTCAGGCTCGGGCTCTAGCTCATGGCTCTGGATTTGGCTCTAAGGTTACCACTGGATGAGTACCTTTTGGTCTATCTCTAGATCTGCCTATAAATCCACCTCTGGATCATTTCCTTTGCATCTACCTGTAGATCTGCCTCTGGAACTTTATCTTTGGGTCTATCTTTAGGTTCATCTCTGGATCATTGCCTTTGGGACTGCCACTCGGTCTGTCACTGGATTTGCCTTTGGGTCTACCATAGGTTTTACCTTTTCTATATAAGCCATACAACATTGCTTTCATCATGGTCTATTGTGTGTGATCTATCCATCCACAATTTATATGAACCTTGTTGACCATTTTCATTTTGTACCAACAACCTAAAGAAGAGTGATTTGTACATCCACATGAGTCACAAGGATGTAATTTCCAACACCTAGTTGCTACATGTCATGTTCTACCACAATGATTGCAACAATGCTTTTTAGGAGTTGTAGGAGATTTAGGGTTTACAAACATTGGTTTATTGGTACTTGTTAGTTCAAAAAAGACAAGGCCTTCATTCTTTGCCCTGACATTTAGCATTATTAGATAATTTATGCCTTGTTCCTATTTACCTAATATCTCACCATTGAATACCATTTTCTTCATCAGTTCAAATCCAAATCCTTTGGTGTGTTTTTCAAAACACCCAATTTCATCATCTTCATAAATGCTTTTAACAATATGACATTTATCACTATTGATGAGATTATGGAGTTTAATTTTTAGGAGGTTCAATTTTTAAGTCACTAGTGTCACAAGCAAAATATACTACTGTGATGAGATCACCTGTGCTACAACTGATATCTACCATTGAAGGTATGAGATCGCTTGTATCACAACAAGCATTGGCCACAGTGGGGTCAAGGTGACATGTGTCACAACAAGCATTCGCCACCCTGGGTTGAAGGTCATTTGTGTCACAACAAGCATCGACCTTTAGGGTTTTGACCTTTTTTTCCTCACTAATGTCCCTTTTTACTTTACGTTGAGCAATGTCAAGAGAAACCAATGACATGTATATTACCCTTACAACACCAATAGGGATTAGAACACCATTTTTTGAATGTCTTCACAAGACATAGAATCATCGAGTATGGCATCTACACATTTACGTAGTGTGAGAAATGTGCCATCCTCATAAAAATCTATCTCGTCCATCTTTGGTGGAAAGTAGATACTTTTAACTGAATTTGCACATTCAGTTGGTTTTGGGGTAATATTTTTTTTTGATCTGCCCATTTGCTTAAGGTGTTGGTATCTGTCAAAAATGCACCTTTTACAATGAAATTTTACAAAATATTGGCTAAGGTGTCGGTCTTTACCGAAAATACACCTTTACAAGTATTTCCCCCTTTTTGCAAAATTTTCTTTGACATAATGTTGCAAGAAGTTTGACTAAGGTGTCAGTGTAGCCAAAAATGAACCCTTTTTAAGTCAGTCTCCCTTTTTAGCAAAATATTCTGTGATGGAGAAAAATAATGTGTATACCCACTTGTTGCAAAAGATAAAGCCTCTAAGGCTTTTTACAAATCTTACCTCTTAGGCAAATGCTGAAGGTTTCTCCCCTTAGTGAAAAAATAAATTGCCACTATGAAGCCTCTTGGACTCTAGTTTTACAAATTTTGCCTTCTAGGCAAATTGTAAAAGTTTTCCCATTAGGGAAAAAAATGGCACCAATGAGGCCTCGAAGGCTTTTACGATGTGCCTTCTAAGAAATTTTAAAAGTTACTCAAATTGAGTGATTACAAGGATTTGTACAAATGCAAAATAATGTAAAATAAAACCTTGATCAACAACTTTTAGAAAAAGATGTCAAAAATATAAATCGTCAACAACTTTCAGCAAAAAACTGTCATCAATTTACAACAAAATTGTCAGCAAGTTTTTGCAAAAAATGATCAATATTGGAGTAATCTTGTTGGAGCAAAATTTTCAACCTGTTTTTGACGAGAATGTAACCCATGATATTTTTGGATAACGCCTTGGCGGTCGACCTGTGATCGACCGAGCTACTTGCCTTGGCGTGTATAAAGGGGTACAAATCCCTCTTTAACACGTAATTTGTGCTACCTTTGCACGTGGTGGTGACGTTGACTACGCAAGGGTGGTGCCTCTGCTATTTTATTTACAAATGAAACCTGCAAAGCAGACGATATCACCTGCAATACACCTTCTCAATGCAGCGTCTGTACGGTGGTGCTACAATAAAAAAAACCAGCAATGACATCTCCTTATCTACTACAGTAAACAACTAATTTTGTTTGCAAATGTGGCTCTCTCTCTCTGTGTCACATGTCGAACGTGCAATTTGAAACTCGATTTATTTCTCCCTTCAATGACGTGTTTGAGACAACAATCGAGATTTACTTTTTGCCTGGCAAGAATTGATCAAAGACAATGAATCAGGGTAAAGTTGCTATATTTTCTAGCAAGCCAAAGGTCACCTCCGCACATGCATTTCGATGCACCATTTCCTTTGCTTCAAATGTTTCTTCTTCATTGCAAATTTTGCGGTTCAAAACTACATAGGTCACCTGCAAATTTACCTCCATGTCTGCTAGTCACACTCTGGTGCATGTCTAATATCTAAACAATGCCAGTTCACATAGCCAATATGATTGCATAAAACTATTGCAGTGGTGGGGATTTGCCTACCAAATTTTGGATAATGAGCACTCTGTAAATGAGATCTACGACGACATCTACAAATTATTATTATTTTTTCTTTTTGCAGATGCTTCTCAATTGACCGGCTCCATGAATAGGTCAGTCTACTGCCTTGATCTGTGATTTGCAGTGATTGCACTATGTCCAAGGTCTTGAAAGATGTTCTTGGCTCTTAGGCTACTCTCGATCCGAAAGCATACGACTCTGATACCATATTAGATTAGGCAATAGGAAATAGCTTTGATTAATCATGCGAGGAATAAATACAAAGTGATAGGCTATAGTTAGCCCATAGAATCACTAACTAATAGCTAACCTACGCGCTTAGAGAAATAAGCGCTAACAACTAACAAAATAAAGCTAATCAATAATATTCGCTAACAATAAAATATTAGCGAATATATAACCTAGGTAAATAAAAAACTAACTACCTAGGAGATTCGACATATTACCAAATAAGGTAATAGTAACTCTAAATTTTTTTATATTTAGCTGTTGTTGTCCTATAGCCCATAGAGGGTCTTCTTCTTCAGTTTTTTTTGGTTGGGAACTCTTCTCCTAGCCTTCATTTTCTTATAAAATGTTATGGGATCATTTCAAAACCCCTCTTACCAATAAAAAAAACAACTAAAAGCCTTATATCTCCTTTTATTAATTTTCAAAAAATGAAACCTTATACTAACATCATAACCCTTATATCTCCTTTTATTATTTTACAAAAATAAAACTCTACACTAGCACCATGACCCTTATATCTCCCTTTATTAAATTTAATAAAATAAAACTTTAAATACCTTGCACAACCGCAATGGTATTTGATCCCCTATCCTCTAGAAGCGTAGCGTCCTCACAAGAGCTCGTGACCAGTTGTGCTACCACAGTAGGTGAAACCTAAAAGGGGCACATGAATATTTGACTCCTTATATCTTTGTCTCAACTTCTTTAGCAAAACGATGTCGAAGAGATTCGACCCTCTAACCTCCTGCACAGTAGCGCTCCATGAAAGTTAGACAACTAATTGGGCTATCCCACTAGGTGAAACCAAAGAGGCACGATATAATGTTTATCCTTGTCTTCGTGCTCCCTCAAACATCAAAACCACAAAAAAATGACATCAAAAATATTTGAACCTCTAACCTCCTGCACAACAACGCTCCATGCAAGCTAGACAACCGGTTGGGCTATCCCAGCAAGTGAAACCAAAGGGGAACGATATAATATTTATCCTTGTCTTTCACTATCGCTAATTTTTCGCTGCTCTTCTCCTCTGTCTGTCGCTCACACACCATAACAGATTAATCGATTGCATTACCCATTTACAAAGGTAAAATAATATCTCATATTTATACGTTTCCCATTGTCTTCGATTTCATCAAGAAGGTCGACTCTTATTATTTTCTTTCAACTTTATATCTTCTCCAAAGATGTCAACGTATTTTATTTTTCAAACACTTTAGGTTATAATATTTAAATCTATGATTTAAATATTATAATATTTCACTTTTAGACTCATATATTTAAATCCTTTGATTTAAATATGCCAAACATTTGTCCCAACCTTTGTACTTCTCTTTATAATATTTCAAGCCTTTGTCCTTCTCTTTTAAATATTATAATATATTTACCTTGCTTTGAAATATACTTTATTGCTTTTCTTGAAATGTATCTTTGCCTTGAATGATTTTTTTGCTATTTATCAAGACCATATTTGACATTATTGATATATTGTCCAACCATATAAACTTATCACCCTTGAAAAGTATTTCTGCCTTGAATACCATGCACCTTTGACATCAATGACAACTCAATATTTCTAACATTTTGTTGTATAATGACTCGAATATAAAAAATTTGTCCAACCTCTTTGAGATCCCGGATTCCCCAACTCTATTATTATTATTTTTATTTGTGGAAAACATCCCAAAAGGGATGCCACTTTCGGGTAAGACCCAAGGAGGCAGGGGTATCCATTCCGCCAAAAACGCCCAGGACTCGGACCTGGCCTACCACCTTTGACACACTCAAGGAGCAAACAAACACACAAACCCAATTTAAAAATAAGCAAATAACAACAAAAATAATAAAATAAAATAAAAAACATGCTCCTTGAGTGTGTCAAAAACAAAAGCACAACCAAACACACACAATAAGATAAAAGAAACCACAACACAAACCACATAGAAAAACACAAGAAACACATAACAAAACACAAACAAGACAAAAACAACATAACACTACAAAGACATAACCCAAAAAAAAACAAGAAAAATAAACACAACCAAAACCTAAAAAATTAAAAAATAAAACAAAAATAAAAATAAAAAACAACCAACAATAGACAATAAAAAAAAACAAAAAATATAGAAAACACTCACACATAAAAACACGAAATAACACAAACAAAGAGAAACCCAAGAACAAGAACGAAAAAAAACACAAGAACAATAACAAAAAACATAAAAAAAAAAAACAACAAAAACACAAGAACAACAAAAAACAACACAAAGAACACAAAAACAAAACAAAATAAAAAAACCCACCCACCTTAAAAAACTAAACAAAAAAAACAAAAAGGAAAAAAGAAATAAAAAATGAACAAAACAAAGACCTATCTAGACCAGAAGACTATTAAGGCAAGAATCAACAGAGGAAACAAAATAAAGAATAGAATGAGCTAGGGAACTAAAAAAAACTGAATGAACCAAAGAGAAGCAAAAAAAAAAACAAGAAGAAACTAGGTACCTTCAGAACTCGGAGCCATCCAAAGAAATGATAGAAAGAAGAGCTTCCCTAATTTGAGAAGCCCACCATATAGGAGGGTGGCCATAACAAGTAAGATCACCTTTGTCCAAAGCCCAATTAGCTAAAGCATCAACACTCTTGTTTTGATCTCTCGACCACATGATTGTAATCAACTTTCAAAAATCCCATCCGGATTAACCGAATCTTCTCAATAATTCTTTTTATTCTCCAATCCACCTTATGATTCTTAGAAGGATTCTTCAAGAGATTAATCATAAGTTGAGAGTCGACTCAACTAACACCTTTTCCCATCCAACCTTAGTAGCCTCCTGAAGACCTCTCGAGGATACCATACCCCTCAAGGAAGGTTATTGGAAAGAATACCCAAATTCTCCAGCAAAAGTAAAAACCAGGGAGCCATCTGAAAGTCTACCAATTCCTCCCACACTCGCTTTTCCAGGGTTCCCTCTAGAGGCTCCATCAGGATTGACTTTTCCAAAATCCTTAGGAGGAGGTTGCCAATTTCTATTCCTATCCAATTTACTAATACTCACATTCCCTTTAAGATGGTTGCCCTTAGAAGGTTTAATCTTCAATCTTTGCATCACTTGATCCCATATTTGGTGGGAGTTTTGGGGGTGATTAAGGAGATGATGGACTGATTCAACTAAGTTGGCTATGGTCTTTTGCCAAATATAGTGAATATCCTTCCTATCTTGATTAAAAATTTGGTTGTTCCTTTCATTCCAAATATTCCAAAGAAGAATGGTAGAACCCATCCAAACTAACTGCCTAATAAAATGATCAACACCCTCTTGATTAGGCCAATCCCTCCAAAGTTGTTCAAAAGTAAAAAAATTGGACCACTGTAAGCCAAGTAAAGTGGCCATTCTCCTCCATAGCTCGGAGGCTAAAGTACACTCAATAAAAATATGGTTGATATTTTCTACATTCTCTTCACACATTTCACATCTAAAAGGGCCATGAAAACCACGCTTCATAAGTTGCTCACCAAGTAAGCACCCTACGATGCAATAAAAGCCAATTAAAGAACCTCACCTTAGGCCGGAGCTTTTGAGCCCACAATTGAGAAAATATGTCGAAGAATGGTTGGGATTATTATGGCATAAGGTCAAATAACCTTGAGCAACCGAATACTCACCCTTAGTAGTGTTGTTCCATCCAAAACAATCTTTTTCATGGGACCAAGAGAGGGATCTCATATGAAGGATGCCTTGGATATCTTGTGTTTGCTTTTTTTGGGATTTGAATAGGCCAGTCCTCAATAGGTATCCAATATCTACCAACCTTTGAATTACCAGGATGGTACCGACAATAATTAGCCACCTTTATCCAATTAGCTCGGTGAAGCTCCTCCATCCAAGGCCTCCAATCGGGAAACCGAGTTATCAAAGGCTTGTGACCATCCCAAGAATCTATCCAAAAATTTGCATGTTGACCATTATGAATGATCCAAAATAATTTTTTCTTTATCAAATCCTCACCAGTCTTAAGAACTCCTAAAATGGGAGAACCTTTGGTAGGAAGTTGATAGCGAACAAGGTCTTCAAGACTTTTGTTCTCAAGATATTTAGCACGGAGATTATTGGCCCAAAGAGCATTGGGGTTATGCAACATCCTCCAATATAATTTAGCAGCTAAAGCTTTGTTGTTATTAATTGAAGACCGTAAACCTAACCCCCCTTCACTCTTAGGAAGACATAAAGTATCCCATTTCACCAAGGCCCATTTTCTTTTCTCCTTAGTACCACTCCAAAGGAAACGATGACTGATTTGATCCAATTCTCGAAGAACAGCCTTTGGGATATTCAAAATGGAAGAAACATAAATAGGAATAGCTTGAAGGACTGATTTTACCAAGGTGATTCTACCCCCATAAGAAAGCCACTTGTTGGTCCACTTTCCAATTTTCTTCTTGACTTTGTCCAACAACCAATTCCAATCTTTATTTTTCTGCCTTTGAATATTTATGGGAATACCTAAATAAGTGATTGGAAGAGAGGTCTTCTTATATCTTAGCTTATCCAAGACCATGGATTCCCTGTCTAGCAGAGCAGATGAAAGAAAATAACTTTAGATTTGTCTTCATTGATCAACCGCCCAGGAGCCTTAGAAAAATAGCTAATGATTTGCTTAATATTAGAAGCTTCCTTAATCGTAGCTTTACCTAAAATAGTAGAGTCATCCACAAATTGAAGATGAGAGATAGGTCTAGCTCCATGAGCAATGGTAACTCCCTCAAGGGTTTTGTTTTCCCTCTTTTTGGTTATAGTCCTACCCAAGCATTCAAGAAGAATGATGAATAAATAAGGGGATAGCGGGTCACCTTGCCTAATACCTCTAGAAGCTGGGAAAGACCGAGAAGGCCTCGCCATTGATAAGAACTAAGTAGGAAACTCGAAGAGATACATCCCATAATCCAATCCATCCAATCCTTAGAGAAACCAAATTACCTCAAAACTTTGATAAGGAAGTGCCAATCCACTCGTTCATAAGCTCTGGATAAGTCTAACTGAATGAACATGGAAGGAGAATTTTGCATATCCATGGAATGGATGGCTTCCCGAGCAAGAACTATCTCATCTACTATTTGACGTCCTTCCACATAACCCCCTTGCTCGGGGAAATAATCTTATGCAAAAGAGGCTTCAACCTTTCTCGCCATGATTTTAGTAATGATTTTGAGAAGAACATTACATAAAGCAATAGGTCTAAAAGCTGAGATATGATCAACCTCTTGAGCTTTTGGAACAAGAGTAATATAAGTTTTATTGATAACCTTCAAAATTTCTTTGGCTTTCCTGGCTTCTTCCACCACCTCTAATAAATCAACATGAAGGATATCCCAGAACTCTTGGTAGAACTCAATAGGAAAACCATCGAGACCTGGGGTTTTCCCTTTTTGCATTTTAAAAACTACTTGTTGAAGCTCATTGATAGTAACGAGAGCAAGTCAAAATAGAGTTCTCCTCAGAAGTGATAAGAGAAGGGATTGCTTGAAGAACATTATATTGTGAAGCCGAGTCAAGGGGAGTAGCAACAAAAATATTGGAAAAGTAATCAACAACAATAGAGTTCATGCCATCCCAAGTATAAACAACATCTCCAGAATCTGATTTTAAGGAAGAAATAAAGTTGTGAGATCTTCGAGCTAGAAGAGATTTGTGGAAAAAATTTGTGTTTCGATCTCCTTCTTTGAGCCATTGAATTCTAGATTTTTGCTTCCATAAGATTTCTTCTCTTTTTTCCCATTCCTCTAACCGAGTTGTGAGTTTAATTTCATCTCGCACTTCTCTTCTCTCGTGAGGCCATCTAAACGGATTTTCTTATTCAAATTTTCAAGATGAGCAATAACTTCATGTTTTTTTTTATGAACATCCCCAAACTCTTTCCAGTTCCAAGTCTTGATTTTGGATTTAATGTATTGCAGTCTTTTGACAAAACAGAACATCTTAGTCCCATGCCTAGGTTTACCTTCCTTCCACCATTGTTGCACATGAGGTCTGAAGGAAATGTCTCTAAGCCACATTAATTGAAAATGAAAAGGAGAGAAACTCACATTGGTTTTCCACATTTCCACCATGATTGGCCAATGATCCGAACCAACATTATTAAGAGTCTTCACTTTAGGAATGTGACCATGGATTAAGAAATTTTCAGAGAGCAAAAACCTATCCAATCTCTCCATTATACAAGCTAAGCCTTGCCTTCTCGTTAGACCAAGTCATAAGGCCATTATCTCGGTTGGATATCCACAAGATGGAGGTTTGCAATATATTCGCTCATGAGGTCATTGCTTTTGTCCAAATTTCTATTTCCCCCCATTTTCTCATCCAGAGAGAGGATGGTATTGAAATCTCCTCCGATCAAGATCCAAGCTTTAGGAAAATGAGAGATAATATGAGTAATATCCTTCCACTGTCTTCTTTTTTCCTCCAAAGAAGTCGGAGCATAAATAGTAATGTAGAGCATAATCTGGTTGGAATGTCTACTTTGAATAGCTATAGCCAACAAACCCCAACTGCCAACCATATGGTGAATAACTACCTCTTTTGGATCCCAAAGACAAGCAATGCCACCCGAAGTCCCTTGGGAACTGAGGGAAACCACTTTTCCAACTGGCCAAATTTTACCGACAATTAAGTCCATATCCTCCATTGACATCTTTGTTTCTTGAAGGAAAACAAGATGTGGATGATTTACCCGAATCATTCTTCTAATTTCATTTTGTTTTGAAAGACTCCCTTTGAGTCCTCTAATATTCCAAGTGATGATCTTCATTAATACCAGGGCTAAAAAAGTTGGGAAGGGCATTAATCTTACCTTCCTCTACAAGCTTTTCACCTTCTTTTACCATATGATATTGATTGGTCTTGCGACCTACTTTTTGATTAGAATCCATCTTCAATTTTTTTTTCCCTATTTCTTGACTTATTCCAATTGAATCTCGAGATGGCTTCTAACCTTGAAGAATGCTCGTACATAGCCAAAATTTTACTAGATGGTTCAATAGAGTCTATATTGGGACCTGCATTATTTGAAGTTTTGACATTTGAAATATTGTTTTTCTTGTGTAAATTTTCTCCTTTTTTTTTTTGTTGAAAACCTTTGATTTGTTGGTTTGTCTCCCGAGTTCTTCCCTTCATATTTAAATTGTGTTTCTAAGATTTTAGTTTCCATTATTTCCTCTTCCTCACTTGGGACATCATTTGTGGAAAGGATTTCAAACATATTAGCAGATGACTTTGATTGATCCTTCATAACCGGTTTTTTTCTGAGTGTTCTTCTTCTTAGGTATTTGGAAACCTCGCTAAGTTTATATCTTCTTTCTTTTGATCAAGAATTTTATTTGGGCAAGCACCGGCCAAATGACCATATTCATGGCAAATTCTACAACGAAAAGGAATGTTCTCATAGTCCACTACTTGCTCCCAAGTGTCTTCCCCAAATTGTAATGTGATCTTTTTAGGTAGGGGTTTGTCAAAATCCATTAAAACACAAATCCGAGCATAAATAATATGTTCAAAATTTTGAGTACAATCAACAATCATCATAAAAGTTCCTAAAGAGTTTCCAATTGAAGAAAAAATAGTAGGATTCCAAAATTCAATAGGGAGGCCAAAGAGTCTAACCCACACGGGAGCAATAGAAGGCATCTCTTCTTCGGCTTTAAATTTAGTATGCCAGGGCTTCATGAAAAGCCCCGCCCTTCCAAAAAACCAAGGACCCCCTTGAAAAGTTTTCTCTCTATCTTCATTATTAGCAAATAAAACAAGAAAATAACCATTTGGATAAATAGAGATTTGTAACTCACCTTTAGTTTTCCAGATTTTTGCAGCCCAGACTTTGAAAGCAGATAGACTCGGACGAAAACCCACGAACCGACAAATTAGTCCTCTTTTTTCCAAATCTTCAATGCCGATCCGAATGTTACCCATATCAAGCTTAACAATAGGAGTTCCATCAGCCGCTTTAAGACATCCCGACTCTGTTTTCCTGGGATCAATCTTAGGCATTCTTAGAGGTTTATGGGAAGCCCTAATATTGATATTAGCATTGGGCTGAGGCTGTCCACCACGAAGGGCATCCCTAAAATTCATTTTTGGGACTCGAGTCTTCAAAATTCTTACCCTTGATAGGGGTTTTCACAGTAGAATTATTTTGTGGGTGCACCTTAGCACCATATTCACTTGAGATATGAGCCATTTTTTGATCAACTGCTTGAAACTTGTTTCGTGATCTCTTTAATCCTTGCCCTAGACGCCGTGGAAAGGTATGGTTTTCACTTTTCTTTTGTGCAACAAATTGGAAGCCGTTGTCACTCAAGTTCACAGTATGATCTCGTTGAAAGACAAATTTCTAACCCATCTTGTATCCCCTGCAACATTTCCTGCTAAAATATTGAGAATAAACCACAAAAATATTGGCCGCTAGGGCCCGAAGGCCCTAAAAACCAACCTTTGGAGCCGCTTGCACTCAACCCGGATGAAACCCTCGCATAGCCGCTTGCCAAATATGTCGTTCACACATAGGGATGCGCTAGGATCTGTGTTGCTCCAAATGATATGAAAATTGGTGGAGACGTTCTAGGGTTTTTCAGGCATCTACCCTCAAAATTTTAGCTCAATCCGAGTCCGGATGAGTGAGATATGACCGAAACGAGTTCGGCAGTTTGGGCAGTCCTGCGAAAAACGTCTCTCCCCAACTCTATTATTTATCCACATAGGCAATAAATGTATTGGTTCTAAATCAATTAAACCAACTTCTTCAATCTTATATCTGAAGTAATATGTAAGTATATCAAGTCTTGTAGGTTCTCCCCATATCTCACTTATGTTCATAGTAAAATTTAAGTCCCCACCAATGATAACTCTTTGATCCCTAACACATCTATGGGAGAAAAATTGTCCCAAAAGACCTTCCTATCTTCATAGGGACAATAAAAAGTAATAACAGATAACCTCAAACCCAAATATTTAAAAAATAATTCTATCCACAAGCATGAAACCATAAAGGAAAAATTAATTAAGGATACCAAGTTCTTCAAACTAGTCAAAATACCCCCTTAATTTTTGGTAGCATCTAGGGCCAAGAAATCCCAATCCCTAAGCAATTTGCTTAACCCTTCAATAAATTTTGTACTCATCCCCATGGTTTCTTGTAGAAGGATAACAATAGGATTACAAATTTCTACTAGCCTGGCTAAGGCAAATATTTTAAAGGGATTGCCAAAACCTCGGATATTAATGGATGACAAGATCATTTAAACATCTTAGAGGTGTTTTGTCCCGCTCTAAGGACCCCTTTATTAGATTTTTGTTTACCCTGATGAATATCCCTCATAGCCTTCTCTTTTGCATGAAATAAATAATGTTCCCTACTTTCTAAGGAAATGAAAGAGTCCTTTATAAGGTCCAAACCTAACCCTAACCTTCCAACAACTACACAATTTCTCAACTTGGATTCATTTTTTCTAGAACATAACAAATATCTGCAAGAGAAACTAGTCTCCAAACCATCCCCTGAAACAAATACCTCCCTAGAAGAGTCACTTGGTAGGTCAAAAATAATTTCCCCCAATTGTAGAAAGATTTGGAGCATAATCCCTATTCAATGTATTTGAGATTGCTGGCTCATTGTGAAAACCCCTAGAAAAGCCCTTGTCTCTAGGTATTTTCTTTGGAGATTCATAAGGAAGTTTCCAAACTTCTTTATTACCTAATTCTATATTATTATCCACTTGTATTGGATAGTGTCATAAGGCTTAGATGACTGACCAATAAACTTAATAGAATCAGGTTCCAACTTCACAACTTTCTTTGACTCTGTTTCCTTATCTTATAGCCTGTGAACAATGAAAAGGAGACAGAGTTAGGCCTAAAACTTATTCCTCCTTTAGAGTTATGGTTCTAGGTTTAACAACATCCTTTTTGCTTATTTGTGCAAAATTAGGGAGCACTATTGAGTTTTGAAAATGGGTAGATTGAGTACATTCCTTAGCAATGTATCCATAAAAATGACAACAAATACATCTACAAGGAATTTTCAAATAGTCCAAGATTTTATTATGAACTGTGTTCCCCACAACTATCTCCATATAGTTCGGTAAACCTTCAATGATATCTATCTCAACCAAAACCCCAGCTATAGACCAAAATACACTAGTTTTGAAAGAAACATCTCAATCCAATATTTTACCTAATGAATCTCCAATCTCTTTCAAAGCTCTTTTTGATCATAAATCCATTGGAAGACCTAGAATTTTCACCCAGATCAAGATTCTCCTAACTTTAGTCCTAGAATCAAAGCAATTCGTCCAAGCCTTCAAAGCCAAAAATGAGGACCCCTAATAACAACGACCTCCTAGAATTTTTTGTGCATCTTCCTCAAACTAAATTAAGAAACCTATCCATCCTTTGGTAAATAAGTGAAAAATCGGCCCATATCCTAAGATAGGGACCCATACCTTCTGCAACCACTCATTTAGTGCATTATCCGCTATATGATGTCCATGAAACTTTGAAATAAGGGCCTTCTCCAAAAACTCTAGAACTTGTTCCATCCTTAGGTCTTCCCCAAGTACCATTTTGACCTTCGATCTTCTCTTTTTAACCACTTTGTGTGCCTTACCCACTTTAGTAACCAGACTTGTAGTCTATGCTAATTGAAAGTTTGGACCCACTCCACTTAGGACCTCTAAATCAAGACCTTTACCAATAAAACCAGAACCAAACAAAGGAAGCTCCTTCAAGCAAGTGAGCTTGGGATGTTGGGAGCCTACTTAAGTTTTTTCTTGTATTGAAGTACTTGCTTATTCATTAGGCCCATTACTTGAGTAAAGTGTTCTGAAACACCTAAGAGTGAGTAGTCAATAGGACAACCGACCTGATATGAACCTATTGACATAGACACCCCTTTGTCCACTAAAATTTGATGATATATAGTCTTATTCTAACCACTCAAAAAACTTAAGGGCCCATAGTTCTCAACTTCTAAGTCTTGTCTAGAAAATGAACCCCTAGCTTTTGGAGTTGAAAATATTTGATGCCCCTAAAAGAGATCCTTCGATAATACCAAATATTGCTCTTCATTATCCATCAAAAGAGAAACGACTATTGCTTTTTTATTCATCGTCTCCTTTAAATATTCATCTCACATTATAGATTTCATTCCTCTAATCAGATCCCACTCAGATCCTGCTCCTCTTCTTATATCTCATATAATCCTACTCCTTTGCTCAAATATCACTCAGATCCTACTCTTGTACTTATTTCACATTTAGATCTTGCTCCTCTACTCAGATCTTGTTCAAATCCTGCTCCTCTGATCAGATCCTCTTAAAATCCTGCTCCTCTACTTAGATCTCACTCAAATCCTCTTCTCATAAGGCTCCTTTGAGAATTCCAAATATTCCTCTTCATTCTCCATAAAACAAGAAACCTACATTTCTTTTTTATTCATCATCTCCTTTAAATATTTATATCACATTATAGATCCTATTCAAATCCTATTGCTCTACTCAAATACTGCTTCTTTACTCAGATCATCGCCATATATATTGCTTTGATATTTTTTTAGTGTATGCCAAAAAATATAGTACACGAGTAGCATTGTGTACTAGGATCAATACACCATCAAACTAGGATATGAAATTTAAAAAAATATTATTATTCAAAAATTCATAGGAGACTTATAAATCTAAATAACTAATTTTGAATGTGTCTAATTATCCTTGTTAGTGTTATCTTAGAGGATTAATGTGGTTTTGTTTGTGATGAACAAAATCTTTATGGTGTAATAATTATACAAGAGGCCATACATTCTTCACTCCATGAAAAAATTATGCTTACGAAATAATATAAAAAAAGCATATAGTAGGGTTTGTTGGAGTTTTCTACATGAAATTCTCAAAATGTTTGATTTTGATTGAGGTTGGTATGAATGGATTACACATTGTTATAACACTCTAAAATATTATTGTTTGATAAATGCATCTCCTACTAGATACTTTGAGTCATATTGTGGATTCTAGCAAGGCATATCTCCATATTTATTTATTATTTTTATGGAGGCATAAGGAAGATGTTTCTCAAAGGAAAAAATACAATAAAAAATCTAAGGTAGTTAGGTTGCAATAAATGGTCTCTCTCAATCTCATCATGATACTTTTCTTTTAGGTCATACCTTACTCAGTGAAGCCATGGAATTTAAATTATTATCATCATGTTATGATAAGGTTGTTGAAAAAATAAACCTTAAACCCTAATCCAAAAGGAATTCAAATTGCAATAAATGGTTCTTCCCTATCTCATCTCCAATTTGTTGACGATAATTTTATTTTGGTTCTTCCATTAGTTAGTGGATCCATGGAGTTTAAATCATTGTTATCATATTATGAGAAGGTTGTTGGACAACAAGTTAATACTAAAAATTATATGATCCTTTTTATTAACACTACCCTAAATTTACAATTAATTGCTATGCATATTTTAGGGTTTAAAATTATAAAATGTCCATCAAGATATTTGGGTATTCCTTTATTTGATAAAGTAAAGAAGAAAGAGCTTTGGGACTTGATTTTGGATAGGATAAATCTTGTTTTGTAGGTTGGAATTGTAAGTTCTTAACCATAGATGGAAGGCTACAACTCATAAAGACTACATTGCAACTCATCAAGATTGCCAATAAGTATAGCATTTGAATTTGAGATTAAGAGATATTCTTTAGAAAGGATATGAGAAAAAATTTAGGTTTACTCTTTATAAGTGGGATAGGGTTTGCAAAAGAAAGAATTTTGGAGGGACAAGCTTACAAAATTATAAACTTATGAGTTTGGCCTTAGGGCTAGAGATTATTCAAAGATCAAGGAAAGAGTTGGGCAAAAATGCTACTTAAAAAAATTATAATTTCTCTTGATGCAACTAATTATTTAGGAAACAAACCCTACCTAAGGGATTGTCAATATAGAACTTCATGTAAGATACTTTGTGTAGACATAAAAACCTAGGCACTGGCAAAACCACATTCACATTGCATATTTCAATTTTGCATAATAATATGTGCTTAAGTTTTGAATTATGCATAAAATCGTGCACATAATTATATTTTCTAGATTTTATTAAATCTAGAAAATATCCCCCTATGATGTTAGAACCTTGCAGTGCTAATATAATTTAATAAATTAATTAAGAAAAAATCATTTGAATCGCTTGCCACTTATAGGGGGCTCCCTCCTTAAAACTTATAAATAAATTATTCTTACTCTGTCTCCCCATGTGACATGTGTCCTAGCCACCACTACCCCTCACCTTGCCACATCTCACACACATCACTCCACTTCCACCTACCCACTTGCCACATCTCACACCTCACTCCACACTTCACTCCACTTCCACCTACCCACTTGCCACATTTCACACCTCACTCCACACATCACTCCGCTTCCACCTATCCACCTTCCACATCTCACACCTCACTTCACACTTCACTCCACTTTCACCTACCCACTTCTCATATCTCACACCTCACTTCACACATCACTCCACTTCCACCTACCCACTTGCCACATCTCTCCAATTAAGTGAGACACTCTTGGTGACTCACTACAACTACCCAATATATGTGGTTGCCCAGTCCCTGCTACTTCGCAGCACTGGCTTGCCACCTATCCTTCCCTCCAAAATCTTCAAAAGGCTTATAAAGTCACTATCACTTCATGAAGCAAAGGGGAGGGGAAGGAATGCTAATGTTATGTTGCCCAAATCGTGACTCATGTATGCAATAATCATTTTCTATTTTCAATTTACATTGGTCATTTCATTAGATTCATTTTGACAGGTGCTACTAAACCCTTTGTCTCTTTGCATGTGTGTAGGTTCAAGATTTGAAAGCTCAAATCCATCATGGTGGTCATGATAAACCCACCTCCAAAATTTATTGTAGCACAAAAGAATTGAATACACCATCTTTCATTGTAAAAGGGGATCACCCCCTTCGGGCATTTGTATTGTAAAAGCCCATTGCAAAGGGATTTATTGTAATCAAAAGATCCATTTTATTATATAACAAAATATTTCATTTAGTGCAACGGTGTGCTTTTTCTATGTTACAAATTGGCGATCATGATCTTTGTTCCCCATCTTCCTTTTTATGTTTCTGTTTAAAAAACTAAATTTTGGTCTTTCTTTGTGTGGTTGCAAGATTTGTCTTTTGTATTGACAATCTCATCCTCCACTCAAAATCTAGGATTTACATTTTGTATGGGCAACCACCTCCTCCATGGAATATATATGTAGCCCTATATCTTCCTATTAAATTTATTAAAAAAAATCAATCAAAAAAGAAATTTTCTTTATTTTATTTTCTTTTCATTTTCTATTATAAAATAAAAATTATGTGTTTTTTATTATAAATATTATTTTTTCCTATTAAAAAATTCAAACTAGGGGGGTCCTTTGTTTTTCCTTCCTGCCTCTCACATGTAGAGGTTCGCGTTGTGCGTGACCCCCATCCCCACTAAGGGTCGCGTTGTGTGCGACCCCCATCCCTTTCGAGCCATGTTGTGCACAACCCCCAAACCCTGACTCGAGGGTCACACTAAGCACAGTGGTCCCCATCCCTTTTGGGTCACGTTGTATGCGATCTTCAAACCCCTACTCAAGAGCCATGCAAGGCATGACCCCTCTTTCCCTCCCTTGAGTGTGGCCTCCAAACCCTCACCAGAAGCCTCGCGACACCTTGCAAAGGGGTCGCATATCCCATGGGCCATGCTCTGAGCGTGGCCCCGTATCTGCCCAACCCCACGGACCAAACTCAAAGTATGAACTGCCTCCTCAATTCCCATCCCATGAGGGTTGTGCACCATCGTACGACCCATTTACCTTACGCGTCGCATGGTGTGCACCACACGACCTACCCCTTGTGGGCCACGCCATGTTGTGTAGGCTTGACATAGGCTTGGCCTACGTCAACCTATATCGAGTAGGTCTGACACGTGTAGGCTAGTGTGTCACCCCTGATGCAAGTCTGCCATGATGGCCTACATAGGCCACATGCAGACCAGAGCGCAGGTCCGCACAACGACCCCTCATTGAAAAAAAATAAATAAAAAAACACAAAACTATATTAAAAAAAACCAAACTATAAAAAATCAACATTATCACATAAAATAAAAATCATCAAAAAAACACATTAACAAAAAAAAAACTCTTTATTTTATTATTGTTATTTTCAAAAAAACAAAAACAATAAGAGGGATTTTATTTTCAATTTTTCTTTTTATTATATTTATTTTTGTTCAAAAAAAATATTATAAAAAAACAAAATTGTTCAAAAAATTTTTGTCAAAAATTTGTTTTGCTATTTTGTTTGATTCTATCTCTATTTGATTGCATTTTTAGGCATCAAAATTTGAATTGCAATTTAGATTGCATTTAGGGTAGCTTTTGTATATTGCTTTACAAAAACCATAGAAAACCAAAACAAAATCCCACACATGTGCACGCTTCATAATAACATTGGTAAGGTTGGATTTCATCACCAACCCCCAATCGAGATCGGTGACGTTGGAATTCACCTCCTTCCACCGGCTCATCCCCTTAGGTACCTAGAGACAAACCCACATCAAAACACACAAAACCTCAAAAAATATTGAAAACTTCATAAAACTTCACCTACCCTAAGCTAGAATGGGTCACTCTCCTAAGTTGGAATAGGGTATTGTTCAAGCTGCCTCCCATTGTTGGAAACACTTGTTGATTCAGAGTGGAAGAGCTAAGCGAACCCTCCACTGTTGGAAACACTTGTCGATTCAGAGTAGATTTTAAGTGGTGTACCCTAGACTCTCCTGAGGACCTCATGCTTGGCACTAGTGTTCCTAGCCCCCACCTCGGTTGAGTTCCCTCATTCTAAGCTTCAAAGCTCCAAAAGATTCAAAAACCTTAAAACTCCAAAAAAATCAAAATCTTCAAAACTTAAAAAAAATAAAAAACCTCAAAACTCCAAAAAAATCAAAAAATTCAATTAAAAAATCAAAAGATCAAACATCAAAAACAAGAATAGTAAAAACATAGAAAACATTTGTTTGTTTGTTTGATTTGTGTGCTATTCATTTGTATTTCCACCACAGTTCACAATTGTTACACATTTAAAAGTGTGTTCCAAGATGTTATTGACAAGGGGGACTTTCCCATAGACGATCCACTCACCTCATCTCATCGAGAACTCGGTATAAACTAGGATCGTAACGGGGATGCTTAATTCCACATAAAAAAAAGGCTCCAAAGGAACCAAACCCCTTTGGTCAATTCAATCTAAAAAGCTCCAAAGGAGATACCACCTTTGGTCAATTCAATCCAAAAAGCTCCAAAGGAGACACCCCTTTGGTCAATTCAATCAAAGATCCAAAGGAGACACAATTTGGTCAATTCAATCCATAAAGCTCCAAAGGAGACACCCCTTTTGTCAATTCAATCCCAAAAGCTCCAAAGGAGACACCCATTTGGTCAACTCAATCCAAAAATCTCCAAAGGAGACACCCCTTTGGTCAACTCAATCCAAAAAGCTCCAAAGGAAACACCCCTTCAGTCAATTCAATCCAAAATCCCCCAAAGAGGACACCCTTTGGTCAATTCAATAAAAAATGCTCCAAAGGGGGCATCCCTTTGGTCAATTCAATTCAAAAGGTCCCAAAGGAACCTAACCCCTTTGGTCAAATCTTATTTCAAAATACTCGAAAGGAGACACTCCTTTGGTCAATTCAATTCAAAAGGCTCCAAAGGGGACACCCCTTTGGTAAATTCAATAAAAATACTCCAAATGGGGTATCCCTTTGGTCAATTCAATTCAAAAGGCCCCAAAGGAACCTAACCCCTTTGGTCAAATCTCATTTCAAAATGCTCCAAAGGAGACACCCCTTTGGTCAATTCAATCCAAAAGGCTCCAAAGGGGACACTCCTTTGGTCAATTCAATCAAAAATGCTCCAAAGGAGACATCCCTTTGGTCAATTCAATCCAAAAGGCTCCAAAGGGGACACCCCTTTGGTCAATTCAATAAAAAATGCTCCAAAGGAGGTATCTCTTTGGTCAATTCAATTCAAAAGGTCCCAAAGGAACCTAACTCCTTTGGTCAAATCTCATTTCAAAATGCTCCAAAGGAGGCACCCCTCTGGTTAGTTTCATCCAAAAGGCTCCAAATGGGATACCCCTTTGGTCAAATCAATTCAAATGTCCCAAACAGAACACACCTTTTTGGTCAAATTAATTCAAAATATCTAAAGGCACCACACCCCTTTGGTCAAATTGGTTCAAAATACCTCAGAGGGAACATACCCCTTTGGTCAAATTAGTTCAAAGCTCCAAAGTCACCACACCTATTTGGTCAAATTATTTTAAAAGCTCCAAAGGCACCACACCCCTTTGGTCAAATTGGTTCAAAATGCCCCAGAGGGAACACATCCCTTTGGTCAAATTAGTTTAAAAGCTCCAAAGGCACCATGCCCCTTTGGTCAAATTAGTTTAAAATCTCCAAAGTCACCACACCCCTTTGGTCAAATTGGTTCAAAAATCCCAGAGGGAACACACCCCTTTGGTAAAATCAGTTCAAAAGCTCCACATGCACCAAACCCCTTTGGTCAAAAGATCCCCAAGTGAACCTTTTACCTAGTGATTTACTCTAGTCACCTATCGGTTGCAGCGCTTGGTTATCCATACAATCTGTTAGGATGGATATATTATCATAAGGATACTTGTTTAAAAAAAACATAAAAATAATAAAATGAAAAAAATAGCTTAATCATTCACATCATTTGCATTCATTTCTATCATTTGTCATATTAATTGTCATTCAGTTACTATGGATAATTGTAATCCCACTGTCTTGTTGCCTTAATCAGGGGCACCTTCGGTCTAACATTAGTTGCCAATCCATAAGTCACAATCATTTACAACTTTCTTTGTGGTCTTTTGATCATTAAGGGGTCCTCGTAAGATAGGATAGATATTGTATGACCATCAACAATGATGATTATACGACCACTGACTATTTTACACACACTTCTTAATTTTCAAAAGCTCATAAGGAACATACAACTGCATCTCACATAATACCATGTTTGTTGAACAATACCTAGGTATTTTCGATCACTCAACCACTCCTAGTGTTTTAAGCAACCTCAATTCAATGTCAAACAATCTTGAGGTGCCATAGGTTGCTCCTAGTCAAATCAAGTTTCCTCTTGGACCACACACATCAAAACATGTTAAAACATTATGAAGACTAGGAAGGATGAAGTCATGAGTAGCTATTTCCATAAAGTGAATAGTTTTCTCTACTCATCCAATCATGCACATGGTCTAAAAAATTGAGAATTGGCAAAAGGACAAGCTCACCCTTCTCCTTAAAAAAAAAATACCCCTTGCTTTTCCATAAAATGAGCAAATCCCCCTCCCCCCCAAAAAAATCCCTTGCTCTTCCTCAAAATGAGCAAGTATCCAAAAAAGTAATAAAATCCCCTAAGCTCTTCTTCAAAATGAGCAAGTATCCCAAAAAGCAATAAAATCCCCTTTGCTCTTCTTCAAAATGAGCAAGTCCCAAAAACAATAAAAATCCCCTTTGCTCCTCTACAAAAATGAGCAAAAATACCAAATAAAATCCCAAAATCCAAAATTCCAAAAATGCAATAAAAGAAGGGAAAAGAGCTTGAATCCCTAGAATTCTCAAATTTTCTAAAATCGTGGGGTGATCCTCATTACAACAATGGGTTGAATGAAACCTGCCTGCAAATGGGGTATCCTTATGCGTGGCGCCAAGTCTGTCACATTAGTGACCTTCTTTTGTATAGACCTATGGACACTCATGGATGAGCTAGCTTATTCGCATAAGTTACCAATGGATTAGTCTACCCTTACTCATAATGAGAAATAAATATTCATTGTACACACAATTGGTCTTTGAGAAATTTGAAACCACTAGGACAACCTCAACATCATATGAATTTGCAATATGAATAGATGAGTTCGTTTGGGATCACTAGGATGTTTGAGTCTTTGCAAAACATTCCTAGAACATTTATACCTAAGACAAACAAAGTCATAAGCAAACTTCCATACCATACCACCATCTCATTGCTACACATATATCATAGTCCATTTCATCCTACAATATGTGGTCAAACCAATACTACTTTATTGGTATCCCTGATTAAGCAATAAAGGTAAAATCTACTAAACAATGGTCCATAACTTCTTTGAATTAAAATTAATAAGGCAACACCGTTTATTCATTTGCATACATCACCACTAATTGCATTCATTCATAATACATTCATTTCATCACATGAATTCCAAAAAATAGGAAAAAAGAAAAGAAAGAAAAGGCTCCAAAGGAACCAAACTCATTTTGGTCACATCCAATTCAAAAGGCTCCAAAGGGACCAAAACTCCTTTGGTCACTTTCAATTCAAAAATCTCCAAAGGAATATGTAATATGCGAAAAGTAGAACATCAATTCCAAAACTAATGAAAATATGCAGTGCCCTTTTACTATTGATTTTAAAAGAGTATTACAACATAGTCTCTCTTGAGACAAAATTTTCTTTCTCTTTCAATGTAAATACAGGTGAACTTGCAGAGGCTTTTCGATGCCCTCAATGTAGGTGGGCTTCTTTGTATGTGTGCCACTAGTTGGATGCTTGGGAGTGTTGTATAGACCTAAATCTACAAAATTGTGTTAGTGCATTTGGGGACCTATCATGGATCAGACCTCATGTTTATACAGACAAAATGACATGAAAATACGATAAAACTTGATAAAAATTGGAGAGAATGTTGTAAAAACCATAAGCAAAGTATACCTACCTGATTTGGAGCTACAAAGTTGTTGTAGGTCTGGTTCACATGGTGAGGTTCAAACTTGAGCTTGAGTTCACATGGTGGGGTGTGAATTGTACTGTTGTTGACTGTTGATGCAAAATTTTTGTTCGAATATGATCCAGGTAATGTTTATTGATGTTTGACCAATGCAAAAATGACAGAGAAGGTTTTGGTATAATTTTAGCAGAGTTTTGGTATGTTAGCCAAAAGGGGAGAGAGAGAATAATGAAGGAAATGACCCTCTATTTATAGAGTGGTCCAATGCTAGGGGGAGTTAGTATCCTAGACTCTGGGTCAAGTCCTCCCATGGTTAAGTTAGGGTTATAAGGTGGAGTGTTGAGTCATTCCATCATGTGCCCTGAAGTAAATATCCTAGGTGCATACATGTGTGAGCTAGGATTAGGATTAATATTTATTAGCTAATCCCTAGGTTAGATGAAGGTTAGGTTAGGTATCTTAGAAAATATCCTAACTAAGTGGGTGCACACATGTGTGAGGGTAGGATTAGGGCTAATTTGGCTTTTAACCCTAATTAAACCTATTTAAGTGATAAAGTGCACTTAAGTGAAAAGTGACTTTCAAATTAGAATTGTAATTAGCATAATTAGAGTTTTTGGAGGGAATGGTCCCATGGGGGCCCTAATTAGGTGTAGAAAAGGGATTAGGTGGCCTAAAGGGGTTTGTAGGTGGTCCTTCTATGAATAGCAAGTGTTTTAGGTGCGTTTTGTGTAGTTTGTGTAGGTTTTGAGACTATAGATTATTATGATGGCCTACTATGGCCTATGAATGCCTACAATGGCCTACAATGGCCTACGATGGCCTATGAGTGCATGTGTAAGCCTACAAGTGTCTATGCAAGTCTACGAATGATTATAGGCGATCATGTACGACTTTTGGATGTCTATAGAAAAAAACTCCTTTGGTCATTTTCAATCCAAAAGGCTCCAAAGGAACCAAACTCCTTTGGTCACTCTCAATCCAAAAGGCTCCAAAGGAACAAAAATCCTTTGGTCATTTTCAATCCAAAAGGCTCCAAAGGAACCAAACTCCTTTGGTCACTCTCAATCCAAAAGGCTCCAAAGGAACAAAACTCCTTTGGTCATTTTCAATCCAAAAGGCTCCAAAGGAACCAAACTCCTTTGGTCACATTCAATTCAAAAGGCTCCAAAGGAACCAAAATTCCTTTGGTCATTTTCAATCCAAAATGCTCCAAAGGAACCACAAAATCCTTTGGTGAATTTGAATTCAAAAGACTTCAAGATACCAAACTCCTTTGTTCAATTCAATTCAAAAGGCTCCAAAGGCACCAAACACCTTTGGTCAACATCTAGAATAGATTTTTCTTTCTACGCTAGTTAATCAAAATTCCCAAGTGAACCTTGTATCTTGAAATTTATTCTAGATACCTGGAAGTTGCAGTGATTGGTTATCCATGCAATCCGATAGGATGGGTAGCTCACCATAAGGATGCTTCTTAAAAAAAAACATCCATTTCATTCTAACCATTTTCACCTTTGTCATATGCTTTGTTGCTTTCATCATTTCATCTCTTCTCCATCGACTCATCACTTGAAGGGGTAGACAATATCTACAAATTCTAGTCTCAAATCAAGTCAATACTCAAAACACTCAATATTGGAAATTGCGTTCATTCAAGAATCATTACCAAAGACTATCATACACCCTTTTTGCTAGGGCAGATCACAAGAAAAAATCTCAATCAAACAAACACTTGGTATACTTAAAGTGTAAAGCACAAAATCAAGCCTGTCTACCCACATATGGAAGGTTTGCAAAAATTAAGTTCATCAATTTATCGAAAGTAATGATTCGACAATATGCATCTTTTCCACAATTGGGGTAACCCACATTGAATTTTATTTGTGAACATATTACACAAATCCCCTTCAAATGCAAATGGCTTAGAAAACCCCCTCAAATCAACACAAATGCATTTAAATCATCATCTCATATCATCATAATCTCAAGTGAACCTTATATCTAGTGATTTACTCTAGTCACTTGGAGGTTGCAACGATTGGTTATCCATGCAATCTGGTAGGATGGGCAAATCACCATAAGGACACTTGTTCAAAATCATTCCACATCATCACGTTTGAAATTAAATTAGTTTGGTCCCTCACTTTTTTGAGTGTGGCTGCGTTCAAGCAAATTTTCCCAAGGTTGTCATTAAGCCCTCTTTGTAGGGTTAAAAATATGAAAAACTCTTACACAATCTCATTTTGCATTAGGAATTGCTAAAGTCACTAGGGACAACAAGCTCCTAGGGTGGTTGGTTCCTTCCCTACATCATTTTGCATTTCAATGATAACCAAAGGTAAATTTTTGACAACACAGATCCACCCCAAACTTGGGGTATCAATTTGATCTTGATTTTCAAACATTTGCATCCATCACATCCACCCCTTTTTCATCATCCACATTTGGTCAATTGGCTTGTGGGTTTCAATATTCACCCATTCACCAATTGAGGGGGTAAGCTAAAATAAAAAATTTCAAGTCATTCATTCTTGCACGTTGAAAAGATCTGAGTCCATTTCCCCATCTAATAAAGTCAGGTGTCTCTTGTTTTTACACCGCATTGTGTTTTATACAACATGGTACAAAAAGGGGCATATGTAGACACAAAAACCTAGGCACTAGAAAAACCACATTCATATTGCACGTTTCAATTTTACATAATAATATGTACCTAAGTTTTGAATTAGGCATAAAATTTTGCACATAATTATATTTTTCAAATTTTATTAAATTTTAGAAATATCCCCTTAGGATACCCTGTCTTCCCATGTGAATGTGTCCTAGCCACCTCTACTCCTCACCTTACCACATCTCACACACATCACTCCACTTCCACCTACCCACTTGCCACATCTCACACCTCACTCCACACATCACTCCACTTCCACCTACCCACTTGCCACATCTCACACCTCACTTCACACTTTACTCCACTTCCACCTACCCACTTGCCACATCTCACACCTCACTCCACACATCATTCCGCTTCCACCTACCCACTTGCCACATCTCCCCAGTTAAGTGAGACACTATTGGTGACTCACTACAACTGCCCAAGATAGGTGGTTGCGCAATCCCTGCTACTTGGCAACATGGCTTGCCACCTATTCTTCCCTCCAAAATCTTCAAAAGGCTTATAAAGTCACCATCACTTCACGAAGCAAAGGGGAGGGGAAGGAATGGTAATGTTATGTTGCCCAAATCGTGACTCATGTAATAATCATTTTTTATTTTCAATTTACATTGGTCATGTCATTAGATTTATTTTAACAAGTGCTACTAAACCCTTTATCTCTTTGCATGTGTGTAGGTTCAAGATTCGAAAGCTCAAATCCATCATGGTGGTCACGACAAACCCACCTCCAAAATTGATTATGGCACATAAGAAGCGAATACACCATATTTCATTGTAAAAGGGGATCATCCCCTTTGAGCATTTGTATTGTAAAAGCCCCCTGCAAAGGGGTTTATTGTAATCAAAAGATCCATTTTACGATATAATAAAATGATTCATTTTTAGTGCAATGGTGTGCTTTTTCTATGTTACACTTAGTAATTGATCAAGAAACATATTAAATGCCCAATCAATGAGAGGGCTTATACAATTTTTTGGTTTGATGCTTGGTTAAAGCCTTATCCTCTTATCTCTAATTAAAAATGGTAACTATTAGCTTGATCATGTCTAGATTGTAAAGGTCTAAAGGTCAAAGATTATATTGATGTGTGCAACTCTAGATCATGGATTTATTTTAATAACTTGGTTGAAGAAGAAGTCAAATAAATGGCAAATAAGCTTCACAAGATGCTTCAAGAGTGTTATTTACCCATATTTATATGAAAGGATGAATTGGTTTGGAATCCATCAAAAGATGATGGATACTCACTCAATTTGGGTATAAGGATTTAGAGTAATTATAATTTTCTATTCTCAATAATTTCCCTTGAAAGAATGTTTGGTCATAAGAGGCCCTCCCCAAGGTCTCAACATTCCTCTAATTAGCGGTCCAAAGCAAAATTCCTATAAGAGTGTCTATAAAGAGGATATTATGGATTTTTCAGTTGTACTATGTTAAAAGGATCTAGAAACATCATACCAATAACTTCTTCATTGTCCCTTTTCTTACATCATTGGGGATACTTTTTCAAAAATATGAAAATACATTGGGTAGCTTTATCAACATTGAAAGAGTTGATGAAATGTTGGATTAATTATTTCAAAGCTAAAGCATTAAGCATTTTATGGAGGATTGGCCCTCGTATTATTTGTTGAAATTTATGATTTGAAAGGAATAACAAAAATTTAAAAATAAATCTCAAAATCTTACCCAAATTTAAAATTGTATTATTGCCTCTCTTGTAGAATGTTCATAGACATGATGCTCATAAAGGAAAGTCTCAAGTGCAAAAAAAGAGGTGCTAACATTTTGGTTATAGGGTTTGATACACAGAGAAGGGTCATCTATGAAAATAAAGTTAACACAAAGGATTTGCTTTAATATATGGTAAAATAAAAATGTCCAAAAATTTGTTTTATCAAAATTAATTTTGATGGTGCTTCTAAAGAAACTTTAGAAAAAAGTTTGTCGAGGTGCTGTTTGCAAAATAATGAAAGCAAAATTCTCCTCGCTTACTCAAAATATTATGGAACTTCAACTAACAACGATGTAGAGGCTAGGGCACTTCTTGCAAGGGTCAAAATTACGATTAAAAAAATATAAAAATATATACCAATTGATCACATGAAAGTTGACTGTAAAATGCAAATGATAGATATTTGAGAGGAATATATATATATATAATTTTCTGGAGAAAAAGAGGTTGTACTTGGGTCCCCCACCATTGACAAATCACAACTCTCTCCTTTAGAGCTTGAAAGTTTACATCAGGGTTATGCATAAGGGGTTAGACTCGAAATATACTTGTAAAAAATGGTAAATCCTAATATAAATCAAGGTAAATCCTAATCAAAATCAAGATGAAACCTAAGCAAATCAAATCAATCATCTTCACACCAAAATTTGGGGCATTTAAAGCCCTAAAAAGTAAGGTCATATTTGGGATAAAATTTGACCTATTAAATCATCTTATAACTTCATAAAAACACCACCATTATATCAGGTTCGAAAAGAGCTTTCCAACGAGTATAAATATGCCTATGTTTAGATATATATTGTGGCAAATTGACTCTAAGAAAAAATTGATCTCGAAAATTTCAAGCGAATGGGCCGACGTCGAGGGTCTTCATATTCGTCAATTTTCAATTTTAGAAATCCTATTATTCACCCATTTTGTGAATATTCACCACTGTGCGTAACCCTGGTTTACAGATAAATTCAATGCTCATTTCAATTGAGTTGCTATAGTTAGATACCTACATTATTTCTTATAATAAGTCTAATTTTTTTATTTTCATTTTTTGGATATTCTTCAATTTTCTTTGTAATTAAAAATATTCTAAAATTCAACATCCTTCATTTTCCTACAATAGCCTTCACAATACCAAAACTCAGCCTTCACATTACCAAAACTCCATCTCTACTATCTATGCACTACATCTTAGTAGAGTAATATTTTCAAAACTTCATGCTATCATAGTCTACTTTACTAGATTTTGATTTTTAGTTTCCTTCATGAAGCATAAGTGCAACCACAAGAACTATAATAAATAGTTTATATGAATACAAATTAATGTTATAAAATATAATGAATATTACCAATGGAAAATATTAAAGTAAATCTTAATCATTGTTTGATTTAGACAGTCAACATTTTCTTATCAACTTGAGCTAATTTTCTTAAAAAATTCAACTAATTACTGCTTTCTCTAACCATAGAAAAAATAATTTAACTTCACGATCCTCTATTAAAACCCCTCTATATCTAGCCTACTGCACATTTATTCCTTCCCTTAACCTATATTTAAACCTGGTTACTTCAAACTTTGTAGCAAGTTCTTGTATTTCCACAATGATCACTTGTAAATCCTATGGAACTGTGGTTAGAACCACTGCTCTATCTTGGAGTTTGTCCAAGATCTTCCATATGGTCTTGTAGCATGTCCATATGAGTAGTTGCCATCGACATGACACGTTTTAGGTGTCTACACAATCTTTTAGCAAGTTCTCGTATTTCCACAATGATCACTTGTAAATTCTATGGAGCCTTTGTTTTCCTTAAAATTGTATTTATTACTATTAATGAATCACCTTCCATCCATACTCTGTTCCATTTCACTTGTCTGCATATTTTTAACCCTTCCAAAGTTGCCCAAGTTTCAGTTTCATTATTTTTCTTAAATCCATTATTGAAAGTGTAATGTGACAAAATCTCACCTCTATTATTTCTAATCGTTCTTCCTCTTGTTGGTCTTAAATATCCTTTAGATGCTCCATCAACATTTAATTTGACCAACTTTACTTTCGATGGTTTTCACTTTATATTCTTTGTCTTCCTTTTGTTTCTCCTATACCTAACATCATAATTCACTTTGATGACTTGACTCCATCTACCAAGACTCTCTCTTTCAAGATTAGGACTCTCTGTTTCAAGATTAGGGATTGGACGAGTTGTTAAGGTTGGTTTAGATTCCTTTATAACTAAACAAACTTTCATTTTCATTACCACTAAACTGCTTTCCTTTCTTTTAAATATTCTTCTATTATTTTCTAGGCATACAATCCAAAGTACTGTATCTTTTGATGTATCCCAAATTATCTATAACTTTTAACTTTTAAACCTTAGATCTCTATTGAGAGTTCCAAAATATTTACCCTTAAAGCTACTCAAATTGTACTTAAGCACATTCATTATCTCTAAACTGCTTTCATTTCCTTTAAGTATTCTTCTATTCTTTTCTAGGCATACACTCCAAAGTATTGTATCTTTTGATGTATCCCAAATTATCTATAACTTTTGACTTTTAAACCTTAGATCTATATTGAGAGTTTCAAAATCTTCACCTTTAAAACTACTTAAATTGTACTTAAGCACATTAAGCCCATTCAATTCAAGGGTAATTTGTGATTTATTTTGTTAGTTACTTTGAGCTTTTAAAAAAAATCAATTCAATTCATAAGTGATATGTTTTTTTTTTAAATAATACAAGAGAATCGACAATATCTCTATCATATTATTCTCGTGGAAGCGGTTTCAAATCTCAAAAGCTAGCACTATACCCCGCCTCACCTCGGTAAACTTTTAAGAGCTCAGGATTAGAACCGTCGACCTCAAGCTGGCAAAAACTGCAAAAAGCGGTCAGTCTTTTATGTTTGCCCATTCATCTAGTTATGTTACTTATTGTCTTTGGTTGACAATTGGCATTTGAATGAAGATAATAAAAATAAATTAAAACTGCGACGTGGACGAGTGTGTGAGGGGGTGGGTGTATGGTGGTTTTGTGTTAAATTCTTTATCGATAAGTATAACTTTGGACTTAAGGAGGGGTCATGGTTGGGAGTAGACTGCTCAATCCTGTACGTCGATCATAAAAGATTTCTCACAATAACCAAATTGGGAAAAAAAATAAAAATAAAATGTGCTCAGAATCCAAATTTAAATTATTTATTTTAGGATTTCCTTTTCTTTGCAAGTTTCCGTTGTAGTCTAGTTGGTTAGGATACTCGGCTCTCACCCGAGAGACACGGGTTCAAGTCCCGGCAACGGAAATGAATTGCACAAACAATTTTTTTTCTCTTTTCTTTCTTCGTGCACCGCACAAACAAACAAAGGAAACGAAAACAAAAGTGGATTATGCGTAACAAAAAACCGTGATGTGGACGAGTGTGCGAGGGGGTGGGTGTGTGGTGGTTTTGTGTTAAATTCTTTATTGATAAGTATAACTTTGGACTTAAGAAGGGGTCATGGTTGGGAGGAGACTGCTCAATCCTGTACGTCGATCATAAAAGATTTCTCACAATAACCAAATTGGAAAAAAAATAAAAAATAAAATGTGCTCAGAATCTAAATTTAAATTATTTATTTTAGAATTTCCTTTTCTTTGCAAGTTTCTGTTGTAGTCTAGTTGGTCAGGATACTCGGCTCTCACCCGAGAGACCCGGGTTCAAGTCCCGGCAATGGATCGCACAAACAATTTTTTTTCTCTCTTCTTTCCTTGTGCACCGCACAAACAAACAAAGGAAACGAAAACAAAAGTGGACTATACGTAACAAAAAACAACAAGGGAAATATGCGTTTGCCGGGGGTTTTGTGCACCGCACAAACAAACAAAGGAAACGAAAACAAAAGTGGACTATACGTAACAAAAAACAATAAGGGAAATATGCGTTTGGAAGGCAATTATCCTAACCGTTGGACTAGGAACGCAGTCGCAGACTCTAGGCTTAATATTATAAACTTCAATCTAAATAGCGGAGAGCAGACCAACAAAGAAAAGAAGAGGACTGCCATGCCAATCTTCTCTTTATTATATTCAATTATTAATTAATTAACGATGAAAACCTTCATCATGTATTTTTTTTCGTAAGTTTATTGACATACATATACACCCGGCATGATTTGAATATGTAAATGTTTAAAATATAATAAATAAAACCTAATTCTTATCTTACAAGAACACCAGCAAATTTAAATTAAAAACCCTTTATACTTCATCTTACTAAAAACGAAGTACTTGTGGCTAGTATTATCAAATAAATACATCTCAAATTAACTATGATCTTACTTCTTAGTTGTCGAATATCCATAGGTAATGGACATTGTACTTGATATAGTTTGAACGGTAATAAATAATAAATATTTTCTTACGTTGTATGATGCCTTCTTAAGGGTATTAAGATTGTTGAAAATGGCATTATAAATTTGGAGTTGGATATATCAAGATATCTCTACCACTCAAAGATAAATAGTTTAGATAAGTGAATGAATTCCTTGTTTCTAAGGAGGAGGAACAAATCTTATATGGTAAGGAATTTATGTTATTAAGTCAAAGGGAAATATTATTAACTTACATGTTTTATAGAAGGTTGAATATCTCTATATCCATGGTATTTATGTTCTACCATTGTATATAGTTTACATGCATAATTAAGAAATTCTTGAAACAATGGAAAGTATTGTATAATTGAATTAAATAATATATTTATTAGAAAATAAATAATTAAATGTTTTTAAGTAATTATTTGATATTTTATGTTTACTTAATTTTTTTTTGAAACAATGAAAAGTATCATACAATTAAATTAAATAATATATTTTTTATACAATTAAATTAAATAATATATTTTTTAGAAAATAAATAACTAAATGCTCTTAAGTAATTATTTGATATTTTATGTTTACTTGAAATTAGACATTTATTAATTCATAGAGTTGGAGAGGCAACACTCTATAGCATAATATTTATGGAGTGGAAATGTAATCTATGGTAAATTGTACAACCAACACTAGTGAATATCATATAATAGACATCGAATAATTCATAAGTAATTTATATAGGTAACGACTATCCTCAACGGGATGAGATTTTTCAAACCGTTTATTCAAAGAAAATATATATTTAAGATTGAAATGTAAAATTTGTTTTCTAATATAGACTACATTGTTAAAGATGTTTATAGTGACAACCATACAATATGTTTTGAAATATGAAATGATTTTATCTTTCAACTCCTACCAAAAAAGGAAAATAACTAGAAAATCACTACATGGTCTTTTTAATCCGATGATAAAATGTATATGTTGATCATATGAAAATTGGTTGTTAAATATAAATGATAGATATTTGAGAAGAATATATAGTGCTGGAGAAAAACGGATTGTATTCATGTCCCCCACCATTGACAAATCACAACTCTCTTCTCTAGAGCTTGAAAGTTTGCAAACAAATTCAAACTTCATCTCAATTGAGTTGCTATAGCTTAATACCCACATATTTTTTATAACAAGTCTAAATTCTTGATTTTCATTTTTTGGATCTTCTTCAATTTTCTTTGTAATTACAAATATTTCAAAATTGAACGAATCGACATCCTTCTTAACATTCTCCTGCAATGGTCTTCACAATAGCAAAACTCCCCTACTACCGTCTATGCTTTGCAACTTAGTAGAGTAATATTTTCAAAACTTCATTCTATCATAGTATGTTTTACTAGATCTAGATTGTTAGTTTCTTTCCTAAAGCATAAGTGCAACCACAAGAACTATAATAAATAGTCTATATGAAAATATATTAATGTTATAAAATACAACAAATATTACCAACAAAACATAATAAAGTAAATCTTAATCATTACTACAATAAATAATTTTTTGTCAACTTCAGCTAATTACTACTTCCTCTAACCATGGAAAAGAGAATTTAACTTCATGACCCTCTATTGGCTAGCCTATCTACACATTTGTTCCCTTTTCTTAATGTATGTATAAACCTGATTTCTTCAAACTCTATATCAAGGTCTTATATTTCCACAATGATCTCTTGTATGTTCCATGAAGCCTTTGCTTTCCTCAAATTTGCATTTACTACTATTAGTGAATCACTTTCCGTTTATACTCTATTTCGTTTCATTTGTCTACATATTTTTAATCCTTTCAAAGCCAACCAAGCTCCATCTTTATTATTTGTCTTAAATCCAATAATGGAAGTTCAATGTGATAAAATCTCACCCTTATTGTTTCTAATTATTTCTCCTCTTGGTTCTAGATTTCCTTTAGATGCTCAGTCAAAATTTAATTTGACCAATTACACTTTCGGTTTTTTCCACTTTATATTATTTGCTTTCCTTTTGTTTCTCTTGTACCCAACATCATAATTCCATTTGATGACTTGAATCCATAAATCAAGGCTCTCTGCTTCAAGATTAGGGATTGGATGAATTGACAGGGTTGGTTTAGACTTCTCTATGGCTAAACAAACCTTTCTTTTCATTACCTCTAAATTGATTTTCTTTCCTCTAAATATTATTCTCTTTATTTCTAGCCATACAATCCAACACATTATATCTTTTGATGTATCCTAAATTGTTTATAATACCTCACTTTTAAAACAATTGTAATTGCTTTAACCATTCTTCAATTCTACCATTCATCACTATGCATTTATCAAACATATTAATAATCCATTGCCATAGTTCTCAAACTATTGAATAGTGTACCAAGAGATGGTCTATACTCTCCTCCTTTTTACATAGAACACATTGTGAGAGGCCATAAAAGTCCCTTTTCATTAAGCTATCCCAAGATAAAATTTTCCTATGACCTACTAGCCATACAAATATTTTGACTTTTGGAATGCTCGAGCTATCCCAAATATCTCTCCATATTCTTGTGGTATTCCCATTTTATTGGTTCTTTATATTATATCCACTTCTTGTTGTGTATTCTCCTGAGCTATTCAAATCCTAGATCAACTTCTCCTCGACTCCCCTCAAAATAAACATTGTTGTTATCTTTATGCTCAACTCCCCTCCTAACAATAATGTCCAATATACTTGTAAAAAATCTTCTTTCCATTTGTATCTTCCTGATCCTTGTACATAATATTTAAAACTCTATCACCATATTTATCATGAAGTAATCTCATCCATGATTTCAAAATTGGATCTTTTTTGAGTGGTTTTTTATCACACCAAGTACCGATCCAGCTAGAAACTTTTTCTCCAACTCCCACCACCCATCTTAGACCTTAAATCACTAGACCAAATATATTTTTTAAATCGTTTCATAGTGAAAAACCATCTAGTAGTGAGAATGCAGAAAATATTAAGCTTGGGTCATTGGGCTCAACGTACTTAGAATACTTATTGCCCATTGGTTTTGACTCTCTTTGTATAATCTCTAAATTACTTTTTCCCTTAAAACTAAGTTTAAATCCATAAGAACTCTTAAACCAAGATCTCCCCTACCTTTATCATCACATAAATTTCCTTTTATCATGTAATCTTGACCACAAAAATGATTGCATAATATAGATTATACTTTTTTCTACCAATTTTGACATAATATACAAGGACATATAATATGTTGGAATAGCTTGTAATATTGATTTAAGTAGATGCACTCTTATTGCTAATGATAATCATATGCCTTTCCATGCCACAAACTTATTCTAAACTTTACTTATAATTAGATTCCACAATTATATCTTTATTCTCTCCTCAAATAAGGGCATCCCTAGATATGTTGCTTGTAAATTTATCTCCTCCATTTGAAGTAACCTACATATCTTTGCTTTGATTCTAGTTGGAGTGATTAGGAAATAAATTTTAGCTTTTGTTTGAAATACTTTTTCACTAATGCTCTTTCATATTCCTTTAATAATTTATTCAAAGCCTTGACCTTGTTTTTTCCTACCCCTCCCAAAAGGGTTGTATCATCTATAAACTGTTAATGGGTGATGTTGTCGATGTTATTATTAGCCTTGAGATCACTTATTAGACCATATTTTATGCCTTCTTCAAGATCCTTCCCAATACATCTTCCATAATAATAAAAATTAATGTGATAAATGATCTCCCTACCTAAGGTCCCTCTTGTATTTAAATGATTTTGTTACTAGCCCATTGAACACCATTGAATATGATATTGTAGAGACAAGCTCTAATCCATCTGACCCATTTCTTCCCAATCCAAACTTTTTTAATATCACAAAAGAAAAATCTCATTTAACCCTATCATAAGCTTTATTCATATCAAGTTTTAAGATCCTTGGTCTCTTTTCTAGAAGTTTTTGAATGCATTCCTTCATGACATACTGTAATCATGTCCATGATATGTCTCCCTTTCAAAATTTATCCTTGCTCTTATACTTTCTTTTTTTGTTTAATATTGGTCTTAACCAATTTTCATCACTTTGGAGATGATCGTATATGCCATATTACATAGGCTTATGGGCCTAAATAAATCAAACAATTTTGCATCCTTATTTTTTGGAATTAGGGTAAGATATGTTGTATTTATTTTATAAGGTATGTATTATTTTACCCTAGACTATTCTATTGCCACCAATAAAGAATCCTTCACTATTTCCTAGTTATGTTGATAGAATGTTGTTGAGAGTCCATCCAAACTTGGGGATTTATCCTTATCAAAAGATAAAAGAGTTGAATGAACTTCTTCTAGAGTAATAGGCTCCATCAATTTGCTATTATCTTCATCTATTATAACTAAAGGTGCTTCTTGTAGTAGTTTATCATTAGGAACTTCAATAGCCTTTGATCCTAGACTATTTTGGTAAAAAAATGTCTCCTTTCTAATTTTACTCTGGTCTTCAATCCAAACCCCTTCTATCGATTTAATTCTACTAATTCTAGACGTTGATCTTTGTACTATTGCTATCCTATAGTAAATATTTAGGTTTTTATCTCATTTTAACCAAGTTTATCTCAATTTTAATCCCCTAAATTTATCTTCCTTACTCAAAATATTATGATATTGACTAACAACTCCCTTTTCTATGAGTTTGGATTACTGTGCTCACCTTTTTGAAAATTTGAAAGTTTCTCTTTGAGTTCTTCTTTCTTCTTAATGTTTTTTTTCTAAAAGTGTTCTTGTTCCATTCAATAAATCTAGATGTCACTTATTTAAGTTTTTTGGAAGTCTATACATCCCATCGTTTCCTAAATATTTTCAAGTTTGTGATATCATATCAACAAATTGAGGATGGTATTTCCACATCTACTAATTTTAAAATATGATATATTTAAAATTTACTTACCATAATTTTAACTCTTATTGGATAGTGATATGAACCAATGCTTGCCAAGGCATTAATTTTAGCACAAGTACCTTCATCTAGCCAATGATCTAAGAGTATGCATATGTCTAATTTTTTTTCTAGTAGGTTTTGTCCTGTCCTATTGTTGGTCCATGTATAGTTTTTTGGTCCATATATAGTTTTTCTCTTTAGACTCAACATCCCATAGATTATTATTTTGAATAAAGTTGAGAAATATCTCATACTTTGGGCTCTTTTCCTAATTTCCTTAAAATTTTCATCCAACTTGGTTATGGTTTTAAAATATCATTTGATCATGAATTGAGTTTCTTGGTCTTTACTTCTCATAAAGGCTTTAATACCACTCTATACTTTTAATTTTCTTGACCGAGTTGTAGACCCATAGACATTGATAAGGATGAAATGAATATCTATAAACTAACATGTAACTAATGAGGCTATCCAATGTTTAATTTTATGAATGGTTTCATAGGAGGTTATAATTAGATCCCAAGATGTAAGAATTCCCCTTGCAGCGCCTTCTAGATCCATAACATCCCATTTACATCTTACCCATATTGCTTTCATAGTTTTGAAAACTTCTTTCTTTGTCATGTAGTTTTTCGGATACAAAGAATATTAGGCTTATTACCTAAACAAAGATCCTTGATACACATTTACTTCGAGGGGGCATTAGCACCCCTTATATTACAGAGATGGTAATCATATTTTGTTAGGGGTTATTGGCCTCTCTTGAAAATTACCATTATCATTTTGTTATTTCGTATAGAGAAATTCAACCAACTTAGATTGTGTTTATTTCTCTATGTTTGCTTTTGCTTCCATGGCTCTTACTTGATAATCTGAAGGTTTTCCTCTTTTTTGCCTTATCAATATCAGGAGTAGGTCTTATTATTCTATTCCTTAATATTCTTTCACAACTTTTCTTTTCATTAGATATATCCTCTTTTGGATCTACTAAGGAAGCTTTTGACTTATCCTACTCATCTTCTGATATTTCCTTGTTAATGGTTGAGGTATTAACATCTAACACTGTGTTTTCTCTACCACTTTACTTATCATGAATGGTGTATGGTACTTCAAGACAATATTCAAATTTTGATGAGGCACATACCTTAAGTTCAGTAAATTTGTTCATCCCTAAATCAAGTTCAAACTGAGTAGATGATTCCTTGTTAATATTTTGATCCTATTTTACAATGTACTCTAAGCTCTAATCTGTCTTTTATTCATAAGATAAAGTCTTAAAATAATTGGTATTTCTTCCAATAGCCTTACTTATTAGTCTCAATTTTTTATTTACTTTCATCTGCCTAGACCTATTTTTTAGAAGTTGAATACCATCCTCATCCATATCCTGTAAGTATCTCTTACAATTTTCTATATATGTTTATGTTGGACTCTTCTTAGGGCATGATCTCTCAATATGATCCACTTTATGATATCTTCTACATATTAAAGATATATTTTTATAGTCCATAGTTTGGATCTACAACTTACCCCCATAATTAAGAATGATTGATTCTAGTAAAGGTTTACTGATATCAATCATGAACATTATCTAGGCATAAATAGCCAAAACTCTATCTTTTGTAGTTTTTGAAATATCTAAGAATTCTCCAAGAGTGTTTCCTATTGCCTTGAAGATATCCATTTCTTAGAGTTCAATGGTTAACCCATACATCCTAACCCAAATAGGTACTAGGGATAAATTTATGTGTTCAATGCAAAGCCTTCATATCAACGAGTAAGGAAAGAGTACGACTCTTCCCATAAACCAAGGACCCCATTTTAGGATTATTTCTCTTTCCTCCTCGGAACAAAAAAAGGGTAGGAAGAAACCTTTGAGAAGAAAGTATAGACTCACTCCTGAATACTTTTATCTCTTATCAATCCATTTTATCAGAGTCTAAACCCTTGGCCAAGATCTATTAAATTCACCAATGATTACCTTATATTTGAGCAACAAGGATTGTTATTATGTGAGGTCCTCCCTAGCCTATACTACTAGGGATGACTTGAAGGATTTAGTTGTAAATTAGTCAATGGAAAGGAAACTATATCTACTGAAATTCACCAACATATCCTATAATGGTTATATTATTTAAAAATAAACCTACAATAATATGCATGCAGAATTTCTAAGATAATGAAGGGATAAATAAAACTAAGGTAAAAAATTACATGTTCAAACATAATGTCCTACCTTACTGATTCTCTATCCCTTCATTTCTCCTCCCATCATCCAAACCTTGTTTAATAGATATCTATAATTTTATTTTCTACAACTTGAAAATTCATCATTGCCTTTATTTTAGATGGCTAACTTCATAGGGTTTTATCTCCCTCAATAATACTTAAATTATTCATACAATTATGCACTTTAAAGCTATTTAAATTCCACATAAATTGGTCTAAGAATCATCTAAATCAGACAACACTTCACAAAGATATGACTCCTAAAACATGAGATATTTTTCTAGAAAACATTGATCTAATGTTGCTCTTGTTCTAGATGATTGTGTTTACATGGTCATATCTCTCTCAATACTACTTAGATTTTTTTTCATGACCACTTATTTCTTAGCTCTTCAAATTCTACACAAAATGGTGTAAGAATCGTCTAAATTAGATATATCTATGCAAAGATATGACTCCTAAAAGATAAATCACTTTTTATATATATAATAAATACCTAATGACTTGTGTCACTAAATCTTATGATTTTGGGATGCGATTTATATTTTAATTCATTTATATCTAATCACTTTATCTTTTATTTACTCCACCTATTCATTTTTATAGAAACATTTAAAAGAACATAATGTGCACCATATTTAGGATTCAACAACACCAAAAACTTATCACAAGATAATACACCATACATGTTGCCTTTCTCATCATTAAATATCATAAGAGTTATGGGATCACTTACACCCGTGATATCTTGATATCTTGTGATATCCCATGATATCTTGTGATATCCCATGATATCTTTACTTGTGATGATGAATTCTAATGAGGATTCTACATCAATTCGATACTCTATATCTTCAACATTTTGATGTATTTTGGTAAAAAAAAAATTAATATATTTTTAAATAAGCAAAACCATTTAACTAATAGAGATCCATTAAAAAAGTAAACATCCTTAGTGTAAAGTTCAACAAATCTCATGGAACTCATCCAAGCTAAGTACTTATTTATTTTAAAATAAATATTTACTAAATATATTTTATCAAACTCTATTAAAAATTTGAGTACAAATAATATCCTAGAACCTTCATTATAATCCATAATCATAAACATAAAAAGTTTTCTTAAATTTTAAAAATAACAAACCAAATTCAAATTTTCAACAAATTCCTCAAGAAGAACAAAAAATTAATTGATCTCATTCATTTTTTATTCTTAGCTACTTGATATTAAAAGAACAATATTTTTTTAACCATTAATGTCATATAAATATAACAATATATTATATATTTATAATAACTTTGCAAGTATAATAATACAACGAAATCAACATATTTATAACACTCTCAATTACAAGCCATAAGGTAAAAAATGTGCAATTACAAAAAAAATATTTTCTTATCCTCAATTTAGTCTGAGGTGTTAGTCCTTATTTTTAATCTACTAAGAGTCTATCAATAGAAAATAAATAGACTAACTAATTACAACGAGTCCTCTTTATCAAAATTCGAATTTAGATCTTCTAAATAAAAACTCAAAAACTTACCACTATCTTTATCAAACAATATCATATATTTACTTTATAATATTAAATTTAATTACATAAATATTTATTACAAATTAAAATAAACTAAAAACTATTGTAATTGATATATTTTTATATTAATAATATATTTATAAAAATAATGTGTAGATTTATAGTGACAAGTTTATCACAATAAGTTTTGACTTACTACTTATTAGAAAATTTTATTATTATAATTTTATTTAATTTTTTAAATTATTTATATAAACTTCACCCACAACTTGTGTTTTACTTTTTAAACTATTCAATTCTCCGTCTACACCGATAAGCCGTTCTAAGTCTGTTTTATTTTACTTTTTAAACTATTCAATTCTCCGTCTACACCGATAAGCCGTTCTAAGTCTGTTTTATTTTTAGCTTCGCCGCTATGTTCAATAATTGTACGAATAATTATGGTAGTTTTTTTTTTTTTTTTTTTCTTATTATTATGCAGATAAGATATGGTAGTTTTCACGAACATAGTAGATTTTCAAAGTTTTTTTTATTATTGGAACCAATAATTATATTTAATAAAAATAAAAAAGTTATCATAAAAAGGGCGTTGTAAAGATTATGTGTAAGGTTATCTATATAATAAAAAACGGAATTAATTTTTAAAAGGGCGAATACACAACTTAAATAAGCATAGAAAATAAATTAGAGTAACAAAAAACCTTAAACTCCGGAACCAACCCTAAGGTTATCTATATAATAAAAAACGGAATTAACTTTTAAAAGGGCGAATACACAACTTAAATAAGCATAGAAAATAAACTAGAGTAACAAAAAACCTTACACTTTGGAACCAACCCTTAAAAGGGCGAATACACAACATAAATAAGCATAGAAAAATAAACTAGAGTAATAAAAAACCTTAAATTGTAGAACTGTAGCTCTAGGCACTAAGTAGACTTATTGACCTGTCATTCTGTGTCTGTACAATACAACAAAGCTATTGGAACTTTTGAGTTGAAAGAAACTATTTTTTTGGGTAGACTGTCTTCATTTTCTTTTCCTTGTCGAGGACTACGAGAATGTCGAAACTATACAGAAGGGGAAGGAACTTTAGATTTTTCTTTCTCCGTAGGAACCGCCAATTCCATCAATGATGGCTCTGCATCCAACGACATACTCTCACCACCACTAAGATACTCGAACACACTGTAGCAGTTGGATGAATCAGGAACATAACTGCCTAACTGAATAGTGGTCATATGAGGTCACTTCTCTAAAGTGACATCTTTTTCTACAGATCCCCTTCTCGGGCTGCAGGAGTGCCTTGAGTTAGCAGGGAAAAATGTATTAGAGGACTGGTCGGTTGGGCAGACTGTGAAGCAACATGTGCAACCCGACACACCAAAGGGAGGGTTCATTGCCATAGCTCACCATCCCTCACCTTTGCTTGTTTAGTCATGAGGACTGGAGTAGGTTCTCAATATGGTACCTTGCCAATCCTGTTGGGCATCCACTCCCAACACTGGAGGGTCAAGACAAAATATTTGACTTTGTCACAAAACAAACTTGCTTCTCGATCGATGAAGTGTGGACGTTGGATAAGGGTGCCTAAGACACACACCCTCTACACAATCCTTCCCCACTTAAATTCGATGACGTCCTTGGCACTACTACAAATCCCTTGTACTTCTCTAAGGGGGAAGGGCTCACCTCTTATATTCACAAACTTTTGTTGTATTCCTACTACCTAAGGGGGATCCTTTCCACAATCGTTGTTCAGCTTAGAGGGCCCCTAGTCGGGTCCACTTTCCTTATGTTTCTTCAAGGTGGGGTTCTTGTGAATTTTCACTTTCAAACCAACTCGGCCTTTAGGTCTCCATATTCCATCATCCTACCAATCCTCTTATATCCTTTTTCACACATGTGAAGGAGATAAGATATAAATCTCGACCTCCTATCCTACCTTGTTGTCTTTTCTTTTGTCATTGTCCTTTACCATCCTTGTGGATACCCATTTTCTTATCTAGGTCCACTTTGTCCTTCATTCAATTTTGCTTGGAATAAGGACTAGCAATTCTATGTGGCATCCTTCACATGAAGTCACACTCTTTTTCCTTATGCACCCATTGGAACCTCTTTTGTTTAAGCATACGATGACTACATATCCTTTGGCCTCTCATGTTAGGAGTGATGAACTTTCTCCAAATTGACTTGTTCTTCTCCTCGAACACAACCCTTGCGTGAAGCAACTGCTTAGTATCTTGTACCTCAGGAGGAAAGGAGATCCAATTTGAGTTGACTTTAATGGATGTTCCCATAATGTGGATTTCATTTGGAGGATGATAGTGATATGGCAAACACCCTTTTCATAGCCACCCCACACACCTGCTTCAAGAAACTCTTCATGCCTTGGATGACCTCGATCGATCCCCCATCATTCAACTCGGTGTTGGACCACTAATACTCACAATCATTGTGGATTCTCTCTAGGAGATGATCACAACTGAGTCTTCAACCATGACCCTCTTACTCTGTCTTAGACCTTGATGACTAACTCATCCCTCTCGACACCTACTTCCTTGCTAGGGTGTCTAGGTACTAGGTATTTATCTGTAGCAATGTTGTTTACCTGTGATGTTCCCTTACCTCTTCATTTTTCCATTAAGACCTACTTTAATGCCCTGCAAAGCACACTAGGTTGCTACACACATACAATTATGTTCTTGTCTAATCCTCCAAAGTTTGCTAGGGATCACCCCTTGGGATACATATCATGAAGCTTATGATGTAGAAGAGTTCTTGATAATCATGTCACATTTGGCTTCAATATCAATGTGTTGGTTGACTTGGTCGTTGTCCACCTACTTTTCATCTCCTTGAATTATCAAGACATTGAACTCTTTTATCGTCTGCAGTTTCACACTCTCAATGAGTGCTCGCCTAATTGTTCTAGGTCAACGACACCCCTTGCCATATTTACTTGTTACATCCACCTGCTTTCAAATTTCAACACCTGCACACACTCGTTGTCACCCTTGCTCTAGTGGAGGTAGGCTTGGATCCCTCCCTCATAACTTCCTTCATATTTGAGCAATGAAGGGCACTTTCCTCCAGTTCCCATAGTTCGCTTGGTCTCTAGAACCTTTCACCAAGGCTTAGTACTATAGGTCTCATCCTTTTTGACACTACTTGATCCTTGAGGTTTCAGCCCTTCTCCTATTTGGACTATATTCCCTAACAACCACTACTTTTAGGTTTGTCTTCCTTTGGTTCAAAGTTCGATCGGGACCCCCACTGGCGTTCTCAGCTCACTCTAGCTTGCACATTGCTTTAGATATTTTCAGCTCAAGCTACTTCTTCCATGTTCTTAGCTCACATGACAACCTTATTTTTGACTTCACCTACTCTACCCAATTGCATAACTACCTTATAATTTAGGGCGTTGTTCCCCTACCAATCGCTTCCTTCATCTCAATGCCAAGTCTTAAGGAGGATGGCCTAGACAAATTCAAAGTTTGGATCAAGTTTCAAGTGTGAAACACCATACACAGACGTGCACGACTAGATGCTCACATAATGCCCACAACACATGCAAGATGCTCTATGATGGTACATCCAACACAATCAAGGGTGTAGGGGCTCAACATTCACAATACAAGCTCATGCCATGCTAGGGACTTTGGCATATCGAAGGGGTTTGTTCAGCTCATGGCTTATGAACATACGGCTCTAATACTGGTTGTAATAGAGTTAGGGTTGAAGGGGTTCTTAACCTAATATGTTCAAAATCATGCATGCCTTAGGCTCACCAAACACGCCACATTATACGCCTTCCATTGTTATCGTGATGTCTTACATCACAACAACACAAACAACCCACACATACAAGCATAACATTTCAAGCAGTTAGTGAAAGCCTTAACATGCATTCATTCATAAAACAAGGGAAACACAACTCATCCACACAAAAGGAGTCCATACAACACAACTAGGAGCTAATTATATGGTTTTCATTAATACATGGTCCAAGGCCTATTTTACATAGATGGCACAATGACCTTACAATACATTTTCTCACACCCCCAATGAGGGGACCAACACATGCCCAACACTTGGACACTACAACATTGCATGTTGAGTCAAGCTCCACGATAATGATCGACACTTACACAAGGTACATACAAGGCCCTTACAAGGAGGTCACTCCTCAAGACTTAGAACGACATTACTTTGTTCCTTATCTTGTTAGGGTCTACTAAGATCTTCTATTTTCACTCCCTCTACTTGTACCATGGGTGAGACCTAGAACTCAATCATTAACGGTCAAGGATCTTATCATCTACACTAGCCTTTGACCCACACTCACGGTATGCTCTTGGTAAGAGTTCATGGCCACAACATGGTTGTATCTCACACAAAATTTGTCCAATGGGTGGCATGCCTTCACAACACGATTGCTTCTCCTGGCACATGCATCCAATGAATGACACACCATCAAAAACATGAGGAGCTCACCCAATGGGCAACTCTCCTTCACAATTGTCAAGTCTTCCCCAATGTTCCCTCTACCTCATTGTGTTGTTCACACATCTCTCATGGCTTCATGATACTAGCATCCAAGAGAGGGGTTCACCTTCCACCCTGACTATGATGCGTGACCCGACACACCTAAGGGGAGGGTTTGATGCCATAGCTCATTCTCCCTCACCTTTGCTTGCTTGATCACGAGGATGAGAGCAAGATCTTAGTATGGTGCCTTGCTAGGCTCGTCAAATATCCACTCCTAGCACTGAAGGGTCAAGGTAAGTTATCCAACTTTGCCATGGAATAGAATCACTTCCTGGCCCTTCACAAAACAGTGAAGCATGGATGTTGGACAAGGGTGCCTGAGGCACACACCCCCTCCACACCTAGGCAGTGTGGCCCCTAGTTATGCCACCATTGTACTTTGTCTTACTTAAAAAAAACCAACATACTTCAATAACTTAATACTAAAATAATTATTTTACTTTAATGATCTCACATATTGATATGCAATATTAAAAACCATCAAATTATATGTTGATTTTATTTTATTTTTTATTTTTCTAATATATTGTAAGTCTATTTAATTACAACTTCTTACACAAAGAACAATTGTTTCTATGTTCATCAACCAATCCTAAACTTTTGAAATGGATTAACAACGTTTTAAAGGATTATCTCATCCTTGATAATCATGTCTAGTGTAATATCTGCTACCTAGATGGGGTTTATCATCAATTTGATCTTCCTCTTGTCCCCAATTAAGTCATCCATACTTCTAGATAAAACATCTTGAATTTCATTTAGGACTTTTAAAAAGGCCTTTCTTGTCATGCTACCTAGCTTTTCCTCGCAAGAATCCCTTATTTTAATTTCCCCAAATATTTGGAAAAAATAAAGGTGAGGCTACCTCCTTGCTCACACTCGCTTCTTTCCCATACTCTAGCACTTATTCCCTACTATTTTGCAAATATCTTAATCAAGAAAGGAGAGACTTGATCTCAACTCCCACTTGCTCTTGCTTAATCAATTTATATATTTTAAGATTGAAAGGTTTTAAAACTTTACTTTTATATTTGTAAAAATTTGCTAGCATTATATGTTTGTTATGTATGAAAATTAAAAATCTAAGAATAAACGAATAATATTTTCATTTAAATTTGATTAATGTTTTGATTAAATTTTATCAACTGACATTAGCTCAATTGGTTAAATTCCTTTGCTTTCAAGAAGGAGACCCAAGTTCAAATCTTGTTAAGCAATACACACATAATAGCCAAGTTGTTGTAATACCACTATGTAGTGATGATGTAATACAAGTGAGGCTCGTTTCAATTCCATATACATATACATATTTATCTATATATCTATATATGTGTGTATTTTGTACTATCAAAAGTTTTTGAATGGACTTTAAAAAATTATATAGGTGAATTATAATTTAAAATTGCTTAGTGTTTTAAATAACTTTTATTTTTATTTTAAAATATGATGGAAATAACCTTGTCTTATTGAATAGTAGTTTATTTGTAATATTGTAACAATATTTTAATGGATCTTCTCACAAGGATCAAAATTGCCAAGTAAAAGAGGATAAATATATATTTCAATTGAGAGGGATACATCTATTATTGTCAACGTCATAAAAAATAATTGTGGAGAATGTATCAACAATACTGTTATTTTATTAAATCAAGTGATCTTAACCAGTTAAATTCCTTAACTTTCAACAAGGAGACCTATATTTGAATTTTGTCAAGTGATACATGTATGAGTGTAAAAAAATATGTAACATCATGATGATGTAATATGAATAGGACCATGTCAATCCCATATAACCAATTAAAATACAAGTGTTTCTTTTTTTTGCTAGATAACAAGGGGTTGTACTCGGGTCCCCCACCCTTGACAAATCACAACTCTCTTCTTTAGAGCATGAGAATTTACAAATAGATTCAATTCTCATCTCAAATGAATTGCTATAGCTAGAAACCTACATCATTTTACATAAAATGTCTGAATTCTTGATTTTTATTTTTTGGAACTTTTTCAAAATTTTGTGTAAATACAAATATTCGAGATTTCAACAACCTTCTTAACATTTTCTTATAGTAGCCTTCACAAGACCAAAACTTCACCTCTACTTTATATGCATTACATCTTAGTAGAGTAACATTTCCAAAACATCCCACTATCATGACCCATCGTACCTAGATTTCTAGTTTCTTTCCTGAAGCACAAGTGCAACCACAAAATTTGTAATAAAAAGTATATATGAGAGCACATTAATGTGATAAAAGAAAGCAAATATTACCAATGGAAAATATTGAAGTAAATCTTAATCATTATTTGATTCAAGCAGTCAATATTTTCTTATCAATTTCAATTAAACTTACTACTTTATCTAACCAAAGACAATTTAACTTCACGATCCTCAATTAAAACCCCTCTATTGGCTAGCCTATTTGCACATTTTTTTCCTTCCCTTAATGTATGTGTAAACCTAATTTCTTCAAACTCCATAGCAAGGTCTTGAATTTCCACAATTATCTCTTGTATGTTCCATGGAGCCTTTGCTTTCCTCAAAATTGCATTTATTACTATGAGTGAATCACCTTCCATCCATACTTTGTTCCATTTAATTTGTTTGTATATTTTTAACCCTTCCAAATCTTCCCAAGCTTAAACTTTATTATTTATCTTAAATCCACTATTGAAAGCATAATGAGATAAAATCTCTCCTCCTAGTCATGGATTTCCTATAAATGCTCCATCAAAATTCAATTTGACCAACTCCACATTTGGTGGTTTCCACTTTAAATTCTTTACCTCCCTTTTGTTTATCCTATCTCTAATATCATAATTCCATTTGATGACTCGACTCCATCTATCAAGGCTCTCTACTTCTAGATTAGGGATTGGGTGAGTTAATAGGGTTGGTTTAGACTCCTCTATGGCTAAGCAAATCTTCCTTTTTATGATTTTTAAATTGCTTTCATTTCCTTTAAATAATTTTCTATTCCTTTCTAGACAAATAGTCCAAAGTATTGTATCTTTTGATATATCCCATATTGTTTGTAAAGTGTCACTTTCAAAAGTGCTCTACCATTGCTTTAACCATTCTTCAATTTTACCATGTATCACCATGCATTTACCAAATATATTAAGAATCCATTGCCATAGTTTCAAAACTATTGAGAAGCATCCTAAGATATGGTCTATACTCTCCTCCATTTTCCAAAGAACGCATTTTGAGGGGCCATGAAAACCCTTTTTCATAAGGTTATCCTGAGATAAAATTCTTCTATGACCTACTATCCAAACAAACATTTTTACTTTAGGAATGCTTGGGCTATCCCAAATATCTCTTCATATTCTTGCAATATTCCTATTTTGATGGTGATTTATATTATATCCACTTCTTGTTGTGTATTATCCTGAGCTATTCAACTCCCAAATCAACTTATCCTTGGCTCCTCTCTGGAAATTCATTGTCGTTATCTTTCTACTCAACTACCTCCTAGCATCAATGTCTTGTATACTTGTAAAAAAATCTTATTTCCATTTGTATCTTCCTTCCTGATCCTTGTACAAAATGTTCAAAACCCTATCACCATATTTATATTGAAGTAATCTCATCCATGGTTTCAAAATTGGATCTAGATTGAATGGTTTTTTATCACACCAAGTATCCATCCAAATAGATTTATTTTCTCTAGTTCCCACCATCCATCTTAAACCTTTAATCACTAGATCAATTGATTTTTAAACCGTTCCATAGCACAAAACCATTTGGTAAAGAAAATGCAGTAAATATTAAGCTTGGGTAATTGGGATCAACATACTTAAAATAATTTTTTTTCATTGTCTTTGACTCTCTTTTTACAATCTCCAAATTACTTTTCCCCTAAGATCTAACTTTGCATATGTAAGAACTCTTAAATCGAGACCTCCCATAGTTTTATTATCACACACCTTGCTTGATTTAACCAAAGGAAATTTTCTTTTATCATGTAATCCTGGAAACAAAAATGACCACAAATTATAGATTAGACTCGTTTCTATTGATTTTGGCATAGTATACAAGGACATATAATATGTTAGAATGGCCTATAAGACTGATTTAATTAGATGCACTCTTCTTCCTAACAATAACCATCTACCTTTCCATGTTTATAGTTTATTCTAAACTTTACTTATAACTGGATTCCATAATTCCATCCTCATTCTCCCCTAAAATAAGGGCATCCCTAGATAAGTTGTTGGCAAATTTGTCTCCATTTGAAGTAACCTACATATCCTTACTTTGATTTTAGTTGGGGTGTTTAGGAAGTAAATTTTGAATTTTGTCTTATTAACTTTTTGCCTTGATGTTGTTTCGTATTACTTTAAGAAGTTATTCAACACTTTGGCCTCGTTTATCCTTGCCCTACCAAAGAGGAGTGTATCATCTACAAACTATTAATGGGTGATATTATCGATGTTATTACTAGCCTTAAGTCCACTTATAAGTCCAAATACAAGAGTATTGTTTTTATGTTCATCAATCATTAATGGGGATCATATCTTAGAAATGCTAACATATCTTTAGTGTGGCATATAATTTAGACAATCATTATGTTGATCTTCGACTTGGTGAAATTTAAATTCTAGAAGGTAACTAGTCAAAGAAGATTTTTTCTCTTAATAAAAATGATATCAAGAAATAAAAGGAAGATAGAAAAATTCTTTAATAAAAGGGTAAAATTATTCAAAATATTCCATTACTTATCACACAAGGAAAAAATGAAAACTTGATGAAAAAGATATATATGGAGGAGCTACGTGAGGTAAATTTATCTTTCCATACAAACAAGAAACTTGGCCTTGATGGATTCCCTACAATTTTATTTCAAAAAATTTAGAATTTACAATTTATTGACCAATGGTATGTTGGTTGTGGTTAAAGAGGCCCAAAAAGGAAAGTCTACAATAAGTGAGATCAATGACACCTTTATTACATTGGTTCCCAAGAAAGCTTACCATAGTCTTTAACAAATTTACGATAATACCCGATCAATCCAATAAAACCATGCAAGCTTTTCAACAATTTTGGGGTAGGCCACTCTTTCATATCTTCAATTTTGTGGGGGTCCACCTTAACGTATCTTTGGAAACGATATGTCCCATATACTCAATCTCTTTCCACCCAAAAGAACATTTTGAACGTTTGGCATATAGTTGGTTTTCGCCCAATATTTTTAAGGTTTGTTCTAAGTGAACCAAATGTTCCTCCCAAGTCTTGCTATAAATCAAAATATCATCAAAGAAAACCAAAATAAAATTTTGAAGATAAGGGTGAAATACCTAGTTCATTAGGCTTTGGAATGTTGAAGGAGCATTGGTGAGGCCAAAAGGCATGACCAAAAATTCAGAGTACCCTTCATGAGTTCGAAAGGTAGTTTTAGGAATGTCTTCTTTTCTGACTCTAATTTTATGATATCCTGATCTTAGATCCAGCTTTAAAAAATATTTAGCACTGTGAAGCTCATCCATTAATTCATCAATAATAGGAATGGGAAATTTATCATTGATTGTGAGTTTGATAAGAGCACAAAAATTGACACATAGACACTATGATCCATCCTTTTTATGAACCAATAAGACTGGAGAAGAATAAGGGCTAACACTAGGTCGAATAACACCTACCTTCAATAATTCTTGCACAAGTTTCTCAATTTTAGTTTTCTATAGGTAGGGATATCGATAAGGCCGAATATTTGGGGGTTGATTTCTAGGAAGAAGTTGTATAGCATGATCATGACTATAGTGGGGGGCAACCCTTTTGGTTCATCAAATAATACCAAATGAAGTGTTAATAGTTGTTGTAATTCTGGCACTTCATTTTGTTCCTCCCCTATTGTTTGAATAAAAAATAATTGTGCAACCACTCCCTTGCCTCTTTTACGAATGAGTTTTTCTATGCGGTGAGAACTCACTATTTGTGAGGGATCTGATTGTAATCCTTCTAGAGTATAAGTATGGTCTTTAGTTGTGAATTACATCCATAATACCGTAAAATACCATTGGATTATCTCAAGTGTTCGCAACCATTGAACCCCTAGGATGATATCACATCCTCCTAATGGCAACACATACATGCCATTTTTTGTGTTGTAATTGCCCATGGTAAGATTAATATTCTGGCACTTCCCTTTATAGGTAATCCTTCCCCCATTTTTTATCATGACCTCAAAACTATTATAAGGTTGTATATAGCAATTAGCTTATTTTTCCACACATGGGTCGATGAAATTATGTGTACTTCCAGAGTCAATGAGCATAATGAGGTTTTATCATTTGAAGTATCCTTGGAATTTCATGGTTTATGGAGAAGAAAATCCTATGAGGGCATTACATTTTTTTTTGGGTGTATCCTCATTGCCAGCATCAGGTGTATCCGTCACTGTTTCCACTTCTATCTCATTTTCTTCTTCTGTTGAACTACAAGGGTCAACTACATCCAGAAGATATAACTTTTGTGTAGCGCATTTATGATTTAGCCCAAATATCTCATCACAATGATAGCAGAGGCCCTTTGCTCGTTGTTCCTTCATTTCCTCAAAGCTAAGACACTTAATTGGTAAGGTTTGGGGATAATGTAAGTGATTTGTGATTTACCAATAGGTGGTTTTCCTAATCAACATTGAGCATTAAATTTATCTTCGGCTAATTTGGCCAATCCAATGGTCTGCATCATGATATTGGGATTGAACATTTGTATTTCCAACCGAATTTCTTCTTTTAATCCACTGATGAAAAAACTTTGAAAAAATGAGGCATTCAACCCTGTTGTACGATTGGCTAGTTTCTCAAATTGAGCATGGTATTTGTGCACCAAAGTGGTTTGATGCAGCTTGGTAAGAGCTCCTATGAAATCTTTGAATTTACTAGGGCCAAATAGTACCAATAGATTTTGCATAAAGTCTAGCCAAGTAGGAATGCCATTAGTCTTTTCATACCATTGGTACCATTGGATAACATAATTTTCAATATGGAAGGATGCAATACAAATTTTTTGTGCATCAGGGATCTGGTTTAGAAAAAAGTATTGTTCTGCCCGATAAATCCATTTAGTGGGATCACCTCCTTCAAATTTAGGAAAATCCAATTTAGTTGTTCTTGGAAGGATGGATGTTTGTGGGCCCCCAAGATGTATCGAATGCATCAAACCTCCTGATGATCTTGAGATTTATGAACTTGAAGACTGATTAGCTGTAATTAATACCAAATTTTGATTCATCGTGTTAAAATTTTGACTCATTGTGTCGAATTTCACGTTAAGACCAAATATATTGTCTTCTAAATCTAGCAACGTAATGAGTTTTACTTGAGAAATTTGGTCCTTAATTTGGCGAACTTCATGATCCAATTTCTTGAGAGTAGGGTCTTATGATTTTCTTTCGTCAGCCATTTTAAGAATTTTTTCTGGTGTTGATGCCTCCAAAAATTAGGTGGAATTTGGGATGTGATAGTTGCAAAAAGAAAAAAATTATAATTTGCTAAAAAATTATGGCTAGCAACTATGTTTTGAACCAAGCCCTCCCAACAATCGGATAGGAGTTTGATTTAATCCAACGGTCATTAACAACAGGAGACAACTTTGGTGGAAAACAAGGAGACAACACTGACACTAATAATTCAACACCCAACACGACACTGAATAGGATAGATGCTGGGGTGATGTGGGACATGAATAAGATACTAGACAATGGGTAATTTGATGACGAACGAGATGTGATGAGGGCATAGACATTGGAAAAGAGCATGGAGGATGAGACGCTGACTTGGCAGTGGGTGAGCGGGATGAATTATGTTATGTGACATAGAGGCAACAATTGCACGTGGGGACTTAGCATGAAACAGGAAGGGTCATGCGTGTGTGAGGGATTGGAAGAGGTGACCACCACAGTGTGGTCAATGTTTATTATGTGTTGGAGGTTATAAATTTCTTTTCGGGTGAGCGTAACATCAATGTGGGATAAAAGAACCCACGTAAATGAAAATTATCCCATGATTTTCCTTTTTGTTTAATTTTTGACGTGATTTAAATGATTGTGAAAACAAATTCAATGCCAGGTGTAAACTACTGAATGGAAGGAAAGTTTAGAGTTAAAATTATGGACTGTATTCCTTGCTTTGAATGCTATGATAATTTCAATGGGTTTCCACTGGATTGTTGTGATAAATAATGTCCATCATTGTTATCACGAGAGAGAGAAAATACTGGAAGAATAGTGGGTCATCGTAAGCCATGTTGTTAATGCAATTTCTCGAGTATGTGCTTCTGCAAAACTACATGAAATGACTTATATTACTAGTACTCTTGTGGCCGCGTTTGCTATGGAACCGAGCGACACTTAGGGCATGAATTGTGTTGTTTAATATTTGCCTATGCCTTTGTTGTACTTAGTATGGCACTGAGAGGGGGGTTGAATCAGTGTGGCATTCCAAATCCATGAATTGACAGCTCTAAAAACCACAGCAGTTAAAAATTATAAACATATATAATAAGTACAGCAAGAGAACATCACACAACACAGATTTTTAACGAGGTTCACCAAAATGGCTACTCCTCAAAAAGAATGGTTGCTTGGACTACCATCCAAATCCAGCCTCTTGCAAAGCACCAACTTTACAATTTTTTTACCAGCACCAACTGGAAGGAGCACCAACCCCTCATTTATCTGCACCAACAGAAAGGAGCACCAACCCCTAATTTGCCAGCACCAACTGGACTTTATTTTGAATGAAAATGTTTGACAGATACCTTCGTTATTGCAAGACTCTAACTGGTCTACTTCACCTTTGCAATATCTGTGCACTCTGCTCTTTCTTATGCAATCACTTCACACAATCTGCTGCACTGCTACAGCCAAAATTTGCAATCAACTTTGCTCTTCGCACTCTTTACACATTCTTCTTTCTCTGCTCACATGCTTCGCACACTTTGTGTCATTCCACACTCTGTTCTCTGTGCACATTCACAATCACACTTCAAAAAACTCGACACAACTAGCTCACATTATGCACTTCGCTATCATCTCATCGATTCTACGCTATCTACGCTTTTACGATTGCATATCGCACTTCAATATTCACCCTGATCCATTTGCAAATCTCCAAACAGCCCCGCTTATATACTTGAGATTTTGAGATGAAAACCCTAATAGTAGTCGACTGATTATGCAAATGCAAACCCTAATCTTGGTCGACTGCAAACCCTAAATTTGGTTGGCTACAAACCCTAAAATCTGTCGACCTGCATCGGTCTTTGTCGGCTCCAAAACCCTAATGAATGTCGGCTCCAAAACCCTAATCTGCGTCGGCCTAGATTTAACTCTGTTGGCTTCAACCGCCTCTCTGGTTCTGTAGCTTTCCTCATGAAACTGCAACATGTCACGATATCGCGACACCTTTTACATCCGTACGCCTTCTTGTCCTCGTTGTCACAAAATCGTGACACTTTTGGCCTTTATTAGCTTTGCCACCTTTCTTGTCGTGAAATCGTGACACTTCTATCTTTCGCTGACGTCATTCTCATTCTTGTCGTGAAATCGCTATGCTTTCAGCTTCCAGAGGCTTTTCTTGCAAGCTATCGTGAAATCGTGACACTTTTTGCCTCTTTGTCCTTTTTTAGGCTTGCACCCACGAAAACAAGACATGTCGCGAAATCACGACACTTCTCGTTGCCGTACATTCTTCATTGCATCCCTCAGCAAAATCGGAACATGTCACGAAATCACGACATCTTTTTGCCTTAGCGCTTTTCTTTGCCTATCGTCCGTGAAAACGAAACATGTCGTGAAATCGCGACATCTTTTGCATCCGTACAATTCTCTCTTCATGCACTAGCGAAATCCCAACATGTAGCGAAATCGCTACAACTTTTCAACTTGGCACTTTCTCTTTGCTTCGACCAGTGAAAATCCAACATGTAGCGAAATCGCTACAAATTTTCACTTAACGCTTTCTCCTTACTTTGGCCAGCGAAAATCCAACATGTAGCGAAATCGCTACAACTTTTCAACTTAACGCTTTCTCCTTGCTTTGGCCAGCGAAAATCCAACATGTAGATCGCTACAACTTTTTGACTTAGCGCTTCTTCTCTGCTTCAGCCAGCTAAACTTCAACATGTAGCGAAATTGCTACACTTTTGTTGCCATACATTCTCTCTCCTCTTCGGGTCGTGAAAACCCTACGTGTCGCGATATCGCGACACTTTTCGCCCTTCTATGCTTTTCTTCCGAAACTGTCGCGAAATCGCAACACTTTTCGTCCTTGGTGTTGCTTCTCCAAACTTGTCGAGAAATCGCGAAAGTTTTTCAACTTTGCTTCTTTCCTTCTAACATGTCGTGAAATCGTGACATTTTTGGCTATGTCTTCTCTCTCCTCATTTTTGTCGCGAAATCGCGACATTTTTGGCTGTGCCTTCTCTCTCCTCATTTTTGTCGCAAAATCATGACATTTTCGGTTGCGCCTTCTCTCTCCTCATTTTTGTCGCAAAATCGTGACAATTTTCGTTGCGCCTTCTCTCTCCTCATTTTTGTCGTGAAATCACGATAGAAAACATGTCGCGATATCGCGACAATTTTCTTACTTGTCTTTTTTGCAAATTTCTGAATCTGGGTCACTTTTGTTTTCCTGGAATTTCACTTTACATGATCTGACTATCCTTTGAACTTCTGTCCTCTGCATCTGAATGACTTCTGAACTGTCTGTCCACTACATCATTAGATCTAACTACCTGTGTTGACAACAATGACAAACCTCTTGCAACACCTTGCTCAACAATCTCCCCCTTTGGAATTGTTGGCAACACCTATGTAGATTCCTGTAACTCTTCTCCCCCTTTGTCAATAATACCAAAGGGCTGCTGTGGACTTCCCCTGAGTCCATCCACACAATTCTCAGGCACAATTTGTTGCACCTAGCACAAATTATGATCATGAGCAAAAGAATAGTCAAATACTCAAATGGTCCCCCCGAGAAAATGATCCCTGTAGCTAGTCAAATCTTAGACTATTCTTGAGAATATGTGGCCACTTCAATTCATGCTGTCTTCTGAGCCTCAACCCTCTGTTGCTCTGCAATCTCAAACTTGTCCACTGATTTTAGTGAAAGCATACACTGATCGTTTAAATATCCAATTTTTTGCTCTGTAATGCAACATCATCTGCATATACATCCTAGATACTCTCAATAGGCTTGAACCTACTGACAACTGTTTATCTTTCTCTGCAGTGATAATCCAACAAACTACCTCAATTCTTTATAGAAGCACCTCAAACATTCATCACCAGGCTGGAAATCATCTGGCTGCACATTATAAACTTTTTCTTCAATCTTCCCATTCAACATGCTGATTTCACTTCATCAATGAGAATTGACAAGTGACTCACATCTATACCAATTTTTGTCCAGCACTGCAATTTTACTACCAACTCTTACTTTCAACTGTGCATGTCGAAAGAAGACATTTTGTCAAACACTTTATGGCCAACCGTAGTGCACCTTACTCAGCCTCAAACTTCTTATCCTTGAATTGGCATTATATTAATAGTTAAAACAAAACTGTCTGTGAATTAAATATATTCACCAAGGTGTCATGAAAGATCTAACAATCTTCACATCAAGCATCGAACAAAAACACGCTGCTATTATTGAAACACAAATACGCAGCTGGGGCATGCATTCTTTCAATAAACAAAAACAATCTGAACTGTTATAATCCATAACTATAAATAGTGGCAGTAAGAACCATCAACAAAACAACAATGACATAAGCAATACTACCAATGGTGAAGATTCTCAATGCAAACACTACCCTTCACGACACTTCCACACACAACTAAATGAACAACCAACACACTTGACAATTATACCACAAAAGCCCAACTGCTGGTCTTTCATCCTCAGATACCCAGACAAATATATAGGAGCATTAAAATAAAGCTTTAATATTGCTCCCCCTGAGGATGTGCTTCCTGGAGATGCTTAGTGCAAAGGAGGAGTAGTCTCCTTCAGTCCAAGGAGACATGATTTCCTCTCTTCTTTCTTTCTCCAAACCTTTTTGAACACGGGCTTGTATTTCTCAACTACCTCCCCGTTTTGCACCTTTGCGTGAACTCGAATATTTTTTTGGTGTGGTTGTCTCTTATGCATCCATGATGAATGATTATTTTCCTTTCTTCTATGAACCTGATTTATTCCCTGTCTGTGTTGCGTTCTTTGCGTCTTATGAAATCTACTGTTTTGCCTTCGATTTGATACAGAAGCGCTTGGACAAAACTTTGCTATGTGCCCAAGACCATTGCATTGAAAACTTTGAACATAGTGTTCACTCAGATATGTAGATGTATTTCCATCAACATAACTCTTTGATTTATTATCCAATCCACAATAAGTTGCCTTGTGACCATACTGGTTACATCTGAAACAATAGCCATTAAAAGTGTTAGTATTAAAAAATTGAGAGTGGTAGAACCTCTTTCGTTGTGGCTGCTTTGCTGTACATCTCCTTTGATATTTTCTTTCTTTTGAAGATACAGCTTTAACCTTTTCATGCTTTGACCCTTCAATAGTGAAATTTTTCTTCTCTGTAGAGTTGGATGATGAAGGTTGTTCAGCTTCAGACTTTTTATGCTTTGATCCTTCAATGGTGAGCTCCCTTTTCTCTACATATTTGGACGAAGGGGGTTGTTCAGATTTATATCCAAGACCATGCTTATTCGTGGAGCTTCTCTGATGACTTATCATTTTATCTAGCAATTTTGTGCTCTTCTCGAATTTAAGATTTGTATTGGCCTCTTTCAGTTGTTTCTTCAAAGAAACAATCTGTTCTTCTTGTTTGCAGCAAACAGTCTTTTTCTCATTGATCTGAGACCTGAGAGTTTCTTCAATCCTTTTGAACTCTTCTATTTGCAGCTTCAGATTGCCAACAATTTTGTTGGAATCTTCTTCATGTTTGCTACATACATCAACTTTCTTATTCATCTCTTTTGTCTGCATTCTTAGACCGTCAATTTCTTCTTCTAGCTTACTGTAATACTCTGCTTTCCTAGCTAATTGCATTTCGAGATCTCTAGAAATTTTCTTGAATTTTTCTATCTGAACTTTCAAACTGGTAATCATATCTTCTGCACCCTCAAGATTTTTACCCAAAGCTAAAATTAGTTTCTGTTCCTTATCGCTTCTACATCACTTTCTTCTTCATCACATTCCTGTTCTGAATCTGTTTCTTCACTAATTTTGAATGGATCATCTTCATATTTGCTGCTACTAAACCCATGGCAATGATGTTCATCATGATCACGTTGTCCACAAACAAAACATTATTTACATTTTGAACAATTAGCTGCAAAATGACCGGTCTTCCCACATCTGGTGCAAAACTTTATTAATCTGGCCAGTTCTCCACTGTTTGATTCAGCTCTTGAATCTATTTCCATTCTTCCTCTCAAAACGGCAACATTGAGTTCAACTTCATTTTCTTTAATGACCATGTGTGTTTTATTCTTCTTGTGTCTCAAGGTTTTGCTTTTTTCTTTCCTTGCCATTTGTGTACTAGTCCAAGATCAACCCAGACTGATTAAGTCTGAACTAGGAAATTAGCTCTGATACCAATTGTTGTACTTAGTATGGCACTGAGAGGGGGGGTGAATCAGTGTGGCATCCCAAATCAATGAATTGACAGCTCTAAAAACCACAGCAGTTAAAACTTATAAACAGATATAATAAGTATAACAAGAGAACATCACACAACACAGATTTTTAACGAGGTTCACCAAAATGGCTACTCCTAAAAAAGAATGGCTGCTTGGACTACCATCCAAATCCAGCCTCTTACAAAGCACCAACTTTACAATTTGTTTACCAGCACCAATTGGAAGAATCACCAACCCCTTATTTATCTGCACCAACAGAAAGGAGCACCAACCTCTAATTTGCCAGCACCAACTGGACTTTAATTTTGAATGAAAATGTTTGACAGATACCTTCGTTATTGCAAGACTCTAACTGGTCTACTTCACCTTTGCAATCTCTGTGCACTCTGCTCTTTCTTGCGTAATCACTTCACACAATCTGCTGCACTGCTATAGCCAAACTTTGCAATCAACTTTGCCCTTCGCGCTCTCTACACATTTTGCTTTCTCTGCTCACACGCTTCACACACTCTATGTCGTTCCACACTCTGCTCTCTGTGCGCATTCGCAATCGCACTTCGAACAACTAGAAACAACTAGCTCACATTATGCACTTCGCTATCATCTCACCAATTCTGTGCTATCTATGCTTTTACGACCGCATATCACACTTCAATATTCACCCTGATCCATTTGAAAATCTCCAAACAACCCCGCTTATATACTTGAGATTTCGAGATGAAAACCCTAATAGTAGTCGGCTGATTATGCAAATGCAAACCCTAATCTTGGTCGGCTGCAAACCCTAAATTTGGTTGGCTACAAACCCTAAAATCTGTCGACCTGCATCGGTCTTTGTCGGCTCCAAAACCCTAATTTGCGTCGGCCTAGATTTAACTCTGTCGGCTTCAACCACCTCTCTGGTTCTGTAGCTTTCCTCATGAAACTGCAACATGTCGTGATATCGCGACACCTTTTACATCCGTACGCCTTCTTTTCCTTGTTGTCGCAAAATCGTGACACTTTTGGCCTTTGTTAGCTTTGCCACCTTTCTTGTCGCGAAATCGTGACACGTCTATCTTTCGCTGACGTCATTCTCACTCTTGTCGCAAAATCGCTATGCTTTTAGCTTCCAGAGGCTTTTCTTACTAGCTATCATGAAATCGTGACACTTTTCGCCTCTTTGTCCTTTTTTAGGCTTGCACCCACGAAAACAAGACATGTTGCGAAATCATGACACTTCTCGCTGCCGTACATTCTTCATCGCATCCCTCAGCGAAATCAGAACATGTTACGAAATCGCGACATCTTTTGCCTTAGCGCTTTTCTTTGCCTATCGTCCGTGAAAACGGAACACGTCACGAAATCACGACATCTTTCGCATCCGTACAATTTTCTCTTCATGCACTAGCGAAATCCCAACATGTAGCGAAATCGCTACAACTTTTCAACTTGGCACTTTCTCTTTGCTTCGACTAGCGAAAATCCAACATGTAGCGAAATCGCTACAAATTTTCACTTAACGCTTTCTCCTTGCTTCGGCCAACAAAAATCCAACATGTAGCGAAATCGCTACAACTTTTCAACTTAATGCTTTCTCCTTGCTTCGGCCAGTGAAAATCCAACATGTAGCGAAATCGCTACAACTTTTTGACTTAGCGCTTCTTCTCTACTTCAGCCAGCGAAACTTCAACATGTAGCGAAATCGCTACACTTTTGTTGCCATACATTCTCTCTCCTCTTCGGGTTGCGAAAACCCGATGTGTCGTGATATCGTGACACTTTTTGCCCTTCTGTGCTTTTTTTTTGAACCTATCGCGAAATCGCGACACTTTTCGTCCTTGGCGCTGCTTCTCCAAACTTGTCGCGAAATCGCGACAGTTTTTCAACTTTGCTTCTTTCCTTCTAACATGTCGCGAAATCGCGACATTTTTGGCTGCATCTTCTCTCCCCTCATTTTTGTCGCGAAATCGTGACATTTTTGGTTGCGCCTTCTCTCTCCTCATTTTTGTCGCGAAATCACGACATTTTCGGCTGCGCCTTCTCTCTCCTCATTTTTGTCACGAAATTGCGACATTTTCGGCTGCGCCTTCTCTCTCCTCATTTTTGTCGCGAAATCACGATAGAAAACATGTCGCGATATCGCGACAATTTTCTTACTTGTCTTTTTCTGTAAATTTTTGAATCTAGGTCACTTTTGTTTTCTTGGAATTTCACTTTACATGATCTAACTATCCTTTGAACTTCTGTCCTCTGCATCTGAATGACTTCTGAACTGTTTGTCCTCAGTGATGTTAGACCAACCTTCTTGAATCCATGGCAGTTTGTCCTGCATGCATTCAACATTAACTCCTCCAAGTGTCTCTAAGGTCTTGGGACTTAGTTGACCCACTATGATATGTACTAGAAAGGAGTAATACATAAATTTAGGCATTATCTCCACCTTCTCCTTAATGGCTTTCTGTAATGCTTTGATTTGTTCATTTATCTTCTTCTCTAGGACCTTTTCCCAAGCATACATAGGTATATTTCCAGTTTTATTCAATTGTGAGGCCATATACATCACTTCTCTTTTTATATTGTCCAGATATTTATTTCCCATTATGATATTGATCATGTCTACATAGTCTTTAGCCCATATTCTGAGAGATGCTTTTGGTACGAGGAATTTGTATGATACATCATAATCCAGACCAAACATGCTTCTATAAAAATGGGTACCTAGCATGCATGATGATTGCACCTCGAGCACTTTATCATTTGGGACTAATTGGGAGGGAGAGAGATTAAATACCTTGATAATAGCTTCCTTAGTGATTTTGAATATCCTCTAGTTCTTGTGGTTGAGTATAGCCTTTGAATTTGGGTCGTATACGACGGCTAGATAGGAGAGTAGGTCAGATGAATATTAAACATGTGAACAAATGAGCTTTCCCAAGTTACTGTTTCATCTATTGTAGTAGGGACTGTCATCATCACATTTTTCTCTAGCTCTTCAAAAGATATCTTTGAGCATTGTTTGATGTATTTGATAATATTCTTCTATCTGTTTGAAACAAAAAATGGCAACATCCTCGTACTCTTGTTTTTGCTCCCTAGTAATCTCTCTCATTGGTGCTTTCTTTTATAGCGTTTATTGTTGCTTCTTCTTGATGGGATTACCTTGTGATTCTTCATATGGATAATCCTGTGATACCCTCAGAACTCTGTCCATGATTTCTTCTTCAACAGACTGAACAATCTTAGCAAGATTCTTTTTGGATGAGCTGGGAGATCTCTTGGGTTTGCTAGATGAGGCCATGGCATGACACTATAATGTTGGTCATACTTACTTCCTTATTGTCATACTCTACAATTTTTACTCAATCAAAGTTCTGTGAAAGAAGCAAAAACTTGGGAAGAGTGTTTATTATGGCTCAAGCATATATGCATGCAAAGTCTTTATTTCTTCAACCACCTTCTCTGGTCACTTTTCGAATAACCATGCTCACAATATATGTGTAAGGATAATCTTGGAGAGGGGTCCTTTTTATGATTCGCCCAACTAGACTTACATTCTCGGGTGTCACTTCCCTATTGGTACCACATCGTCTATCTTCCTCTGTCACTGTGATCTTGAGATTTGTTGTGGGTGTTTTGTTACTATTTGTGTGTCTCAAGGAGATACGCTCGTACCTTGGGCCAAATTTAATTTCACCATATTTTTCAGGATTGTTGCCTCTAGATCTTGGGCTGTCCACCTCATCATTATTTATATTGGTCTTTGGTCAGTGAGCCCCGTGCCTTCCAAGATAGAGTAATCATCATTGATCTTCATGGGATGGTCTGGACCATTGATACTTCTTTCGCTCTAAGGGCAACGAAGAAGACTTGCTCAAAATAAACTATTTCATGATCGTTTATGATGATGAGGTTTCACTATTGGATCAGCGATAAGACTTTGGATTAAAGACACACTCTCTTGGACTCAAGGGCTAAATTTTGAGTGAGCGTTATCACTTATGACTTAGGCAAATGAGGGCTGATCGATAGACTATACGAACTGAGGATAGACATCACTGATGGAAAATACTATCATTGATAGATTGGTAATGGGTTGATGATAGAGAGTTTTGAAGAGCAACAAAGATTTCACACGAGTTTAAGACTATCGTTGATGGATTCCTATGGTCGTAGATTGGATTAGCGATAAGGCTTCAGGCACACAAGCTCTACCTTTAAAACAACTTTACTTGAACAAATTCTGTCAAGAGAGGGACTTGTTAGGTTGACATTGGCAAGACCCTTATTTTGAACTTAAGACTGACTATCACAAATAGGATTGAGCGATCGTCGATTGGATCGGAGACAAGGCTTCTGCAAGAGTGACGATGGACTTTACTTTATGGCTGAGATTTTTTTACATGGTCATTGATAAAATTAGGTTGTCGAAGGTGGAACGACGAAGGGATACTTGGATGAGTGATAGGTGAATTTTAAACTTAAGCTTTGTCATTGATGGGTGAATTTGGTCATTGATGGGATTGATGACAAGGCCCTTGGATGAGCGACGATGCTATACGGACTTAATTCTATTGGTGATAGCTTAATGTAGTCACATATCAGATCAGTGAAGGGGTTTTGGAGGAGCAATGGGTATTAAAGGCCTTTTAAACTTGGTAGATGATTTAGTAACACCCTAGGATGAATATTTAAGTAGATTTAGGGACTTTGCTTTAATAAAATAAGGTAGACTTAGATAATTTTCAGCCATGGTCTAACTTAGGAATGATTTGTGATTTTTGACTTTATAAGATAGCTTTTTAAAGGGTTATGCATTTGATAAGCGGTCTTAGATGATATGGATTTAAATGGGACTATGGGAATGGAAATTTTTGTGGACTAAATGCATATTTTAAAGACATGAGTTAAAATGGGGTGGCTAAAAATGATATGATATGGCCTAATGGTATGGAAGTGATGACCTTATTAATGAAGGGATGAAACAAGATGGACTCATGAAGAATGAAATGCAATATGATAAGAATTAGACTTACCCTTTGAATGACCATGAAGACTTTCTTAAAACTAAGATCATTTAATCAAGGCTTCTCTCTCTCTTTTTTTTTAAGAGAAAAACCCCTTGTGGGGCCACATTGGTCTGAGAGACCATGAACATGGGGTTCTACACCGTCAAAGTCACTTGGGAGTTGCACCCGACCCTGCCTGCACCAACATTATCAAATGGATTTTTGGATACCCAATTCAGCTTTTTGGTAGGGTGGATATTTGAACCTAGGACCTCCCTTGGAGGATTACCCTCTCCTTTCCAACTCACCTACAACACCTGGGTAGCTTCCCTCTCTTTTTGGACTCAATATTACATCCTACAATCACATAGACATTCAATATTTGCCATCTCCTTGAAAATTAGGGGTGAGAATTAAGTTGGAATTTTTAAATCCCAACACAACCCTTAGCCAGTGTAGACAAGCCCGAATATGAGCTCCCATAGCTTCATGCCATTCATGGACTATAAGACAATGGTGAAGGTCAACAACCCTAGTTTACAACTTTTGGCCATACGAATCATTTTACAACAATAGTAAATTTTGTTGATGCTTATTTGTAATAGCCAAATGAGCACACTTTTTGAAATATTCCACTTGTTTTCCAAAGTGCTACATGAAAGAGGTAGTACAAACAATCACCTCATTCCAAAAATAAATCCAAATAAAAGAGTGAGGAGATTAAGGTATTAAATTATAGATTCTTTCAATCACAACAATAGTACTAGGGTGTTATAGTAAAGAAGTATTTAAATAAATTTGATTATATGGAAAATTAAATTGGTGACCACTCCACTCAATTTGAAAAGATATCGAGAAAATATCTGAAAAAGGCTTTGATCCCAAACCATCACAATCATATTATTTATGGAGGAGAATAAATTTTTTTCTCTGACATCATAACTCGATCAAGGCACTTGCAAACTCTATCATTACCCACAAAAAAATTGGACCACATAAACCAGGATGGAGGAATGCAATTGCGCTAGCAAAAAATAGGATTAAAAAAATCCCATCTTTGTTTAAGAAAAAACTAGGCCTCACACTCTCTAGCACACCAATGCATCGAGAGGTGGCCAAATTTGTCTTTAGCTTGCTCAACCATATTAAAATTACCACAAAAATCCAATACGCAATTGGTAAGTGATCAACTAGGTACCACCAAAGGGTAGAGCAACTAGGTCCATCATTAGGTGCATATATGTTGGCAATTCCCAGGGTGTTCCCTTTAATATTCAATAAAATCTAGACCACATTATGAGAAGGATCTTCACCATACCCACGCAGATAATCCTTAAGTTTGGAGGAGATAGAAATACAAGCTCCACCTTGACCATCTTCATTGTGAGTAGTGAAATGCATAAAAAACCTGCAATACAGTTGAGAGAAACATTTTATAAAAAACCAGAGATCTTAACTTATTTTAAATAAATAACATCAACATGACCAATAATTTGTAGAGCGTATCAAACATAAAATTTTCTTTAGGACTCTATAAGTCCCCGAAAATTCCTTGAAAGGAAATTATGGAGGAATATCCATGGAGAAGTCTCCTACAGGGCTGCCCCCACTATCAACCAACATCGAAAAATGATTAAATGCAAAGGTATGATAAGGTTGAAATAATTCCCCAACAATTGAGGGACAGCCCACACTGTTGACCAAAATCAAAAACCTATTAAATAAAGGGGCCTATGAAAGTTGAAAGAAGTCACGAATAGTCGAAGGATGATGCTTAGCCTACTAGCTTCCCCTCAATGATGGTGAGCCATCCTGATATGGACTACGCAAACACCTAGAGGGTGGAGGTATTGGTAGTAAATTCCTTTCTTTTGAGGTTGATTTATACTCGAGAGGTTTCTCAATAGATAGAGCCTGAGAAGCCAAAATAGGATGAACATGAACAAGAGGTTAAGATGGCAGCTTCACAACCTTATATTTGTTAGAAAGCATCAAATTAGGGTTGGTCTCACCTTCTTATTAGAAACTATTATCCAATCACCCTCAAAAAAGGGTTTGGGAGGTGCAGGCATGGTATGAGGACTAGAGTCAACCACTGAAGGTTTTTGAGTAACCAACAAATAGTCCTTGATACGATGTGTGGTGGATTGGCATAAAAAATAAGTATTAGATAAATTAAAGTATTTTTTTTTGCATAAAATACTCTGTACCAACCTAAATGTCCATAAATTCTTTGAGATCCTATGTGACGTCAACCTCAACACATACTCTTTTATTAGGTCCATAAAATACTCTGTACCAACCTAAATGTCCATAAATTCTTTGAGATCCTATGTGACGTCAATTCTTTGAGGTCCATAAATTCATGACTATTCACTTGACCAATGGGTTTAACAATATTAGCAATAAACATCCATAAGGCCAATGGAAGACCAACCAAATCGACACTTTCAAGGCAACTTGCTCTGAAACTCGAAAAGGAGTTTAAGGAGAAAGGACCATCAAAGTATTGGAAAGAAACCAAATAGACTTAGAAACCACAATTTGCACTTACAAGGGTTCTTTAAAGGAAAGCAAAAAAAAACTTTAGTAAGATTACCGATACTAGTAACCACAATACCATAAGCTTCATAGTGAAGTTTAAGCCAATTTTAAAGATATTCTTGTAGAAGGATTTGACCAAAAAAATAAGCTATAAGACAATGATTCTCATACCATTTTACAACTAGAGAAATAACATCAAAAGAGAGCACAACATTTGGAGAAGAATCATTACCTCGTCTACCACTTTCAAAACAAACTTTTAGGTTCGATTTGGCACCATAAGATCCACTTTCTATAACAACCATTACATCTACGGATGGTGAAGCCATAACAAATGAGAGAAGCCACCTAATTGGCAATAATATTAGTAATCAACACCAAAGCAACCAAATTTACGAATGGTGGTCGACCCAAACCCTTGTAGAGAAACTTTTCCTCATCAAAGCCTAGCAAAGAAACTTTTCCTCATCTGGAGTTGTTTTTAATTATATCAAAATTAAAATCCCATTGTATTTACTTTTATTGCATTTACTTCACATTTCTCACACTCTTACCTACCCATATTTATTTTCCTACACTTAGGTTAGTTTATTTAACTAAATTAGTGGGGAGTCCAATTGAATATGAAAGTTGGAAAGTATTTATTCGTTCCTTCCAGTTGTTGAAACATGACATCATGAGTGCTTACCATTTTTATGGATCAATAGTTTCTAGTATACTCAATGAGACAAACACACTTATCTGCTTACAATTTTAATTTCCAAATCTATAACAATATATTATAAATATCACTAGATCTAGAAAAGGGTTTCTTTAAAAGGCCGTATATGGAAAAACCTTAAATTTTTTTATTAGATCAGGGTTATGCATAGCGGTGAAATATCATTGATTAAGGAAAATTAGGATTTTTAAAATTTAAAATTGGCAAATATGGGGACCCTTGACAGGAGCCAACTCGCCTAAAATTTTTGGGAGCAAAATTTTTTTAGGGTCAACTCGCCCCAAATTTATAATAATTTTACAGTTTAAATTTTAAATTGCCAATATTCTCACCTAAATTTTGGATCTTTTTACCTTAAAATTATAAATAATTTTATTAACATCAACAAAATTACCTATTATACCCCCAATATATATACCTAATGTGATAGCGATAATCATACACGTTAAACATTGGTTCTCCTCAATTGACACCAGAGAAGCTGAAAAACAAGCAACAATAGAGAATAGAAGTAGAATAAAATATAGATTATCAGTAGCAGAGAATAAATGATAGAAGGCTGATAGAATTCAATAAATCACAAATGATTGGTAATATATTATAAATGATGGACGATGGATAACATAATAAACAAAAAATAACTATCAACACTAGACAAAGATGAAAGATGATAGACACCAAAGAAAGACCAAAGACAATCGACATCAGAGAAAGACAAAAGATGATAAACACTAGAGAAAGAACAAAGATGTCTGACACCAGAGAAAGATGAAAGACAACAAACACTAGAGAAAGACCAAAGACGACTAGAACTAGAGAAAGACTACCAATACCAACGAAGGACTATCGACACCAGAGAAAAATAAAAGATGTATGATCACAAAAAAATCAACTAATACTAGAGAATATACTACAAACAAAAAATGTCCTGATAACTGATATCATAGCATAAACTACAGATGGCATGGCGATTGGTAGCATCAAAGAAACAAGCGATGAATACAACCATACCATTGAACAGACGACCAATGATAGGTAGAAGACCACGATGTCCCTTATAGCACTTGTAGAATTATCACAATTTTGTTCAATATTGCATTATTTTTCTAACATGAAATACTTTTTCCTTTATAGGTACAATGGCTCCAACTCCCAATGGAAACAAGGGAGAAAAATATTTTGGAAAAAAGAGTATCCTAAAATATTTTAGCCATATATAAAAATCCAATGAGGCATAGAAATCCAATGAGGTATTGAAATTTGCACAAATGCAAGGTACATACCCATTTTACCTACTTAATAGTAATTTTCATAAGTAATTTAAAAAAATGATATAGAACATCTTTGAATGCAAAATACACAATTGATCCTAATATGCCTCCACTTGATGATATTCTCGAGGATGAAATACCTCAACATGAAAATTTGATTAACAATGACATGCAATAACTTGAACAGAATCCTGAAAGTAGCACACCAACCAAAAATAAAAATGATCATTCTAACCAAATGCACACTTTTGGGAATATTCTACTCATAAACCTAAATGTAGAAAGTTAACAAGGTGGACTATTGGAAGGATATTTCAACTTGAATGGTCATCAAAATATATTTTTATTGAACCAATACAGCTGAAAAACAATAATGATATACCAATATAATGTAGATGCACTATTTTTAGTTGGAAACTAAGGAAAGATCATAAGATGCAACTTAAGTTGGATGCAATACAAAAATATTGTGGGAAATTTTATGTGATAGTAAAAGAAAGTGATGGAACAACTAAAAAAATAATTATGTGGAAGGATGCATCAAAATGCATACATGTCAAATTTGTAGAAGACTGTGACAAAAAAATGAAACAATAAAAAACACTGGCTCAGAATGGTGGAACGATTCCAACACAGTTTCAAAAAATTCATAAAAGCACTTTAGTTTCAAAAGGCTTGTAGTTTGTTGTTGTATATACTATTCTTAAAAAGGGTAGATCTATGTCATATTTTATTGATTTTAAGCATCTCTTTCAACTAGCTGATGTACAAAACCTCCCCAGTGCCCATTGGTTAGATCGAAGTGGTTGAGAAATGGAAAAATGTCTCTCTTTGGTTGAGAAGGAGGACCTAAAAGAGAAAGTTAAAAATTCTAAATTCATTTCACTTTCTATTGAGGTAACTATTGTTGACAACATATCTTGGTTTTGCATGCATGTTTAAATATTTTAAAATCATGTAAGGCAAACTAATTTTTTAGCACTACATAAAATGGTGAAAAATTATAATGCGAAAAACTTGTACAATGTTGTTGTTATTAGCTTAAAAGATATTACTAGAATGGATGATGCAACAATAGCCAATAAATAGGTCCGAGGTGTAGACCAATTGGTTCAACCAAACCCCGTAAGGGGGCAAAGGTCCAAGGTTCAAATCTCGGGTCTCATTGGACTGAAAAATTATCCCTTTATTGGTGCTTTTAGCAGCGTAAAAGATTTAAAAATTATTGTGGCATAGTGGTTATAGGGGTGGACTGTGTGGAGTACTGTGTGGTGGATTTTGGGTGGACATCACAAAATACTATGGCAAACATAAAATGGACAACGTGCTTAGATAATCTTAATGGCTAGCGATTCCACCATGTAAAAAAAAAAAGCCAATAAATTAATTTGTTGGAGCTAATGGTGCTGCTATAATGCAAGGTCATAGAAATGGTCTTTGTGTTTGACTTCAAACATCTGTTGCTCCATATTTGATCCTAATTCACTACATGGCTTATAGAATGAATATTCCATACAAAATTATAAGCACATTTGAAAATGTTGCAAGAGTCAAAGAACTCATCCGTGAAGTTCATGCTTATTTTTTGTGCAATCCAAAAATATTTACAGAGTTTCAAATTTTTGCACTAGGAGTTACAAAAGGTAAAAATTTGTTAAAAGATATAGATACTAGGTTGATTTCATTGTTTCAACTTGCAACAAGAGTTTTCAAAGAATATAAATCCTTAGTAGGGTTTATGTATGATAATCGAGAGCTGTTGATAAAGCAAAAGATTTGCTATATTATATGACAGACTTGGAAATATTATTCACTTTACGTGGTATTCTTATAATATTGCATGAAATGAATACTTTGATAAAACTTGCACAAGAAATATCCATTTATATTGTTGATTTCATTAGGATTAGAAAACAAATTTGTATGCATATTGATAGGTTATACTTGTCTAGTGAAAATTTTATGGATCCTTTGTTTGATGATTGGAGAACTTTAACATATATCAATGATCAAAATAATTTGTTGAAGTTCAACATCAACTATCATATTTGTATTAATTTTCATAGAAAAGAGATACCTTTATATTATTTTGAAAAATAATTAGATATGGTTATTGAAGATGTTGAACATATGCCAATTGCATACATCGAATTTGATGTAGTTTTACTTTATACAAGGATTAAATTGAGAAAAATAACAAAAATATTGATAAGAGAAATTAGAGACCATTTTCAAAGAGACGAGTTGCTTGAAGTGATGGATGTGATTAGCCCCATGTTTTGAGATCGAGGAACAAACAATAATAGTAAAAGTGAGTTGTTTATAAAATATATGGGTACACTAGTTAAACATTTTGCTAAATATGTGGAAGTCAATGGTACTGAGATCAATGGTATTCTAAATAAAGTTCTTTTGACTAATCAATCCTCATGTTTTGGAATGGTAGTGGTTGATCAAATTTCACATTTGACTAATCCTAATCAACCAGGTTCTATTATACGTTTGTGAAAAAAGTTGTACCCTAGTACTATATTTCAGTATACGATAAGCGAATATTTTTGCTTATATGAATTACATCAAACAATGATTTTGGGATCAATAGAAGATGAAAGGTTTTTTAGTGCATTATCTTTTGTGAAATCTAAATTTCATAATGAAATATTAGCTTTTGGTACAATATCCAAAGGGAGATAACAATCATGAGATGTAGAATAATATGAAAGAAATTAAATCTGCTATATGAGTGAGATATGTAATAAACATAAATGATATATAAATAAATACAATGTAGCTATGGAGGAAATAAACACTCCATCAATAAAGCTACTAAACTACATTGCCCATCACCAATGGATGGTTATCCACACAAAACTATACTACCTACTAAGATCCCTAAGCTACTGTGTCACTGACTCTTCCTGTTCATATCTATCTAACAATGAGGCCTTCATTATATAGGCAAAATAGAATACTTGGTCAACACTCTATCTAGTTGTACAAGTGAGGCCTTGCATATTTACAACTTGCATATTGACACTTGTGTATTTATTACATTGCATGAAGTAACTATATAACTTCCCCCTAAAGTAATCTTATGTCCTAAGTATGTACCTTGGAAGATACATTTATAGAACCCAAATTATGGAATATAATCTATTTCTAACATAGGCTAGATAAAAATTTAGAAAACTGCTTGAGAATATGTGTCTCATATTATGAGGTGGACAAGTATCCTTATGAGATAACTCTAACATATTGGAAATCTATAGCAAACAGAAGAGGTATCAGTAATATTGATGATAATAAGAAAAATGACAACTACAATGTTTAGATTGTTGAGGCATAGAGATCAGCTATGCATACAACTGATTTAGGACAAGATGGGAAGTGTTTGTTTCAACTTCCTTCATTGTAATATTTGCATAATTTTTGCAAACATCTCTTTAGGATTATGATTTTTTTGGATAGATGAGTTTTTAACATATTGCATGATTTTTGTAAACATTTTTCTTCAGGATTAAATTTTTTCTTTGGATTGATGAGTTTTTCAAATAATATGTCATACCCTTTGTTTAGGATTATGAATTTTTGTTTGGATTGATGAGTTTTTCAAATAATATGCCATACTTGTTAATGAATTTTTTTATTTTATATCATACCCTTTGTTCATAAAATTATATGTTTTATATAATAGCCTTGCTTTGCTTTATTGAATATTGTAAACATTGGATGGCTTATTGATAATAAAATAAAACTTATTTTTAATAGCACATTCATTTGTGTTGAATTGAAAGAATCCTTTAGCACAACTACATTAAACATATAAGAAATTGGATCTTATTCAATCAACACCTAAGTAAGATAATTGCATCATTTTCATTGTTTTCAAACTTTTATTTTCTAAATTTCCATAGTTACAATAGCAAGCAAATGTAAATCTCTACAAAGATTTAATAAAATAAAACAATAGTTTAAAATATCAAACACATATTTAGAAAATGTTTTTTATTTATTCGAAATCACTTTTCATTACAAAACTAGTGAACTATGTCCACTTTGATACTATTATTTTACAATTTTACAAAAATAGTGAATTGTGCATCCACTTTGATACTATTCAATTACGAGGCCTCTAATGTAGGATTCATCTGATTTTCCTCATGCCCTTGCCTAGATGATGCATCTAATATAGTATCAAGTAAACTTTCTTCATGCACTATTCTAGAATTTTCTTCTTGTAGGGCACAATATCTCCTCAAGTTCTCCTCCACATTCGTCAAACTCATGATCAATACCTTTTTCTCTGTAGCTGGATCTTCTTTTGAACTTGAAGGCATTTCTTTCTCATGTTCCTTGATTATTCTTCTGAGGGCATTATTCTCTTTGATGGTGTGATATAATCATTCTTTAAATTTGATAGCATTTTCTAGACTCTCCTTTGCCATAAAAAAAACCTTTAGGATTTCCACTTGATTCTTCACATTGTCAAAATTGGATTGCATAGCAAAAAATTTAAAATATGTTAGTTAATAAAGGTCTAAATGTATGAAAAAAATTGATTAAACAAAATATTGATGACTTACCTCTACAACTACTTTGGTAGCCTTTGCCACTTTAACTTTTTTCTTATCAATTACCCATTTATTGAAATATGTCTGGGCTTTGGCATTTAGATTCTCTAGCCTATTCAAAAGGATACATAGAATTTCATCACTGTAAACAGAAGGGAGAGGAGTTGTGAGCAGTGGCAACTCTTCCTTTAGTTTGCAATGATTTATTTTGAAGCACATCAAAAGCTTTAAAACACTCAAGAATGTTTCCTTGTAAAAGATAATCCTTATATATGAGAGGCTTAACCAAGTCAAGAAAGTCATTCATAATAGTGGAAATATTTTCGAATAAAAAAATTGAAAAAACTGAAATGGTTTGAGTATGACCTCCTCCTAAACTCCTTGAAGAAAATAATTGCTTTCCACGCATATATTGTTGACCCCTCATCAACTGTTGTCATGGTGGAGGCGGTGGTGGCATCATTCGTTGTCTTGACTATTGTGATTGACCTAAGGCCCCTACAAAAATATTATAATAAAATTTATTAGAAAATATTGAAATAAAATGATGAAAAATATAAATGTACTATATAGCGATTAAGTAACTTTAATTATGCATACCATACATGATGTCGATGCGGTCTCTTTTTCTAATTTGACCAGTTGTTCATAAGTTTATGTGCGATGTTGTTGAGGTGTAGGTGGTGGTGGCATAATTGTTGTCTTTGATGATGTCGTTGATTTAAGGACCCTATAAAAAAATTAGAATAAAATTTATTAGAAAATATTGAAACAAAATGATGAAAAAATAAAATATAAGTATACTATATAGAGATTAATTAACTATAATTGAGCATACCAGATGTCAATGTGACCTCATATTCTAATTAGGTTAGTTGTTATGATACTTATGAAGTATGTTTGTGATGTTGCCCTAAATACATTTTAAAAACATTAGATAAAGGCAATTAAAATTAAGTAAAAAGAAATAAATTACACAACCAACTGTGAAAATGTAACATTACCTCTAATGGGCTGACTAACTTTCTCAACATTGATGGGCTCTCAACATGCAACTAAAGAGGTAGTTGCATGAAAAAGTAGAGATGTAGAAGACCTTATGCGTTTTATAGATCTTGTTATTGGAGTTTGGGGTGACTCTATTTCAAAATCTCCACTAGCCTCTCGGAGAAGTCCTCTAATTGCAGCCTCTCTTCTGTTAGAAGATGAGGTAGCTCTTTTATGCATTCAAGTGTAAATTTAAAAATTAAAAACATAAACACTATATTATAATATAATAAAAATAAATTTATTGTAAATTTGAATTAAAAATATGAATTTTACTTGCACCTCTTCAGCGGTTAAGCCAACTATCTTCAATTTTGGGTGGAGTGAGGTGGGGATCGAGGTACTCTTTACATTGTAAAATGCTTCATAAAAAAGAAATAAAATGATTTGTAGTAGAAAAAATGGTAGCAGTGGCAACAATGTTTGTACGCGCATGGTTAAGATCATTTGTGATTTTATTGGAAACATATGAGGACTAGTTGAATTTGTTGTTTCCAAGACAACACACCATATACACTAAAGCCTAAAATAAAATGTTTATTGTTCTCATTTGCAAAACAACATGTTCTTGGAATAACTTGATGACCACATGAAGGAACTTGTTGGTAATAGTTGAAAATAGCAAGCCCCTTTTGGATGGATTCGATTGACCTGCAAAAATATTATAACATAACATTAATAATTATATTTGGAAACTATGCAAGGAAGAGGAAACTTTATTTATTTATTTTTTATTTGTGGAAAACATCCCAAAAGAGATGCCACTTTTGGGTAAGACCCAAGGAGTCAGGGGTATCCATTTTGCCAAAAATGCCTAGGACTTGGACCTGGCTTACCACCTTTGACATACTCAAGGAGCAAACAAACACACAAAACCAATTTAAAAATAAGTAAATAACAACAAAAATAATAAAATAAAATAAAAAACATGCTCCTTGAGTTTGTCAAAAATAAAAGCACAACCAAAAACATACACAATAAGATAAAAGAAACCACAACATGAACCACATAGAAAAACACAAGAACCACATAACAAAACACAAACAAGACAAAAACAACATAACACTACAAAGACATAACCCAAAAAAACATGAAAAATAAACACAACCAAAACCTAAAAAATTAAAAAAATAAAAATAAAAAACAACCAACAACAGACAATAAAAAAACAAAAAACATATCTGCTTGTGGTGCAGTGGTAAATGCCCTAGGTGTTGGTAGAGGCCGACCCGGGTTCCATTCCCCTTGTCTCCATCCTACAGATATATGGTATAGTTAGGAATGTCTTATGTGCTGGTTGAGGTCGACAAGGCTCCATTCCTCCTATGCCCAACCTATTGAAAGTGGCACCTCGAAAGGGGTGTTTTCCACACAATAAATTAGCTTATCTGCTTGTTGTGGTGCAGTGGTAAATGCCCTGGGTGCTGGTAGAGGCCGACCTAGGTTCCATTCTCCTTGTATCCATCCTACAAATATATGGTATATTTAGGAATGTCCTATGTGCTGGTAGAGGTCGACAAGGCTCCATTCCTCCTATGCCCAACCTGTTGAAAGTGGCACCTCGAAAGGGGTGTTTTCTACTATAAATTAGTTTTTACCCAGGTGTTGTAGGTGAGTTGGAGAGGAGAGGGTAATCCTCCAACGGAGGTCCCAGGTTGGAATCTCCACCCTACCAAAAATTCTAAATTGGGTACCCAAAATCCAATTGATAATGTTGGTGCAGGCAGGGCTGGGTGTGACCCCGGGTGAATTTGACGGTGTAGAACCCCCTGTTCGTGGTCTCTTAGACCAAGGCTGCATCGCAAGGGTTTTTTCACTTAAAAAAAAAACAAAAAACATAGAAAACACTCACAAAAAAACACGAATTAACACAAACAAAGAGAAACACAAGAACAAGAATGACAAAAACACAAGAACAATAACAAAAAACATAAAAAAACACAAAACAACAAAAACACAAGAACAACAAAAAACAACACAAAGAACACAAAAAAAAAACAAAACAAAAGAACACACACACCTTAAAAAACTAAAAAAAAAAATAAAAAAGAAAAAAAAATTGAACATAACAATGACCTATCTAGACCAGAAGACTATTAAGGCAAGAAACAACAAAGGAAACAAAAGAAAGAAAAGAGTGAGCTAGGGAACTAAAAAAACCTGAATGAACCAAAGAGAAGCAAAAAAAAAGCAAGAAGAAACTAGGTACCTTCAGAACTGGAGCCATCCAAAGAAATGATAGAAAGAAGAGCTTCCCTAATTTGTGAAGCCCACCATCTAGGAGGGTGGCCATAACAAGTAAGATCACCTTTGTCCAAAGCCCAATTAGCTAAAGCATCAACACTCTTGTTTTGATCTCTGACCACATGATTGTAATCAACTTTCAAAAATCCCATATGGATTAATTGAATCTTCTCAATAATTCTTTTTATTCTCCAATCAACCTTATGATTCTTGGAAGGAGTCTTCAAAAGATTAATCATAAGTTGAGAGTCAGACTCAACTAACACCTTTTCCCATCCAACCTTAGTAGCCTCCTGAAGGCCTCTGAGGATACCATACCCCTCAACAAGGTTATTGGAAAGAATACCCAAATTCTCAACAAAAGTAAAAACCAGGGAGCCATATGAAAGTCTACCAATTCCTCCCACACTGGCTTTTCCAGGGTTCCCTCTAGAGGCTCCATAAGTATTGACTTTTCCAAAATCCTTAGGAGGAGGTTGCCAATTTCTTGTCCTATCCATATTACTAATACTCACATTCCCTTTAAGTTGGTTGCCCTTAGAAGATTTAATCTTCAATCTTTGCATCACTTGATCCCATCTTTGGTGGGAGTTTTGGGGGTGATTAAGGAGTTGATGGACTGATTCAACTAAGTTGGCTATGGTCTTTTGCCAAATATAGTGAATATCCTTCCTATCTTGATTAAAAATTTGGTTGTTCCTTTCAATCCAAATATTCCAAAGAAGAATGGTAGAACCCATCCAAACTAACTGCCTAATAAAATGATCAACACCCTCTTGATTAGGCCAATCCCTCCAAAGCTGTTCAAAAGTAAAAAAATTGGACCACTTGTAAGCCAAGTAAAGTGGCCATTCTCCTCCATAGCTCGGAGGCTAAAGTACACTCAATAAAAATATGGTTGAGAGTTTCTACATTCTCTTCACACATCTCACATCTAAAAGGGCCATGAAAACCATGCTTCATAAGTTGCTCACGAGTAAGCACCCTACGATGCAATAAAAGCCAATTAAAGAACCTCACCTTAGGCCAGAGCTTTTGAGCCCACAATTGAGAAAATATGTCGAAAGAATGGTTGGGATTATTATGGCATAAGGTCAAATAACCTTGAGCAACTGAATACTCACCCTTAGTAGTGTTGTTCCATCCAAAACAATATTTTTCATGGGACCAAGAGAGAGATCTCATATGAAGGATGCCTTGGATATCTTGTCTTTGCCTTTCTAGGATTTGAATAGGCCAGTCCTCAATAGGGATCCAATATCTACCAACCTTTGAATTACCGGTATGGTACCGATAGTAATTAGCCACCTTTATCCAGTTAGCTCGGTGAAGCTCCTCCATCCAAGGCCTCCAATCGGGAAGCCGAGTTATCAAAGGCTTGTGACCATCCCAAGAATCTATCCAAAAATTTACATGTTGACCATTATGAATGATCCAAAATAAATTTTTCTTTATCAAATCCTCACCAGTCTTAAGAACTGCTAAAATGGGAGAACCTTTGGTAGGAAGTTGATAGCGAACAAGGTCTTCAGGACTTTTGTTCTCAACATATTTAGCACAAAGATTATTGGCCCAAAGAGCATTGGGGTTATGCAACATCCTCCAATATAATTTAGCAGCTAAAGCTTTGTTGTTATTAATAGAAGACCAGAATCCTAACCCCCCTTTATTCTTAGGAAGACATAAAGTGTCCCATTTCACCAAGGCCCATTTTCTTTTCTCCTTAGTACCACTCCAAAGGAAACGATGACTGATTTGATCCAGTTCTCGAAGAACAACCTTTGGGATATTCAACATGGAAGATACATAAATAGGAATAGCTTGAAGGACTGATTTTACCAAGGTGATTCTACCCCCAGAAGAAAGCCACTTGGTCCACTTTCCAATTTTCTTCTTGACTTTGTCCAACAACCAATTCCAATATTTATTTTTCTGCCTTTGAATATTTATGGGAATACCTAAATAAGTGATTGGAAGGGAGGTCTTCTTATATCTTAATTTATCCAAGACCATGGATTCCTGTCTAGCAGAGTAGTGAAAGAAAATAACTTTAGATTTGTCTTCATTGATCAACTGCCTAGTAGCCTTAGAAAAATAACTAATGATTTGCTTAATATTAGAAGCTTCCTTAACTGTAGCTTTACCTAAAAGAGTAGAGTCATCCAAAAATTGAATATGAGAGATAGGTCTAGCTCCATGAGCAATGGTAACTCCCTCAAGGGTTTTGTTTTCCCTCTTTTTGGTTATAGTCCTACCCAAGCATTCAACAAGAATGATGAATAAATAAGGGGATAGCGGGTCACCTTGCCTAATACCTCTGGAAGATGGGAATGACTGAGAAGGCCTGCCATTGATAAGAACTAAGTAGGAAACTGAAGAGATACATCCCATAATCCAATCCATCCAATCCTTAGAGAAACCAAATTGCCTCAAAACTTTGATAAGGAAGTGCCAATCCACTCTGTCATAAGCTTTGGATAAGTCTAACCGAATGAACATGGAAGGAGATTTTTGCATATCCATGGAATGGATGGCTTCCTGAGCAAGAACTATCTCATCTACTATTTGATGCCCTTCCACATAACCCCCTTGCTCTGGGAAAATAATCTTATGCAAAAGAGGCTTCAACCTTTCTGCCATGATTTTAGTAATGATTTTGAGAAGAACATTACATAAAGCAATAGGTCTAAAAGCTGAGATATGATCAACCTCTTGAGCTTTTGGAACAAGAGTAATATAAGTTTTATTGATAACCTTCAAAATTTCTTTGGATTTCCTGGCTTCTTCCACCACCTCTAATAAATCAACATGAAGGATATCCCAGAACTCTTGGTAGAACTCAATGGGAAAACCATCGGGACTCGGGGTTTTCCCTTTTTGCATTTTAAAAACTACCTATTGAAGCTCATTGATAGTAACGAGGAGCAGTCAAAATAGAGTTCTCCTCAGAAGTGATAAGAGAAGGGATTGCTTGAAGAACATTTTGTTGAGAAGGCTGAGTCAAGAGGAGTAGCAAGCAAAAATATTGGAAAAGTAATCAACAACAATAGAGTTCATGCCATCCCAAGTATAAACAACATCTCCAAAATTTAGGGAAGAAATAAAGTTGTGAGATCTTCGAGCTAGAAGAGATTTGTGGAAGAAATTTGTGTTTCGATCTCCTTCTTTGAGCCATTGAATTCTAGATTTTTGCTTCCATAAGATTTCTTCTATTTTTTCCCATTCCTCTAACTGAGTTGTGAGTTTAATTTCATCTGCACTTCTCTTCTCTATGAGGCCATCTAAACGGATTTTCTTATTCAAATTTTCAAGATGAGCAATAACTTCATATTTTTTTTATGAACATCCCCAAACTCTTTCCAGTTCCAAGTCTTGATTTTGGATTTAATGTATTTCAGTATTTTGGCAAAACAGAACATCTTAGTCCCATGCCTAGGTTTACCTTCCTTCCACCATTGTTGCACACGAGGTCTAAAGGAAATGTCTCTAAGCCACATTAATTGAAAATGAAAAGGAGAGAAACTCACATTGGTTTTCCACATTTCCACCATGACTAGCCAATGATCCGAACCAACATTATTAAGAGTCTTCACTTTAGGAATGTGACCATGGATTAAGAAATTTTCAGAGAGCAAAAACCTATCCAATCTCTCCATTATACAAGCTAAGACTTGCCTTCTATTAGACCAAGTCATAAGGCCATTATCTGGTTGGATGTCCACAAGATGGAGGTTTGCAATATATTCGCTCATGAGGTCGGTGCTTTTGTCCAAATTTCTATTTCCCCCCATTTTCTCATCCAGAGAGAGGATGGTATTGAAATCTCCTCCGATCAAGATCCAAGCTTCAGGAAAATGAGAGATAATATGAGTTATATCCTTCCACTTGTCTTCTTTTTTCCTCCAAAGTAGTCGGAGCATAAACGATAATGCAGAGCATAATTTGGTTGGAATGTCTACTTTGAATAGCTATAGCCAACAGACCCCAACTGCCAACCATATGGTGAATAACTACCTCTTTTGGGTCCCAAAGACAAGCAATGCCACCAGAAGTCCCCTGGGAACTGAGGGAAACCACTTTTCCAGCTGGCCAAATTTTACTGGAAATTGAGTCCATATCCTCCATTGACATCTTTGTTTCTTGAAGGAAAACAAGATGTGGATGATTTATCTGAATCATTCTTCTAATTTCATTTTGTTTTGAAAGACTCCCTTTGAGTCCTCTAATATTCCAAGTGATGATCTTCATTAATACCAGGGCTAAAAAAGTTGGGAAGGGCATTAATATTACCTTCCTCTACAAGCTTTTCACCTTCTTTTACCATATGATATTGATTGGTCTTGCGACCTGCTTTTTGATTAGAATCCATCTTTAGTTTTTTTCCCTGTTTCTTGACTTATTCCAATTGAATTTGAGATGGCTTCTAACCTTGAAGAATGCTCGTACACAACCAAAATTTTACTAGAGGGTTCAAAAGAGTCTATATTGGGACCTGTATTATTTGAAGTTTTGACATTTAAAAGATTGTTTTTCTTGTGTAAATTTTCTCCCTTTTTTTTGTTGAAAACCTTTGATTTGTTGGTTTGTCTCTGAGTTCTTCCCTTCATATTTAAATTGTGTTTCTAAGATTTCTATTTCCATTATTTCCTCTTCCTCACTTGGGACATCATTTGTGGAAAGGATTTCAAACATATTAGCAGATGACTTTGATTGATCCTTCATAACTGGTTTTTTCTGAGTGTTCTTCTTCTTAGGCATTTGGAAACCTCTTTGAGTTTATATCTTCTTTCTTTTGATCAAGAATTTTATTTGGGCAAGCACTGGCCAAATGACCATATTCATGGCAAATTCTACAATGAAAAGGAATGTTCTCATAGTCCACTACTTGCTCCCAAGTGTCTTCCCCAAATTGTAATGTGATATTTTTAGGTAGGGGTTTGTCAAAATCCATTAAAACACAAATTCGAGCATAAATAATATGTTCAAAATTTTGAGTACAATCAGCGGTCATCATAAAAGTTCCTAAAGAGTTTCCAATTGAAGAAAAAATAGTAGGATTCCAAAATTCAATAGGGAGGCCAAAGAGTCTAACCCACATGGGAGCTATAGAAGGCATCTCTTCTTTGGCTTTAAATTTAGTATGACAGGGCTTCATGAAAAGCCCCACCCTTCCAAAAAACCAAGGACCCCCTTGAAAAATTTTCTCTCTATCTTCATTATTAGCAAATAAAACAAGAAAATAACCATTTGGATAAATAGAGATTTGTAACTCACCTTTAGTTTTCTAGCTTTTTGCAGCCCAGACTTTGAAAGCAGATAGGCTCGAATGAAAACCCACGAACAGACAAATTAGTCCTCTTTTTTCCAAATCTTCAATGCCAATTTGAATGTTACCCATATCAAGCTTAACAATAGGAGTTCCATCAACTGCTTTAAGACATCCTGACTCCGTTTTCCTGGGATCAATCTTAGGCATTCTTAGAGGTTTATGGGAAGCCCTAAGATTGATATTAGCATTGAGGCTGAGGCTGTCCACCATGGAGGGCATCCCTAAAATTCATTTTTGGGGCTGAGTTTTCAAAATTCTTACCCTTGAGAGGGGTTTTCACAGTAGAATTATTTTGTGGGTGCACCTTAGCACCAGATTCACTTGAGATATGAGCCATTTTTTGATCAACTACTTGAAACTTGTTTTGTGATCTCTTTAATCCTTGCCCTAGATGCCGTGGAAAGGTATGGTTTTCACTTTTCTTTTGTGCAACAAATTGGAAGCCATTGTCACTCAAGTTCACAATATGATCTATTGAAAGACAAATTTCTAACCCATCTTGGATCCCCTACAATATTTCTTGCTAAAATATTGAGCATAAACCACAAAAATATTGGCCGCTAGGGCCCGAAGGCCCTAAAAACCAACCTCTGGAGCTGCTTGCACTCAACCCAGATGAAACCCTCGCATAGTCGCTTGCCAAAAATATTGTTCACACATAGGGATGTACTAGGATATGTGTTGCTCCAAATGATATAAAAATTGGTGGAGACGTTCTAGGGGTTTTCAGGCATCTACCCTCAAAATTTTAGCTCAATCCGAGTCCGGATGAGTGAGATATGGCCGAAACAAGTTCGATAGTTTGGGCAGTCCTAAGAAAAAACGTCCCTCCTCTAAAGCAGATTTTTTTTCATATCCCAAGGACATCGATATTCAAGTTGAGAGCTATCTTGAAATAGCAAGAGGAAAATTTAAATTTGAAAGACTTGCTTGATAAATTTTTTTATGAGAGAATGTAGCTATTCTCGAGATATATTTTATTGTGTTCAGAGAGAATTTCTATGTGATGAGTTCACAATTTTTATATGGAAGAGTTGTTAATCTATGGATGTCAGTTGATGTACGAAATAAGGAGAGGATATTGTTATCGATGGTCATTGTTATTATCAACCTATCATTGTCATAACACTCAATAATCCTATTCAACAAACTATTTTTTGTGTTGTATTGGGGCATTGATACTAACCCCATAAGCCTAGATTTTTTTAGCCATGTTGAATTGTAATTAGGAGTATTGAGAACTTCAGAGATGAGCAGGCAAATGAGGTTTTTGAAAACAATTCTTGATGGAAGAATAGATGATGGACCGACCATTTATGTAATAGATCAAAAGGTTTCAAAGGTTTTTGGAAGGTTTCAAAAGGTTTTGGAAGGCTTGTGTAAGATATAGGTTTTTTCTACTATGTGCAAAGAAGAGAAATGAAATTGTTCATGCCCTTTTATAGGCATTTGCATGTATAGCATTAAATGAGGTGTTGACACATGGTAACATTAAGTGAGGTGTTGACATGTGGTAGCAAGTGTGCAACATGCCACCAATAGGCTATCTTTAGTCATTGCTTGGCACACAACTAGTAGATTGTTGTCAAGCATCGTGTAACATGGTATCGATAGCATCTCGATAGGCATCATGAAGCATATTACGGTAGGCTCTTATCAGGTATTATGAAGCATTTTGTTGGTAGAATCTCACTAGGAATCTTACCCATGGTATCGGCAAGCTCTCATAAAGCATCATAAAGCATGATGTTGATAGGCTCTTGTCAGGTGTCATGAAGCATGCTTTTGGTAGGCTCTTGAAAGGCATCATGAAGCATACTATCAGTAGGCTCTCATAAGAAATCATACAACATGTTTTTCATAGGCTCTCATCAAGCATCATGAAGCATATTGTTGGCAGGCTCTCATTAGGTATCATTTCTAAAGTATTAGTAGGCTTTGGCATCGTTGAAGTCATCGTGTGCCATGCAACTAGTAGGTTGTCATGTGTTGTCATGTGCTATGCAATCAATAGGCTACTGTGTGTTGTTGTATGCCATGCAACTAATAGGCTATTGTAAGTCGATGTGTACCATACAACTGGTAGGTAACCATATGTCATCATGTGCTATGGGTAGTCTTTTACTATACATTTTAAATTTTTGATGAATTTGCCACCTTTTTATATTTTTTGTGAAAAATGTAATTCACCATGTCTTCTAATGAATTTGAGCACTATTCACCTCGATTTAAAAATTGTTTCACTCCATTATTATAAATACATTTTTGAACCTACCCCTTATGCATAACCTTGCATTAGATATTTGCATAAATTACCTAGATCTGATGATTTGGCACTCTTGTCCCAAATTTACTTGTTATTGAAGACCATAACAAATCCATTTGATATGAGTGCAAATGGTGACTCTATTGATTAATTAACCTTAGAAACCCATTAAAAATTCAAGAATATCTCTTTTGATATGAATTTGTTTTCATCTATTGGAGCATTTCCCAAGAAAATAAAAAATTCAAAAAAATCTCAAAATTCCTCTAAGCCTACTTGCTTGCAATTTTCTAACGTGAAAATAATTTGTTGACTTATACCTGAAATTCAAAATAATCATTGTAATTCATTCCAAATAACTAAGTCATTAATCCAAAGTGTGAGATGGGGAGGTCATGAGAGCCTCCAACTTGGTCTATGGGACTCGATGCATTAGCGCCCTTGTTCTTGCGAGGTATTGGGTTTGTGGTGTCTCACCTTGAGGATAGGGATAGTTGTGAGCCTAAGTCTATATTTGATGGATTCAATTTAGAGAACACTTATGTTTCTCCCTAAGATTTTTCCTTTATTGTCTAGCCTTAATTTGATCCTATCTCAACTATAAATGCATCAACCAAATGCAATAGAAAAGACTTATGAACTATATGTTTTTTGTTTTTGAGTGAGGAACTATAAATGAAGATTTACTTTTTAAGGCAGGAGTTCAAGAAGATGATGCAGTCAAACAAGCCCTAACAACTACATATAGTTCAATTTTAATGAGATGCAAGATTATGGTCAGTCCCTTAATGTTGTTAAAGATAATGATTCATTCCCTTTTTTTTCTTTAATGAGTAAAACAAAAATCAAAGAACAATAGACAAAAAAACAAAATAAAAAAAACGTTGTTAATTTAATATAGAATGACAAAGGCATAACTACAACCTTTTAACTATTTCTACCTCAATGACTGAAGTGTTGATGGGAGGAGAAAGTGTTGTCAATGTTGTTGTCTAATGGTATTTTTTTTGATGACTCCCAATTTTTAGTAACCTACAAAACAAATAAAAATGATTAAGTTAGCAATAGAGGAGCCATTCTCTATCATCATTAGACCCTTGTATAGAAAATAAACTATGATAACAAAAAGGAATCTAATTATGACTAGGGTTTTAGTGGAAAAAATTTCTCTAGACTGCCACTTCTACCAATAGATGGCACTTTCACTCTTTGTGATACATCAAGATTATGAAGTCTCAATTTTGACTATAGTAAGAATAGGGTGCAATAGCATTTCTAAGACTACGGTCCTATATTGATTGTACCTATAGATCCAAAAAAATGAGTCTTTGAGAAAATACCCTTTTGAATTGTAAATAACTCATTGAAACCCCTTACTAGTAGGTGTAGGGTTACTAAGAAAAATATGAGATAATCTAATAATGGAAGAAGAAATAATGATTAAATTGGATGTTAAAAGGATAATAGATAAGCTACTTGTTTTGCAATGATAAAATAATCATAAAAATAGTAACAAAACAAAAATGACGACAAGCAAAGGGATGAAAGGTCACAAGCAAGTAGGGTTGTTATCCCAAGATTCTTGGTAGCTTTCCCTTGTCATAATCAGAGGATGAGGGCTTGCTATTGCTTAAGGGAATTCCACCAATGGAGTCCATAAAGTGCAATCAATTACCTCTTGAATTCAATAGAGTTTCATTGTCATAGGATGGTATATGGATGCTAATTTTGGTAGAGCTATGCTATTCAAAAGTGTGGATCAAAGATGGTGTTAATACAACTTTGTTCAAGGGATGAGTTTGATAGAGATTCATTATCAAGAGATCACATAACAAAAATGATTTTGGTAGGGTTTCACTGTTGAAAATGTTCAGTGTGTTTGGATTTCTCTAGGGCTAATTATATAGGAACTTGAGGCTCCCTTAAGGGATCCTCCAAGGAATCCATTGAGATTGATAGCTAGATAGGTGGCATTATCTACATGGCTTGGGCAGTTCCAAAACCAAGATGCATTCAAGGTGGTGGATGTGGCTGGCATGATCGAATTTGAGTTTTATGGGTGGTGGGAAACAAATTGGCACATCTTTCATTTTCTTCAATTATTATAGTAAATAATATTAGGATTATAAGCATTGTTAACACTATAGAACAAATGCTAGTTTCAAATGATCATTTCTAGGATTAATTAGGTGTAAAATGATAAATCTAAAAAGTTTATAAAAGTGATGCTAGGAAAGCAGTAATATCATTAGTGCTACCACTTCAGTCCCAATGTTTTTGCTTTTGGAGAAATAAATGCTATTGGATTAGGACTTGATATGATTGACTTGATTTAGATTTTGGATTGGTTAGCTAAAGGAGATGTTGGTAAGTTTCAAGGACTTAACAGTACACTCAAAATTGAGTATCTATATTTGACCCTTTTTATTCATTTATTGAATGATAAATACATAAAAAATTGATCTTCATGTCCCAATTTTGTAACAGATTGATTTGATGTTGCTTAGCATTTGTGATGTAAGATGACTAACACTTTTTATTTGTTGATTATTGATGATGTTAATTTTTTTCTTTTTTATATTGTTAAATCCTATTGTGCCTTGATGTGTCCCTTAGAGTTTTAGAGGGGAAATTAAGTTTGACCAAGGAAATTTAACTTGACCATGATTCATATTGATTAGTGATGAAATAGTGATGAAAAACAATAGAAATTATATGGAGTGGTATTGGGTAAAAAGGGTTGGACGCAAAAACAAAAATCATTTTTACCACTAAAGATCACAAATAAAGGGTTGTGGACACATTATCTTAACTCAATTTTTCATGGCATAATAAAAGAAACCAACACATTTTATAGGCCAAGTGATACTATTGATGAAAGGAAGAGAAGGGCAGGTCTATGTAAGGCACTTTGAAACCCACACTTTTTTATACTTTTACCTTGAAAAGCATTCCCAAAGATGAGGGAAGCACTATCGTATGTTGAAAATACTACTATGCCACCACTAAAACTTGTTAATAACGTTATTGAAATTTGATGGTACTTTTTATATCTAGCAATGCTATCACTAACCTGGAAATATTTTTGTAATCTAATTGCACTTTCATTACACAATGGTGATTTTGCCTAAGAATGGTGATTTTTCTAGGTAATATTTTATGTTATTGTTGCAAAATTTGAGAGGATTGGTGGAAGACTAGGGTAATTGGATGTAGGAGAGACTTCAAACATTGGACTATAAGGAGAGGAAACACCTTACATTGGAGATGATTCTAGGTCTATAGATAATGCTCTCTTAGTAGCACTAGAGCTATGTCATATAGCCCTAATGTCAAAGGTTGAGTTCAACAGGGTATTACTAATAACTTTAGTAGAGATATGGTATCTAGAGATAAATATCTTCTAGATCCTCTATAGAAAGCTAACCATCACATTGGAGGATGTTTGATAGATTTTGAGTATGCCTATGAGAGAGGCTCTTGTATATATGATCTAGATTCAATAGTGTAGCCTATAGCGGTTGATGGATGATGATTAATTTCTATTAATTAGGTTAGACATTGACATCAATGCCACCTATGCTAGAGGTTATCTAGAACAATGGACAATGCTACTATATGCATTGATGTCTAGTATGCTTATAGGAGACACCAATTGAAGGATGATGCACTAGGGCTAGGGAGAGATAATAGTAGATGATGAGGCCAAATAATGCATCATTTTTAACATAAAAAACTACCATATTTCAATATATATTATAGTTATATGCCAAATATTTGATTAAAATACATTATTTTATTGATGTTTGCATGATTAAGTTTTAAGATATAATATGCCACTGTTTTGACTATTTTCTACACTTTTTGTCCTATTTTTGCATGATTTTAGCCATAAAACAACATAGTAAAAATCACTAGTAAATAAAGGTTCTATAACTTTTGATTGGCTAAGATATTTTGAATTGTTTTCCTACCTAAAAAGAGTTTCTAGGATGATGTGGTACCAAAATAGCCATGTTGCATTGAAACAGGGTACTTGATAGCTAAGCAGTAGCATATGCAAGAGCAACTCCGAAAGATTTGGGTAGCCACCTGCAACATAATAGGAGAACAAGGAAAATGTAAAAGGAAGAGTTAAAACCAGTTGAATAATTTCAAGAGTAATGAGGGACTCACTACACATTTGTAAACACCCCCACATGATGGAATTAATAGCAACCGAATATGATAGGTGTACAACCTCATATTTTGGAGTTGCTTCGAAATAACAAGTAAAAACAGGCAAAATCAATAGAATAACAAAGTTTTGACCCAATACTCAAGGAATAAATGAGTTGGAATGTGTATAGGTGTGACCAATGATACTCCACCTATTTTTGGCTGATTTCTCACCAAATTGGAAGTGAGGATAAGCATACAGCTGGATTCTATCCTAAATCAAGACTAAGTCAGTTGTAACAAAACAACAAATTAGATGTGAACAACAAATTAGTGATTTTGTATTTATCTCACGTAGAATAGGGAGGTGGAAATTAGTATAAATAATTCCACTCATCTATGTTAGAAAGTTAGTCAAAAATTAGAGTCAAATATTAGAAATTTGAGGACTATAATTTGCAATAGACTGTAACATTAGAATTAGCAATAAAAGTGTAGTATTTTTAGATGTGTAGATTTATGATTGAATGAGTGATTAGAACTTTATATTGGAGTGTTAAAATCTTCTAATGGACCAAGGAGAAAAGGCCCACTCTCGAGGCTGGTGGAAGGAGCTATTCTGCAATTTTGCAGATTTTTTCCTGTTTTGTGCAGTGTTTGTTAAATTGTTATCAAATAATTGTCAAGTTGTAAAAATAATTTGTCCTAATTTTATCCTATTTTTTCCTCTTATTTTCTAGTGTGATGTGTGAGAGTGGATTTGTAGCTAGTGGACCTGTGTTTATGTTTGCATTTATCATTCTCATTTTCTACAATTTCAGTTACAATAATTATTTATAGTTTTTCATCAACTTTTCCTGTTTTAGTAATTTATTTTTAGCAGTTGTTAATGTAGTGATTTCAATTTAACATTTCTATTTTTTGTTATTTCAATTCAACAAAAGTAATCTAGTTTATTTCTTCCTTTAGCAATTTCAATTCTAGAACTTAAGCAATTTCAATTCTGCAACTTAAGTAGTTTCAATTCTACAACTTAAGTAGTTTCAATTTTGCAACTTAAATAGTTTTAATTTTGTACATTAGAGATAGAGTGATCCTTGGAAGATCCTTATGAACCTCTGTTCGACTGAATAAGCATATCCTTTGATTTTTGAACTGTAGAACTTGACAAATTCCTCTATCATATATAGCCTTGGACACTACCCTAAATTTGACAAACATTAAAATAAATTGATGACATTAATGATACTCATCATTTTTGGCACTGTTGTCAAGGATAATATAGGTGTTGTTAGAGGATAAAATAATCATACAATTATCATTGTTTCAAGTTGTAATTATATTACTTTTTGAAATAACAACTTGCATAAACCATAGTTGTGTAGTTGACAGTTGCATTTGAGATAATAAGGACACAAGCATAGAATGAATGAATATGTTAAGGGACAAAAAAGAATTATTTATTAAAAAAACCTTTACCTACCACATGAAGACAATATTAATGCCAAGGAGGTGAATTGCCTGCATTTAAGATTCCTAACATTTTTGAAAGAAAATCACCATCCTCATCGTCATGAAGTGCATCTCCTACCTCCTCACCTACCCCTGATATATCTTTAAATGAATCTATACCATGTGTTGGGAAGACATAATGGTAGATTTATAAGGAAGCCCAGATAGAGGTAGCAATGCTCACGCTCAAGAGGACAATAATACTCTTGCTAGAAATTTTGAATATTCTATTCCAATAAATCCCACACAAAATTCTCCAATAAAAATAATTTCACCTTCGAATCTACCAAAATTTAGGGGAGTTGCATTCGAAGACCCTGATCAATTCTTATTTGAATTCAAGGTTGTATGCCAAACATACGATTACACAAATGACAACAAAAAACTTAAGGTCTTTCCTTCCACACTCAAAGACTCAACTTTACATTGGTTTATGAGTTTAGCACCCAAATCAATCTGAACCTGGGAAGAAATGGAGCAAGTATTTTTGGACAAGTACCAAGAATACTATCGGGTGAAAAATAGGAAGGATGAATTATTAAAAATAAAACAAGAAGATGAAAATCTGGAGGATTACTTGGATAGGTTTTCTTTTGTGCAAAAGATATGTGGGCCTGTTGAACTTGATATATGCAAGACCATATTCTTAAGAGGATTACAAGATACCTCCAAAGAAATTTTAGATTTAATGAGCAAGGGAGATGTGAGTACCCTTGACATCAATGATATTTTGGAACTATGTAGAAATTACTCCTATACAAGATAAAGAAGATGAAAGAGGAGTAATAATGGTAGTGAATGGAGAGAACTAATGGAGAAATTTGCTAATTTAAAAACTGATATCCTTGTGCATCTCAATACTATGTTAAAGGAAATGAATGCAAAAACTAAACCGATAAAACCCCTAGCTATTTATTGTCCAAGATGCAGAAACAAGCATGCTCTTCAAGATTGTTATTTAAACCAAACCTTTATATGTGCTATTTGTAGCATTTGTTCAAAATGACATATCATAGACCAATGTCAATTACTTCCAGGACTCAAAAATATATTGGAAACACAAACATAATAACTTGACTTTGTTGGGCAAAGACAAGGGGGAAAGTTTTTACAATATCTAAATGCCCCACATTTGCCCACAAATTGGGGACAAAATCCTTGGTCTATGCCATGGGGTTACTTAGAACCACCACAACAATCTTGGAGTCAAACTCCATAGACATCTTCTCAATATTGGTCACAATATAAGTGGATGAATCCATAATTTAATCAACACAATACACCATGGATGCAAGTACCATCTCATGGAAAAAATTAAGGATAATAGTACCGACCATACCAAGGACAATGAAGATACCAAATTCAAACACAAAATATGTTTTTTGGTCCTACTCAGAATTTTCCTCAAGGATGACAACAACAAAAACAAGTGAAGAAACCTCCACTTTTGGTCCAACCTGTGGCCAACCCTAATAATACTAGACACGCATCCCCCATCTATGTGGCTGAATCTAATGGGAGCACCACAATAAATGTAATTGATTATAGTAATATCCAATTAAGCTCAGGAAAAAAACTTTCTAAGCCTACTCTAAATATTATTGAAGAAATAAAAATCAATTAAGAAAAGCAAGAACCGTTTATCCTAGAACCATGGAAATCAACTTTGGATAAAGGAGAAGAGAAAAAAGGGAACCTTCCTCAGGAAAGTTTACCATGCCCTAAATGGTTTGAAAAATATGAATTCACCTCGAACTTAGATTTAGTAAAGGAAGTAAAATGCTTACTATTTCACTTCCTTTATTACAAGCGATTAAGGATGTACCATTAATCAATAAAACCATTCAAGACATTTGCCTTAAAAATTAAGGAAGGAAGAAGGAATCCTTTCCCAAAACCATACAGGTAGATGGAAAATTGGCTAACCTGCTTTCTGGAAAATTTATTCCACCTAAATATGGTAATCCAAGAAGTCTAGTAGTCACAATAACCATAGGATCAATGCAAATATCGAATGTTCTGATTGATATTGGGGTAGCCATTAATGTTATGACCAAATATATGATGCAAATATTATAACTAAACAACTTGAATCGTACATCTACTATATTAGAAATGGCTAACAGATCTGTTGCTAAACCAACAGGAATCATATAATATTTTCCTATGATGGTTTCCTTATGGGAATATCTAGTCAACTTCTTGGTATTGCAACCTCACAATTCTTGTGAATGGTTATCCAATAATCTTAGGAAAGCATTGGCTTTCTATGGTAGCTGCTTTCATTGAATGTAGGTCAGGGGATATGAAAATTTCAAATGGCATCAATTCAAAGAAGATTTCTTTATATAATCTTGTGAAACCTTAAACAAACTTTTTAGGTCACTTATGGTTTCTTGATTTTAATGAAGAACAGAAAGAAACTATATCAACACTAACCATTGTAATAGTAAAAGAACATGTAGAAGAGTTATATTCATATGAAAGAGAAGCATTTGAATATGAATCCATCTTGGTTAATATAATGAATGAATCAGGGCTTGAAGATGAACCAATCACTATTCATCATCTATTATGAAATGATGAAGGTCAAACATCTGAACAAATATCATCCATTCCATTATAGGAAAGTCCCTTCAAATTACCACATGGATGACATCGTCATCTTATGTCATCCTTTAATTGTCCTATATTAGATATGATTCCATCAAGAGTTACAATTGATAAAGAGACATGAATCTTTCACTCTCTTCTACAACATCATTTTCCTCTTAACTCCTTAGTAAAAAAATTCGGAGTTAATTCCATTAATCCAAAAACAAAATAAAATTGAGGTACAACTAGGGAAATTTTTTAATGTCAACAACTAGTTGACCAGTGAAGAGGAAGCAACATTGCTTACTGTATTAAACCAACATATCAATACCTTTGCATGGGAATACAAAGATATGACAGGGATACATCCTGATGTATGTACTCATATAATATATACTGAAGATGTAAAACTTGTGTGGTAACCACAAAGGTGATTAAATCTTGCTTTGTGAGACATCGTTAAAGATGAAATCGAGAAACTCTTAGAGGTAGGATTCATTTACCCAATTTTTGATAGTCGATGGGTTTCTCCATTGGTTATCATGCCAAAGAAAAATGGAAAAATGAGTGTGTGTGGATTACCAAGAATTAAATAAAATCACACATAAGGACCATTTTCCATTACCTTTTATTGATCAAATGTTAGACACACTCATGGGAAAAAATATTTTTGTTTTCTTAATGGATTTAGTGGATATAATAAAATATAGATTGCACCTAAATATGAAGAGAAAATGACATTCACTTATCCATGACATTCACTGATGCATCCAATACTACAATTGGAGCAGCATTATGGTAGGTGGAAAATGGGGAGCATTATTCCATTTACAATATTAGTAAGAATCTCATAGGAGCTGAAATGAACTTTACTACCACTAAAAAGGAATTTCTAGTAGTAGTATATACTATCAATTTTTGTCACTACATCACTGGTTATCAAGTATTTGTCCATACATATTATTCAACTATTAAAAACATGATCAACAAACCTATGGTTAGTGCAAGAATAATTTACTGGTTATTGCTATTGTAGGAGTTTGATATCACAATAGTTAATAAACCAAGAAAGGCTAATGGAGTAGTAGATTTATTTTCTAGAGTAAACAACACAAGAGAAGAAGAATTGGTAGAGGATACTTTTCTTGATGAAAAATTGTTTGCCATATCAGTAACATCAACTTGGTTTGTTGATACTGCTAACTATTTAGCAACAGGGAAAATCCCCTCTCATTTTATCTCAAAATAAAAGAAACAATTGATAAATCAAAGCTCAAATTTTAAATGGATCAACAATCTACCGTTAAAATGTGGACCTGACCACATATTACGTTGATGTATTCAAAATATGAAGTGTATGATATCCTCTGTGCATGTCATGATGAACCTTCAGGAGGACATTATTCAATTAAAAGTACTATTAGAAATTTTTTAGAAATTGGCTATTGGCCATCTCTTCAAAAGGATGTGAAAAAGTATGTGTGGGTGAAATTTTGCATCCTTTCACCCACTTTTTTCCAATATGATGGTCTATAGCAGATGGTTAAATTTTGGATTTGAGCTTTGGTGTTGATGGATGAAGTGAATTTCAAAGGTAGGATGACAGTGGAAGTAGATATTCAATGGGTAAAGAATTAGGCGGTCACCAAGCATGGAGCAATCCTAAAAGCCTATCGTGTACAAAAATTGGCTCAAGTCTATGGTCGGGAGGATAACTGGGTAAGCAAGTAGTGAAGGCGGACCCAAATATCCACCCAATAATTAGGTAAAAATATTAAGTGATGATATTCTTGTTCTTGCTTGATAAGAAGGTCCTGCCCCAACAAGGGTGGAATTTTTAGGTAAAATCATCACCTTGATTAAAAATATAGCTTAGGAAGAGTTTAGGGAGAGTGGTAATTAAGAGTCAAGCCTGATTCCCTACCCCACTAAGTTGCATCAAGTGGAAATTTGGGAAGCTAATTAGTAAATAATGAGGCCAATCATCCACTTGATACTACTAGGAATCTCAAGGAAGGTGCATTAATGATCTCAACTACCTAGGTACAAGATCTCCATGGGTGGGAAGGTGGTAATTTGAAATGCACAATCTCTAAGGAAATTAATTCTAGCTGCTTACACTTGATCAAAGGCTATCTCCTATTTGAAGGGGAAAAGTAAATGAACATTAAATGCTCGATAGAAATTTTAGAAGGAATGAAGGCCCAAATTGATGCAGAATAACCTGATAACCTTTCGAACAATCGTCATTTCTTCCAAGGGAAAACGTACCAACTGAGCATCGGTATGCTTCAATAATCTCTTCCCGCCTAACACCATTAATACTTGAAAGTTGAATTTATTGTAAAATTCTCTATAAATAGTGGGATGCCAACCATTCCAAAGGGCAACTCTTTAGCCTTTACAATTCATATGTAGAGCTTACTTTGTTATGTTAATACACGTGTTTTACTTTTTGGTCTCCAAATTGACTTATGCATGTGTGTGAATGTTATGGGTTTATTTCTGTTAAAGCTAGTTGAATGTGTATGCAATAATTTTGCTATCTAGATTTCCTGCATATCATTTGTTGGTTCTAGAATTTGCTCATAGTACGTGAGCATCGAGGTCTAAGCAAGAGTAAGGTTGGCTGATCTATTAGATAACTTACCTATATTCTCAACAACGACATATGCTCGACATGCATGTCTCTTGATGCAACTATACGTGTCCTTGTCAGTTTTGGCTATGACCTCCTTTCATCTCTTTCCCACTCCCTTTTCTCCCCCTATTTTAGGTTAGTAGCTAGGATAGAGGAATTGACCTTCTCTAGAGATCGACCATCCCATCCCCACCTGACCCTTTGGGTGTGTGACGATCATTCAATGTTGGTGTAGGCCCACAGGTGCATCAATCGCATCACCACCCATTAGGTGCCAGATCTGTGACCAATAGTTTTTGGTATGCTCAGTGGGACTCAAAAAGTCTCATCTCTTGATTTATTATAGTCTGGTGAAGCTCGAAAATACTATACCCATTTGTTCACTAGTTTTTTATGACTCTACTGGGGACTCATAAGGTCACTATTGTTTAAGGAAATTAGAGTTTTATGATACTCTGATTTACCAATATATTTCCAAATCACTTAGTGTCTCTGAGCAAAGAAGATCCAGATCTGAAGATTAGTTGCATCTTTTATAATTCAAAATATCTGAACATATTGGAGGACTCAAGATTTGATGAGCAATCTTGACCTCACAGGTGGAAAAAGTATGCCCATTTGGTGATTTTGACTTTGATGCAAGAACCAAAACCCTTGAATACCAATACATTAATGGCTCAATAGTGCTATCCCCAATGGGATGATCTCGATCCACTCAATATATAATGCTGGCATGAGATTCCTGAAAGTTACCTGAAGAACCAAAAGGAGCTAGGAAAGGATTCCTTTTGAATAACATTCATCCCCCACCTAGGCTTACATGTACTATGTTCAAGATTTTAGTTTAGATATAAGCCTCAACCTGCATCAATATTGGGAAAAGAGATTCCCTCAGGTATTTCAGGAGGCTTTACAGGCTGAGCAAGTCCTAATTTAAGTAGTAAAAATATCTTGAAGAGACTTCACCCTCCCATCCCCTTTTCCAACCACTATTGCTCCTATTTCAATCGCATAGTATCCACCATGGATGCCATATTAAACTGTGCAGGAGCTAGGGCTACAGTTATGGAGAGTACAAAGGGAGGATCTCTTTTTGAGCTCATACAAAGGAGATGCAAGCATGATCCCTACAATGAACAACTTTATCACATATAATTTATTCCAACAAACAGAGGACCTAGACAAATGGAAGTTCCTTCTGATAAAAAGAGCATAGATTTGAACCCTTTTTGAATCTAGGGGTACACTGAGTAAGGGTCAAGCTACCTCTAGGAAGGCTTAACCAATCAAAATATGGATTCCTAGGAGATCCTAGTAGTAGGGTTGCCAATCAATGGGCCTTGCTGTTACACTTATGCGGAGACATCAAAGGCACATGTGACAAGGATATTAAAGTAGGTGTATCCCAAGGAATGGCAACACTCGAGGCTATCACCATATGAACCAAAACTTGAGGAAGGATCTCGCATGGTAAGATTTATTACCACATTAATCATCAATTGTATAAGTACTGGTATGCATGATGATCTAACAAGTTGTGGACACATTATAGCTTGAAAAATCCTAGAACATTGCCAGCAAGACTACAAGTAGTACCTCAAATTTAGTACAATTTGGTATGACTATTGTAGATTCATTAGAAGATTTCTAGGATGAGTAAGTGGTTGCAATGCATCAATCACATGGCAAAATGACATAATCTTGTACCGTGGTGACCCTCAATAAAAATTGCAATAAGGAATTCCAAAAAGTGCATTAATTTTGAAGCACTTTCCATTGTAGTCTGTGTTTTTTCTAGTATTTTGTTATGACCCCATTTTCCAATGGATCAAGGTCTCAGGTTTAGACATCATTTCACATGATCCCTAGAAAATATTTCCATCAAGTTTTTGAAAGCAATGCCATTTCCTCGATCAAATGAGAATGTTGATCTATAAATAACATCCCAAAAGGTGATACCAACATGTGTTATGAACGATGAAGCTGAGAATGATGCTACAGCTTAAAGTTACCTAGAGGAGTGATAATGATCAAATAAGATTTTTGTGTGATTACATTAGAAAGAGGTGTTGTATCAGAACTAGAAAATACCCCTGTAATTCTATCTGTTCTTGAATCAACCTTGGTCTTTGGTGGGGTATGTTGATGGGTGTGTAATCTATGAGGGTGTCCCATGGATCACCTACCCTTTTGTTTCTTTTATTTTTTTGGATTATTCCCTTCCTTCTTTTTCCTTAGTTCCCTATTACCACCAACCAAGGACGTTAGTGGTCGTCGTCTTCTTACCTCTATTGTTTCTTATGTTTCCCTCCCTCCTCTATTTCCCTCTTGTTCTCTTTATTTGGTTTTGCTTGTTTTTTATACTTGTGGTCCCCCTTATTTTCTTCTCTTCTACCTTCTTCTACCTCATTTTCTATTAATATTTAACCACATTCCTCCCTTGTCTTGCAACCTTTGTTGGTTGCTTTTGTTTATGCCCTCTTTGTCCCCTTCCTCTTTATTGTCCTTGAGTGTTTCAAGGAATAGCTTTCTAGGTTATCCTTTTCCACTGGGGAAAATACCCTATGAGTCACCAAGATTATGGGTAAAATTTTGCATCCTTTCACCAATTATTTTGCAAGATGATGGTCTATAATAGATGGCTAAATTTTGGAGTCAAGCTCTGGTGTTGATGGATGAAGCAGATTTTAAAGGTAGGATGATGGTGGAAGTATATATTCAATGGGAAGAAAATTAGATGGGCAACAAGCATGGATCAATTCCAAAAACCTGCCCTGTACCAAAATTAGCTCAAGTCTATGGTTGGACAGATGAATGGGCAAGCAAGTAGTGAACGTGGACCCAAATATCCACCCAATAATTGTGTAAAACTATTAGGCGATGATGTTCTTATTCCTACTTGATAAGAGGCTCCTGCCCTAGCAAGGGTGGAATTTTTAGGTGGAATCATCACCATGATTGAAAATATAGCTTGGTCAGAGTTTATGGAGAGCAAAAATTAAGAGTCAAACTTGATACCTTGCCCTATTGAGTTGCATCAGACAAAAATTTGGGAACCTAATGAGTAAAGAATAAGATCAATTATTCACCCAGTACTACTAGGAATCTTAAGGAAGGTGAATTAATAATATCAACTACCTAGGTATAAGATCTCCATGGGTGGGAAGGTGGTAATTTGAAATGCACGATCTCCAAGGTAATAAATTCCAACCACTTCCACCTGACTTAAAGCCATCACCTATTTTAAGGGGTAAAGTAGATGAAAATTGAATGTTCGATAGAAATGTTAGAAGGATCGAAGGCCCAAATAAATGTAGAAGAACTTAACAACCTTTTGAACAACTATCGTTCTTCCAAGGGGTAATATACCAACTGAGTACCTATCTGCTTCAACAATCTCTTCCCACCTAATGCCATTAATACCTGAAATTTAAATTTATTGTAAAATTCTCTATAGATAGTGGGATGCCAACCATTCCAAAGGGTAGATCTTTAACCTTTACAATTCATATGTAGAGCTTGCTTTGTTCTATTAATACAAGTATTTTACTGTTTGGTCTTCAAATTGACTCTTGTGCATGTGTGAATGTTGTGGGTTTATTTCTGTTAAAGCTAGTTGAGTGTGTGTGCAATAATTTTGCTGTTTGAATTTCTTGTATCTAGTTCATTGGTTCTAGAATTTTCTCATTGTAAGTGAGGATTGAGGTCCAAGCAAGAGTAAGGTTTACTGATCTATTAGGTAACTCACTTGTGTTCTTAGTGATGGCATCTACTTAGTGTGCATGTGTCTTGATGTGGCTATACCCGTCCTTGTTAGTTCTGGTTGCGACCTCTTTTTATTTCTTCCCACTCCCTTTTCTCCTCCTATTTTAGGCTAGTATCTAGAACAAAGGAACCATACTTCTCTAAATATCGATCGCCTGTACCCCATCCTGGCTCTTTGGGCATGCAACGACTATTTAATGTTGTTGCAGGCCCGTAGGTGCATCTATTGAATCGCAACCCATTAGGTGCCAAATCTATGACCAAAAATACATATGCCATTGTGATGCACGTCAAAGAATGAAAAAAAAACACACATAAATAAAATACCTTTACAACCTCAAATGGTTTTAGAACCATTTGAAAAGTGGGGGTTAGATTTTTTGGACATATTGACCCACCCTCTCAAGGAAAGGTACATATTTTGGTATGTAAAAATTATGTAACCAAATGGATTTAGGTGTATGCTTTCAAACATGGCCATGAAGATAAGGTCACCGAATTTCTATATTCCTAAAATTTACAAATATTTGGAGCTCCACGATATTTCACCATAGATCATAGACCCTAGTTTGCATCAAAAGTCATAGAAGATTTTACTAAACTATATGAAATCAAACATAGAAAATCATCACCTTATAACCCTCAAGCAAATGATTAGGTTAAAGACACCAATAGGGAATTGGAAAGAATATTAACCAAAATAGTTGCTTCACATGGGAAAAATTGGTTAAACAAATTACCAGAAGTCGTTTGGACATACATTACAACATGGAAATCCACCAGGGGTTTCACACCTTACAAACTAGTCTATGGTAAGAAACATCTTTTCCCATTGAATTTGAGTCACTAACACTTTGCATGTATTTGGAAATTGGTACTGAATTGTTGTAGGTACAGATGGATTGGATTTTACAATTCAATGTATTGGATGAACTTCGATTAGAAGCACTTCACCAAATGGAAGTTATCCAAAAATAGTAGAATATGTGACATGACAGTTACATACAAAAAAGATAATATTAGCAAGGATATTGGACTTTATTATTCGATTCTTGCTATGAATATTTCTTGGAAAATTGTAAACTAGGTGGCTTGGACCATAGCAGATCAAAAAAGTGTTCAAAAATAGAGTGGTTCGCATTTCTCCCATTGATGATTCGAGGATAAAGTTAGTGGTAAATGGACATCGCCTTAGGGTATACAATCAACCATTAACTAAGAAAGAGTTTGTAGAATAGATTGCACAATTGGATTTACAAATGATGGAAGAGACCCTCTCTTCCATTGAAGATTCAGAATGATTTTTAAAATTTGAAAAAAATAAAATAAAAAGAGGAATAATCTTGATTGTGAAATTTATTCATGGGCACAATCTAGAGGAAGTTTGTGAAATAAAATCATGGGCACAATCAAGACAAATTGGAGATAAAAAAATTGAAACAAATGAAAAAAAACATGAAAAACAATGAAAAAGAGAGATGAAAAAAATGAGACGAAAAAATAATGAATGAAAAAAATGAAAAAATGAAAAATTCAATAGTGAAAATATTTTTAAGGTTCTATTGAATTAAGTCTTACATGAAAACTAGTTTTTGGCTTGTTTGCCTTCTTGATCTTTTCATAATTATACAAATATCACTTACTACACATATGTCATGTTTTTGTTTTCAAATAGCTTGCTAATAATCATCAGAAGTGACTTACAAGGTGTATGATAATTTTTCAGAGCAGTAAGGTATGTGTTTCTTGCATTTTAGTCATAGTTAGCATTAACATATAATGTATGATAATTAGATATTTGGAAAAAACTATTTGTAAATTTGGAAAAAAAATGAAACACCTTGTTTAACATGTCAAGAAACACCCTATCCTACCCTTGGTCGCATAAAAAGTTCAGTCTAGTAGCATAAAAATTGGTACTTTACAGAGCTCCCAAAGTTCTTAAATTTCTGGAAGGTCTAGATCTCCAAAAGGTGGCCCAAAAAATTTGAAAAATAAATGCATGGCACCCATTGAAATTAAAAAAAACAATTCCAACATGACGCTTGCAATGCCACATCATGCAACACCAATTGATTGTGCGATATTTTTCGAAACTAGGTGTAACATTCAACATACATATGTGGTAACCATTAATATGATGACATCAAGCATGTTTTGAAGCACCTTGTCATACCTCATTATCATGACCCATTCCAGAACCATATGACTACAATGTTTCAATGCAGATGGTAGTGTGGATCGAGGATGGCATCTGATTTTTTGCAAAACAACAACCCTGTCATGTAAATAAAACCATCTAATTCAAATTAACCATTTTAAGTTTTGCATGGAGAATCATGGTAATCAAGAAATATTTCAACTTGTCACCATTTTTCATGCTAAAAGTTGAATTCTTATGAAGAATCAAATAAAAACATGCCACACGTCCCACTGATGCATGAAAGAACATAATGTACTTTGTGCTATCTTTCAAAGTTGATCATTGTGTTTCAAAGTCATGAATGCATGAGGTGTTGTAATTATCAGATCAACAAAGGAATAATCATCATTGAAATCAAACAAGAGTTGTAAACAAATTCCAGACCACATTGCATTACAAAAAAGAGGAAAATTATCTAGAACATCATCAAAGCATAGTAGAATTACTGGAAAGAGCATATTTGTAGAGAGTTATAGTAGGGGAATAGTGGAAATTTGTTGAAACATCGATAAATAGTAATGGGGCAGAAGAAGAAGGCTAATCCTAACACCATAGACGAACTCCAATGCTACCCTGAAGTGGTGTAAATTTTTCAATGAGCTAGGACGATGCCATTCTTGTAAAAATTTGATGGGTATTATGAAGGACTAGCTACAGAGCTTGATCGCACTCTCCACAACAATAGAGCTACCATTAATGGAATGTGGATTGAGGTAATTCCCTTAATTTTGAATCAGATTACTAAATTGCCATTACATGGAGTAGAAATCACTAAAACATTTAAGGCAACACTCCTTGAGGTAGTTAACATTTTTTAGTAGAGGAAGATGTTCAACCTAGCATGCAAATTGAAAATAACATCTACAAATGGGTTAAACATGTTATTTTACAAGCACTATATGATGAAGTTATAGTATGGGTCATCAGGTATTTAACATATGATGGATAATTCATTATTTTGTTCAGCCATCACATGATAATTCTCACTCACCTTAGGCATGGTACACAGTACCCGGAGGTGAGAGTGAGTATCCCCTTGTATTTGCATCAGGAGCTACATAGCATGGCTAAGAGATACCAGTAAGGCCAGGGGTCTATTAGACACCATGGCCTCATCAAACTAATTTGCAGGTATCATTTCTTGGGTAATGTTTAAACTTTCAACAGGTTATTTGAACCTTGGAAGGAATAGGTTCCTTTTGGAGAGAAGCCAAAACAAGCAGAGGAAGTAGCCACTAGTAGGGTAGAAATCCTTGAGAAAAATATTGATGACAAGGTTACTATTGAACCTAAGGAAACCCCATCATCCTCCTATGCTCCACCATATACCAGAATTAGGGTACAAAGAAAGAGAAGAGCTAAAGGTAGCCCTACAACAAAACCTAATACCAGGAGGCTAATTTTTAAACTAAGGGTACTGATATGTCTGCTTAGGTAAAATAATCTACATAGCTAGAGCCTTCTAGTTCTAAAATAATTGGGGCATAGACTAAAATAGCCAATTCATCATCTATAGAGGAATATGAATATGACTACACAAATAGGTCTACAAGAAGAAGAACTATAGAAATAGAGGAACCTACTGAGATAGGGGAGAAAGACGTTGATACTAAAAAAAACCACCTTCACCCCCTACTTTGAAAAGAATTTTAATGAGGAAGCAAAAAGAAACTATTGTAGCTCAAGAAACAACATCCACTACACCACCTAAGTCAAAAAAAAGAGGAAGTTGATTTTGTAGGAGGATGAAGATGATGTTGTTGAGGAAACACCTGTTCAAATGGAAGAACCTCCTATAGAGACTAAATAACCTATGGAGCTAGATTCCTCACATGTAATGGATCTACCCACATATTCTTCAAAATTTGAAGAATATACAGAGTATGATCCAAAGGACCCTATGAAGGCTACCAGGGTGATTATCAAGACCCAATAAACCTGGATTGAAAATGGGGAGGCAACTATAAAATAAAATTATGAATACATTTGTAAATTATTGTAAGAATTGAAAGGGAGAGTGAAAAAACTGGAAAGTTTACCTAAAAATCCTGATTTAGGGGAAGAAGCAACAAAATTTTTGCTTGTTTTGGAAGGGTAGATTATAGAAGAGGAAGCACAATAAAATATCCCACAATTACCTCATGGAATTGAAGCCACTTTAGAGTAGGAGTTTCACCTTTCTGCTTCTACCATAGTTGTTGTTTCAATAGAACAATAATAGGTAGAAGGAGTTGTACCTGTGAGGAGGGCTGGAAAAAAACCATGGATGTTGGAGAAAGTTCCCACCAAAGAAAGGACACTTTGGAGCCAGAGCAACCATTGATATTGCAGGAGTATCTTACCATAGAGGACGCTCAAGAACATTCTTGAGTAGCTCAAAACATTCTAACGCAATTCAGGTTCCTTCTAGAGCAACTCTAGAACATATAGAAGAAGCTTCAAAACATCTAGAAGAAGCTTCAAAACAACATGCTAAGCAAGGTACATAAACAAATAAAATTTCTAAAGTACAAACTAATTCAATGCATGCAGTTCATAATTAAGAACTGCGGTCTCCTCTGAATGTAGAATATTATGATAAAATGACTTTACCTCTTTTCTAATTTCACTTTGATCTTCAATCCAAACCCCTTATATAGATTTAATTCTACTAATTCTAGAAGTTGATCTTTGTACTATAGCCATCCTATGAAAAATATTTGTATTTTTATCACCTTCTTTTAACCAAGTCTATCTTGATTTTAATCTCCAAAATTACTCTTCCTTACTCAAAATATTATGATATTCACTAAGCAACTCCTTTTCTTCTAAGCTTGGATTATTATCATAACTTGTTTCGTTATTTTAAGCTATATGTCATAGCTTTAATTTGGTTTGGAAGAGCATACAACCCACCATTACCTAAATAATTCCATGTTTGAGCTATCATATCAAGAAATTGAGGATGGTCTTCCCACATTTGTTCGTATTTAAAATATGATATTTTTTTGAATTCACTTACCACCATTTTAAATCTTATTGGCTAGTGATCTAAACCAATACTTGTTAAGGTATTAATTTTAGCACAAGTTCCTTCATCTAGCCAATGATATGAGAGAATGCATATGTCTAATTTTTCTACTATTAGGTTATGGTCTCTCCTATTCTTGGTCCAAGTATAGTTGTCTTCTTCAAACTCAACTTCCCATAGATTATTGTTTTGAGTGAAAGTTCAAAAATATTTCATACTTTGGGTCAATTTCCTAATTCCCCCAAAATTTTCATCCAACTTTGTTATGGCATTAAAATCTCCAATGATCATGAATTGGGTTTCTTGGTATTCACTTCTCATAAAGGCTTCAATCCCACTATAAACTTCTAATATACCTGAATTATTTGCAGGTCCATAGACATTGATAAGGATGAAACAAATATCTGCAAAGTAGCAAGTGACTAAAGAGGCTATCCAATGGCTAGTTTTATGAATGGTTACAAAATATGTTCTAGAAGGATTCCAACAAGTTAGAAATCCTCTTGGTGCTCCTTCAGAATCCATAGCATCACATTCACATCTTACCCATATTTCTTTCATAATTTTTGAAACTTCTTCTTTTGTCATTTTAGTTTTTTAGATATGGAGAATATTAGGTTTATTACTTAAACATAGGTCCCTAATACACCTCTTCTTTGAGGGGGTATTAGCACCCCTTATATTCCATGATATGATAATCATGTATCATTAGGGAATTTTGGCCCCTCTTGCATATTACCAATACCATTTTGTTGTTTGGTAAAGAGAAGTTCAACCAACTTAGTTTGTGTTCCTTTCTCTATGTTTTCTCTTGCTTCCTTGGATCTTGCTTGATAATTTGAGGGTTTTCATCTTTTTGCCTTACCTATATCAGGAGTAGGTCTTATTATTCTATTCTTAAATATTCTTTCACAATTTTTTTTCATCATATTTATCCTCTCCTGGCTCTATTATAAAAGCTTTTGACTTGTCTTGCTCATTTTTTGGTATTTCCTTATTAATGGCAGAGGTATTAACTTCTAAAACTATATTTTATTTACAAATTATTTTATCCTAAATGGTGCATGGTACTTCAAGAGAGTCTTTAAAATATGATGATACACATTCCTTAGGTTCTTCAAGAATGTTCTTCCTTAAAGTAGGATCATTCTGAATAGATGGTTTCCTATTAATATGTTGAAATTGTTCTACCATGTTCTCTAAGTTTTGATCTACTTTTTCTTCATAGGCTAAAGCCTCAAAAGAGTTGGTATTTATTCCAATATCCTTCCTTATTGGTATCCATTGTTTATTTTATTTTATATTTATAGATCTATTTTTTGGAATTTGAAAACCATCTTCATCCATAACCATTTGTAAGTTTCTCTTACGGTTTTCTACAAATGATTCTAGAGGGCTCTTCTTAGGGCATGATCTCTCACTATGCCTCACCTCATGACATCTTCTACATATAAAATATATTTTTTCATAATCTATAGTTTGGGTCCACATATTATCCCCATACTTAAGAATGATTTATTATGGTAAAGATTTACTTATATCAATCATGACCAATATTCGAGCACAAATAGCCAAAAATCCATCTTTTGTCATATCTGAAATCTCAAGGAATTCTCCTAGAGTGTTGCCTATTGACTTGAAGGTATCTATTTCCCAAAATTCAATTGGCAACCCAAACATCCTAACCCAAACTAGAACTAGGGATATATTTACATTTTCAAGTGAAAAGCCTTCATACCAACGGGTAAGGAAGAATCCTGCTCTTCCCATAAACCAAGGATCCTCTTTTAGGATTCTTTCTATTTCTTCCCTAGAACAAAATATTTCTAGGAAGAAACCTTTGGGAAAAAATGATAGAATCATTCCTAGAGACTTCCAAATCCTATCAATTCATTTTCTTAAGGTTGAAGTCCCTTGCCAATACCCATTAAATTTACCAAAAACTGCCCTATATTGGAGCAACAAGAATCTCTCGGAGGTGCACTCACTAAAATCTACCACTAGAGATGATTCTAAGGATTTAACTATAAATTGGTCCATGGACAGAAAAATAAATCTCAAAATCTATTGAAATTTATCTGAATGTCCTATAGCAAATATAATATTTGATAAGAACTTTATAAAATTTTCATGCACAATTTCTAAGATAAAGAAAGCGAAAAAAACTTAGCTGAAAAATTCTTCGTCTAGATAGAATGTCTTGCCTCGCTGAAGTCCTAGATCTCCATTGCTCTTCCCATCATTCAAACCCTAGCTAGCAAATATTTGCAATTTTGTTTTTTGTGACTTGAAAAATCGTTATTACCCTTGTTATGAATAGTTGACTTCATAGGGTCGTATCTCCCTCAATATTATTGATTTGATATGGTATTGATGTGTTTGGATTTAATATTTGCAAAAAATATTTTGAAAATAAGTATGGGTTTCTTTACTTGAGTTTTGCTATATTGACTTAGATATGTATAGCTTTGGAAGTTGATATTTGTAGAAAATATCTTGGAAAGAAGTATGGTATTCTTTTGCTTGTGTTTGCTATTGAATTGAATCACATAGAAATGCATGGTTTTGTTAGAGAAAGAAATTGAAAAATATTTGTGGAAAATATTTTAGAAAGAAGTATGGTCTTCATTAAATTTTGTTTTCTATTGAATTGAATCATATAGAAATGCATGGTTTTGTTAGAGAAAGGAATTAAAAAATATTTGTGAAAAGTATTTTAGAAAGAAGTATGGTCTTCTTTCACTTGTGTTTGCTATTGAATTGAATCATATAGAAATGCATGGTTTTGCTAGAGAAAGGAATTGAAAAATAATTGTGGAAAATATTTTACAAATAAGTAAGGTCTTCTTTTGCTTGTGTTTGCTATTGAATTGAATCATATAGAAATGCATGGTTTTGTTAGAGAAAGGAATTGAAAAGTATTTATGGAAAATATTTTAGAAAGAAGTGTGGGCTTCTTTTGCGTGCAATTGAATCATAAAGAAATGCATGGTTTTGCTAGAGAAAATAATTGAAAAATATTCGTGGAAAATGTTTTGGAAAGAAGTATGGTCTTCTTTTACTTGTGTTTGCTATTGAATTGAATCATATAGAAATGCATGGTTTTTTTGGAGAAAGGAATTGAAAAATATTTATGGAAAATATTTTAGAAAGAAGTATGGGCTTATTTTGCTTGTGGTTGTTATGCAATAAATCATATAAAAATAAATTCATACCTACATATGAGTTGCTATGATCCCCACCTTCCTATCAAACTACCATGGATGCCAAAGCGAGAAGATGTCAAATCATGCTGTGTTAATTTTTCAATTATTCTTAGAATCCAGTGAAAGATTCATTTGGAAACCACTCTTGGTGAAATAAGGTTTATTGTAATAGAAGAAAATACTATTCATTTGTAAATCTAGACCTTTGATTTCATGATGCCATTGATTATTGATTTTATGGTTTTATCCATGATGTTGGATTTAATGCTTTGATCTAAAGGTTTGTAGATTTATTTTGCAAGCTTAAGATAGACAATTGTACTTCAATCCTAGAAGATGATTTTATTTTATGCTTGTAGAGTGAGAGATAGAGAGAGTTATTCTTGGGCTTAGGTGTTTCTTTTGGAAGGGCTCTAAAGATAACCTTGTCTAAACTCTCCTTCTCAACTTGGGTTGTTGTGGGGTAGCAACACCTAGTTCCTATGTCCATTCGGAGACAATCATATGGAGTGGTTGTTGCTTAGAGATCCATCAAAAAGATGGGAAAGACAAGTATACATTTTAAGAGATCACCATGGAGGTTCAGTTAAACTAATACTAAGGCATTATTCCTAATGGACCCAACATAGACTGACTTATGGCTAGAGGAAGGAATTGGCATCCCCTCTCTAATGGCTAATAAGGGAGAATTCTAACACTAAGATCAAGTAGTCTACTTCATGGAGAATACTAGAAAATTGGAGAGACCTTTTGAAAGTATCCTCTATACTGAGGAGGTATACAAGGTAAACCCTAGTTACTTACAGGAGGTTGACCTCTCCTATCCACTCAAGTGGTGTCTGCAACATCTTAGACTCAAAATGTGGTTATGTCTAGTTAATATATGTATTCCATGGATAATATTGTGAACCTTAATAAGTTATGTTTAAAAAATATCTCTTAGGTTGGTTAGCTTTTGGTATCGTTATAATTGAATTTCATAGCCTTAGAAGCAGTAGTGTGAACTACAAATTTGGGAAAATTTTCTAGAAAAATGGCTAAGAATGGGAATCGACAATTCATTAACAAACTCTAGATTTTTTAGCAAGTTCTTGATTCAACATCTTTCCCTCTGACATTAACATGACATCATCTATATTTTCTAGATCAAATAAGTATGAAAGCTTATGATTCATCTACAAACCAAACAAATCGATGGACAAGAAGTCATGGGCATGTAATTTAAGGTAGAAATTTCAAGGAAACCACCTAAAAAAAATATTTTGTCTTCATATGATACACAATTAGATATAGAGGGATATTAATCATGTTTAGAATCAATTGAGAGGCATGTGAATTTTAATGGTGCATCATTTTATTAAAAATATCCCTAAACTAGATATTTTATTAGGATTACAAAGGATTTACCTCTAATAACTCCTAGGTAAATAATTCACTATTAATAGGAGCTATGAGCTCCATTCTAAGGATAGTTTGGCCATTTTAGAAAGTTAGAGCTACACCTTGTGATACTCCATTGTACTTATGATCTCATTTTTGCTAATAATATAAAGTTTTTGCATGATGTTTGCTTATAAATTATGGCACTACCCTTTCAATTTGTGGATGCATAATGACTGTGGCATTGTCCTATCACTTTATATTATTCATTTTTATTAGTATAATTTTCTTATATGTTGGAGCACATTGTTGTCATTCAATTCCATCTAGATGTGTTAATTGATCAACACTTATTTTGCTACAAGTTCAACCATGTTTGATTTTATTGCATTTACTTTATATTTCTTACACCCTTACCTACCAAGATTTGATCTTCTTGCACTTAGTTTAGTTTAGTTTAGTTTCACTAGATTAGTGGGGTCCCAACCTGAATTTAAAGGTTGAAAAGGATTTGTTTCTTCCTTCCAATTGTTGAAACGTGACCTTGTAGGCACATACAATTTTTGTGGATCAACACCTACCATAGCCATTGGAATACTCATTATATCCAACATATTCCTCTTGTCATCAACTATTTTGGAATACATGAGGTATCTAAACCTCTTGAAGTAAAAAACCACTGACTTTTTCTCCTATCACTCTTCATAAGGTGTCACATAGTTGATAGGTTTGGTGGAAACCCAATAAGAATAACGTTTACCAAGTGATATATTCTTCGATAAAAATTTATCTTTTAACTTGTAATGTTAGAACATGCATCTTGTCATATCAATCAAGTTAGTATGACTTTAAACAATAATATTTTTGTATGAGATATGGGAAAATACTCTATAATAGATTCAATATCCATAAAAAATATTCTCAAATAAATTATTAATATATTCATCATTGTCATCCAACCTCAATCACTTGATGTTGTGCTCACTTTAATTTTTTATCATTGCTTTGAAATATTAAAACATGTCAAAATTCTTTTGTTCCTATATAGAAACACCAGAATAAATGCATTGACTAGCCTAGTTTTAGTTGCTCAAAGGTTTGTTGGTGTTCATTTATCCACCTAAATGGAAGTTATGGAGCACTTTTTGTATGAGCCCATATAGCACATGGGATATTTGATTGGAAATTGTGATACCAAACAAGACAAAAAATAGAATAAGACAAGAACAAGATAAAAATTAGAATATGATAGAACTAAAATTGCAAGTGAAAATTAAAAAAGGAAAAAATAAATATTGTTATCTATATTTGGAGATAAAGTGAAGCACCAAGAGACTCCTGAGACAACCAAGAGACATCCTAGTATATAAAAGTATAGGGTATTGTATTGAATGAGTATGCACAAATTCGAAGATTGATGAAGTGTTTATTGGAGGGGATTTTTGTAGTTTTGTTTTTTAATCATTTTATTCTTTCTATGTTATGTTAGTATTTATTTTAGAGTACCACCATATCTCACATATTTGCACAAAGTTTATAATAAACCTATAGTAGTACTCTACATTTCTTAAAGAAGATTTTATTGAGTTGATGTCACATGGTTCTTCTATACACACCACAATGTGGATTTTCATTGGATCCATATTTGACCTCATTTAATAAACAATATGGCCCAATAATTTTGTTTAGGGTACTAATAAGTTATAGTTATTTAGGTTCAAATAAATACAAAGTATTCATACAGTGTTTCATGCATTCTTTGAATACCTTCAAGTGCCCCTCTTTCCTTCTATAAAACAACCAATCATTGAGGAAAATATTGAATTTCCCCATCAACATCTATTCAAGAATGTGTAGGATTATATACTAAACTACGAAAAATGTATTGCAAAATCCAAAGGGAATGTTATTGTTTAAATACCATTTTACACAACAAATTTGGTCTTCATCTTGTCCTCCTCGATGACAGTCATTTTGTTGTACCTAAAGAATCCATCCAAGAAGAAATAGATTTGACGTTTGACTATTTCCTTTAAAATTGTGTTGGTGAATAGGATTGGGAAGGTGTTATTTATGGTGATTACATCCAATATCTTGAAGTATATATAAATTTGGATTTATACACTCTTTTATAAAACTTAAAATGACTGTGGTCCCCAATTTTTGACAGTCACTATGAAGATAATACCATCATTTAGTATCTTCTTTCATTTTGCATTGATAAGTATCACCTTTGGATTCGTGTAATATGACCTCTTAATTATTTATTATGTACTAGGTACCAAAGGTATCTAATGTACGAATAACTCAAGTGGGATTTCCTAGAGGTCCTTGTATATCCATGCAAAAATATTCTTGTACTTCAAAAACATTTTGAAGTATTCTACCTTTAGGATTATATCCTAATCATTTCCATAATTTATCATTGTTTATTTGTCCTATTTATGGATATTCACTTGCAACATGTATGGTCATTCATACTTAATGGTGTGAGGCCCCTTGGCCATTTTGGTTATGTCAAATGGATTTGTTGACTTATCATCAATATGCATCATTAAAATTATACTCTACAATGTTTAGGGGGGAATATATTCTTATCCTTCTCTTATTGCAATCACATTATTTAGCTTAATATGATATTATATGTGACTTTATTCATCTACCTTATTGGTGCCAAGTGCTTTTGTCTTTCCCTTTTTTTTGTGCCTTTTTTCTCGTCCATATTTAATTAAAGACTTATTGGTTGAAATACTTTGTAGTCCTTAATTTTCCATTGTAGCAGATTACTATCTAAATTCCCTCCATCCTTTGAGCACTCTTCTAACTCTAGAATACCATCAAATTTGAGTTTCATGTCAATTCTCTTACATTCTTTATTACATGTAGAAATTTCTGAATCATCCAAAGATGCAAGATCTGCACTCACTATCTAGTTTCTTATGTTGATGGTAAAATTTGCTATCTATTCTTAATTCTCCCAATTATGGTCAAATTTTATGATGGATAACCATCAATTAATGACCCAAAAATACATTATATTTTTCTTATTAAAAGGTCATAACCATAAAATTCAATGTGAATCTTTACCTTGTAATGGTGAATTTCTACCTGGTCAACACATCTTTCATCTTAATCTTGTAATAGTTTACTCCCAACAATATAAAATTTAGGGACCATTGGTTTGGTGTAACCAAATACCTCCATGTATTTTCTAGAAGGACATTGTATTGTCCCAAAATCAAGCTACAAAAAAAACACATAGAAAAGAAAATATATTTTTTAAATTTTTTTACTAAAGAGAGGGATTCATAAAACCCAAACCGAACTTTGATTAATCTATTAGTTTAAAATCACTAAGTTTCTAGACTTTCCTAAAGAGTTACATCTCACCAAATACCCTACCATAAATCTATTTGTATCGAAGTATTATGTGTTTTCGCAAATAAGTTTATCTATCCCATCATTCTTGATGAGCTAAACTTATCACTTCAATTAGTCGAAGATATACGCCCATGACCATACCATACACAAGTCCATATATGTAGGTATGCTACGTGTATTATGAGTTAAGCTATCCATATTGTCTCCATGACAAGATATCTTAACCCAGATATAATATTTTATTCTACTTAGTTTTAATTCTCCGTAAGGGGATCTTAATTCCCATAGGTCTTCCTACATTCATCCTAAGGGGTCTCAATCCTTTAGGTCAACCTCTAAGATCTCCTTAGAACTTATTTCCTAGGTTTTCTTTTTTTTTTAATCAAGAAATAAGAATAATTCATTTTATCTAATCAAAGAGCATACAAAAGCATACAAGGAATGCTAAAAATGAAAATACATATAAATGAAGTAAGCAATAAATGAAAGAGAAAGATTTAACTAGAGAAGCATAAGTAGTTCATAAACATAATAATAAAAATACATCTTCCAATAATTCAATGAGTTATTACATATAAGCAAGTATGGTAAACCCTCCATACTTTAAAATAATAACATAATACATCATTTTCATTCGGGATATCTTCCCACAATTCTAGTCTATTTGAGCATAAGTAAATCATTGTAAAAGTAAGACAAACCGATGTATATGACCCAACTGCCATATTTGGTCCTCCATGTATTTCCTTCAATATTTTAAGGATAGTAGGGGATTAGGGCACTCATGGTTCAGGATAGGCATGCCTCTAAATGCATTTACTATGTTCATTATCAAATTACAACTATACAAATTAAATCAAAGTATCTAACCCTCTACTGCATAGTTTATAACATAAAAATCACCATTTTTATTTTCCCCTCTCATTACCCAATGAGAGTCTTCCAAAAAATTAGCTAGATTACAGGTCCTACTTTAATCAATTTATTTTCAACATTTATTCAAAAATTAAAGTCCCATACCTTTAATCATTAAAAAGACTAGGTTCCTTTATTACCATAAATCAAGTCTTACTCTTAATTTATAAAGTAAACCATCTTTCCTTCATTTCATAAATTAAAGTCTCATACCCTTAATTTACAAAACAAACTATTTTCTTTTATTTAATAAATCAAAGTCTCTATTCTTCAATTCATAAATAAAACAATGTTCATTTATTTCATAAATCAAAGTCCCATACCCTTAATTTAAAAAATAAACTATTTTATTTTTATTTCTATAAATCAAAATTCCTTCTTTAATTTACTTAAAAAAATAATTAAATAAAATATTTGACTTATTCTTCTTCAACGACCAACTCAATTTAAGAATTATCAAGTACTTAAAAGGTCCATTAACTTCCCAAATCAGAGGGTGAGGGTTTCAATTAAATAAGAGTATAGAAGAGCAAAAAGGACACACTAGAGACAATAGTTGACCAACCTTACAGGACATGGTCGATGACCAAGAAGCCACGACTAGCTAGAGATAACAACACCTGGCTATGGTCCAACTTAACACTCCTAGACACAACTCAAGGAGGAGTAAAGAACACAGGAGGGGTTCGACTTCACTTTACGATGTAGCCCAGAATTAATTAGCCTCATTGACTACCTACATACACGTAGGAAGAGCCTTAACAAGAGCTTGATCTAAGGTTTTACTGCAAAATATAGAGGATGATAGTGTTGAGTTATAACCAATGATTACCAAGGAGACTAGCCTCACCACATGCCAACCTTTAGAAATGTGGTTTATGTCTACAAACAAGCTCATACGAAAGGCACACTTAGTTCTAGTTTTCTCCACAACACATGGCTTTCTTAGTAGCTGTAGTACTTTAAGCTATAATAACCAACCCAAACATAGCTTCCACCTACTCTAGTTACCAAAGGGCTTACCACCACCATGCACAACACTTGCTAATACTAACACAGTGGCATCCAAGCCACAACTCAACCATCAACACAATAAACACAACATATTGTTTTATTTCCTATAGTAGGCACTGACATAAGGAAAGAGATAGCAACAAGGTTTGGTTATCAAGAGCCAATGGATTTTGAGATTGTCTAGAGCGATGCTAACGAGATATAATTTTATTCTTAGACATAGGGATCCCAAAAAATAAGGAGGCCATTAACGACAACCACAACAAGAGGACAGTAGTCCAAAAAAAGTAAGGATAAAACAAGACAACCACCGCTAATATTAGGATGATGTTCAATGAAGGATCCATTTTTGAATAAAGAGGAGAAGCCATATATTTGCATCTACCAACCTATAGTCTTTCAAATGTTTGTTCGCTTCCTACATTGAGATTTTCTACCTAGAATGAACTAATATCCTTCCTTCTTTCTCACGTCCTTCTTTCTTCACACCCTCACTCCTTATCTTACACCACTCCGAATATTTAGTTTTGTGCCTACTACATGATGGAGGGCTTTACATAATTCAAAAGTAAATCGATAATCCCTATATGAAATGATTACCTCAGGAAATCCATGTAATAAAAATACCTCTCTGGCCAATCTATTAGCCACCACATAAGCATAATCCTTGATGTTCTTCGATATGAAATGTGCAACCTTAGTCAAAATTTTCACTATCATAAGGATTGCATCATGTTGATATTTGGTCTTGGATAATCCTACTATAAAATCCATAGATATGACCTATCAATTTTACATAGATACATCATGTGGATACAATTATCCTGGAAGATGCTTGCAAATTCCTTAACATTATGATATTTGAGGCATCGAGCAATAAAATAGATGATATCCTTCTTCATTCCTACTCATAAGAAGTGTCTTTTCATGTTTTACCTCATTTTGGATGCTCTAGGGTGAGCAAAATAAGGAGATCTACGGGCTTATTGCATTATTAGCTTCCTTAAATCACCCATATTTGGTATGATGATCCTACCTTTGTAACAAAAAAGATCATTTGTCATGCAAAATTCCTTATTATCCTCACGGTCTCAGTCCATTCTAGCTCGAATTTCCTAGCAATACTCATCTCGAGATTGCTCCTGTCTCTCTTGGTCCATCAAATCTATGTGATTTCTAGGTATGGCTGCTATGTATTTCCTTCTACTCAAGGCATCAACAACCTTATTCTCTTTCTATTTTATGTACTCAATCTCAAAGTCATATTCAACAAGGAATTCAACCCATCTCCTCTGTCTTGCATTGAGTATAGGCTAGGTGAATAAGTACCTCAAACTTTAATGGTCATTTTTCAATTCAAAGGGCCTTCCCATCAAGTAGTGGCACTAGGCCTTTAGAGCATGCGCCACTACCACTAGCTCTAGATCATGTATGGTATGATTAAATTCATGCTTCTTGACCTTAATTGAAGTATACACTTCTACTGACTCTTCTTGAGAGATTACTTCTAACCCTTCCAATGATGCATTTGTGCATATTGAAAAGTCCCCTTGAGGATCAAGAACTTTCAGTATTGGTGTGGTAGTGAGTTTATATTTCAGCAATGCAAAGGTAGCTTCACACTTATCCAACCCGTTAAATTCCTTTATCTTTTTATGAAGGTTAGTTATCACCGTAGCAATCTTGGAGTAATCCTTTATGTAACATCTATAATAGCCCATTAACCCCATGAAGCTTCGCAATTATGTCACATTAGTAGGGGGTGGCTATTTTAGGATGGCCTCATTTTTCTTTGAATCCATAGGAATTCATTCTAATGATATGATATGTCTAAGATATCATATATTTGAAATATAGAAATTACTTTTGGCTAGATTTCCATAGAGTTGGTTCTCTCTCAACAACTCTGACATGATCTTGAGATGTTTATTGCACTCTTCCTTGTTCTGAGAGTATATTATGATATCATCTAGAAATACAAGGAAAAACTGGTAAAGGTGTCTTCTGAACACACTATTCATTAGATTTATGAATACAGCTGGGGCGTTAGTTAGTCCAAAGGGTAGAACTATAAACTCATAATGCCCGTACCTAGTCTTAAATGTCATTTTGTGAGTGTCCTTCTCGTGTATTATTAACTGATGGTAACTTGATCTTAGGTCAATCTTGGTGAATACCATGATATCTCTTAGTTGATCAAATAAATATTTGATCCTAGGTAGGGGATATCAGTTCTTTATTGTAGCCTTATTAAGCATTTTGTAATCAATACATAATCTTAAGAAACCATCTTTATTTTTCACAAATAAGACCGATGCACCCCAAGGTGACACACTTGGTTTTATCAATCCCTTTTCTAATAGCCCTTGCAAATGAACCTTTAGTTCCTACATTTCAATAGGATTCATCCTATATAGAGATCTATGAATAGGTTCTACTCTTGGAATAATGTAAATTATGAAATATAATTCTCGCACAGGAGGGAGTACACGTAAATACTTTGGGAACACATCCTTAAAATCCTATAAAATTGGGTGCTTCCCTAGCACCTCTCTCTTCTGATCATCTTCCACTTCATTAAGTTTTACAATATAAACTATACCTCCTTTCTTGAGGGATTTCTTCAACTGCATAGCTGACATCATATAGGTTTTGAATACCATCTACTCGCTATGGATTCTAAGTATTTACTTACCTTTCTATGAATACTCGATCCATCTATCTTGGAAATTGATCAAGACTTTATGGGTCTATAACCAATTCATCCCTAGGATTACATCAAAGGCATGAAGTGGAGCTACATACAGACAACCTTTCATGGTACCACTAGCTAAATCAATCTCTACCATCGAGTAACATTGGTTTACTAACTAGGTTTTCCCAGAACCATACTCTACTTTCCAATCATGGGTTAAATATCCTGGCCTTTGCAAAACATCCCTTGCTAAACTAGAGGAAATAAAGCTATCGGTGGCCCCACTATTAATTAAAATTTTTACTTACTTATTAAAAAGCTTACCTTTCACAAGCAATGCGGTAGCTTGCCCCTCTATATTTTGTGTTGAACTAAGCATGACACTGAGAGGGGGGTGAATCAGTGTGTATTAAAAATTTAATCCAAATATGAAATCAAATCAAAACAAGCAATCACACAAACATGCATCACATAACACCGGATTTATAGTGGAAACCCAATGTGGGAAAACCACTATGCCAATGGACTGTTTGGACTCCCATCCAAATACAACCTCAAAAATTTTTGGTCTTTACAATATTTTTGTAGCACCAACTGCAGGGAATGGCACCAACTGCAAGGAGCATCGACCCCTGTTGCCAAGCACCGACCAAACAAATTTAAAAAGCTCTGATAAAAGTTTTAAATCTCATCAAAAGATATCGAGTGGTCTAGCTCACAAATATTCTCCTCTAAAATATTTTGTCTAACCTTTTCAATCTTCTCAACTCTGCACATTGATTATCTCACACCTTGCACATTTTTTCAATCAAAATGCCAAAGAAAAAAATTCTTCACAACATGCATCGGTAGTCCTTTCTCCAAAAAACCCACTTCTCCATTTTATTTTAAAACATATATATGATTCATATTAAAAAACGTAGCTTTTTTTTTTTTTTTTCAGTTACACAAAAGTACCACTCAACCATTATATTCTTAGAAATTGCCAAAATTGCCAAAAGAGTTAACAAGGCTTTTTGTAATAGTCATAACTTCCTCCTCAAATTTCCAAATGGGCTAAAAATTGAAACATATATTTTTGGATAAACTGACTACCTTCAGTTTAAATTTTAGATTTTAAATTTTCACGTATTATTCGCAGTACCTCCGACAAAGTGGCCTCTAACGCTGATTTTACATGTCACATAAACTAGAAAAAGTGCTCCAGAGCCATTTTGCAATGCTCACCATTTCTTCTTCCAGACTCTGTTTAGGCTGAAATTTAAAACTTAAGCTCTCAATATATCTAGCTACCTCCAATAAAAAATTTGAGGTCAAATTACTCACTGATTACTTAATATTCCTCCTGTAAAGTGACCTTCGATGCTGATTTTACACCTGTCACATAAAGCATGAAACTGACCAACAATGCACCGACAAAGCAACCGACCGTTACAACACTACAACCACACTTGATAATGATAAAAAAACCTCCAAATAGTATCTTGGGCTGTCCAACACATTCCATTGATGTTGTTGCAACTTTGACGATTTTTGCAACTTTGACAATTTTTCTACTTTGACAACTTCCTGACGTATTTTGCAACTTTTGCAAATTTGCACGAACAACCTATAACTTCATCCGAACATCAAAAAAATCCTCATATACATTGAACACCATTGTACATACTTCAAATAACCTTTGAAAAACTATCCACTGCATCAACCTATCCATATGAGTGTGTTAACAACAATGTTAATATTGTTGCTGCACCTTGCTCAATAATCTTCCCCTTTGGAATTGTTGGCAACACATGCACAATTTCTTGTAACTCTTCTCCCTCTTTGACAAAAATACCAAAGGGCTGCTACAAATTCCCCTTGAGTCCATGCACAACATTCTCAAGCAACAATTATTACACTTAGCAAGAATCACAAACATGAGCAAAAAGATAAACAAAGACACCAACGCTCCCCCTGAGAATGTTGCACCGATAGCTAATCAATGCTTGGAAAGTGTGACCACTCCCAATTTTTTGCGAAGGTACTCAAAGAATTCCTTGGACAATGGTTTGGTGAAGATATCCGCTACTTGCTCTGTTGTTGGAACAAAATCCAACTTAACCTCACATTTTGTAACTTTCTCTTTCAAAAAATGGTACCAGATAGCAATATGTTTTGTGAGAGAATGCATAACCGAATTGTTTGAGATATTGATTGCACTTGTATTGTCACACATGATCGATATGGGCTCACTAAAATTTATTCCAAGATCCTTCAAATTTTATTTCATTCAAAGTACCTGTGTACAACATGATGTCACTGCAATATACTCTGCCTTTGCTGTGGATAGTGAGACTGACTCCTACTTTTTGCTATGCCACGCAACAAGATTATCACCAAGATAGAATGCACCTCCACTGGTACTCTTCCTATCATCTACACATACTACCCAATCTACATCTAAATATGCAATAAGAGTGAAGTCCTTACCTTTTGGATACCATAACCCATACTCCATAGTACGTTTGAGGTACCAAAAAATCCTCTTCACTACTGTCACATGAGTCTCCTTGGGACTAGCTTGAAATCATGCTACCATGCATACTGCCTGTAAAATATCTGGTCTAGTAGCTATCAAGTACAACAAGCTCCCAATCATGGATCTGTACATAGTTTGATCAACAAGTGGAGATTTGACATCCTTGCTCAAATTGCAACCTGTCATCATGGGAGTGCTAACTGGCTTGCAATCCTCCATTGTGAACTTTTCTAGCATCTCTTTCACATATTTAAATTGAGAAATAAATATGCCCGTCTCCTTTTGATTAACTTGCAATCTAAGAAAATACGAAAGTTCACCAATCATTGACATTTCAAACTCTTTCTGCATCTTATTTGCTAAAGCTTTAGACAACTCATCTTTGTTGCTGCCAAATATGATATCATATACGTATACAACAACAAAAATATGATGACCATTTTATATTTTGACATACAAATTACTTTCCACCATACCTTTCTTGAACCCTTGCTGAGTAAGATAACTGTCTAGCCTTGCATACCATGCCCGGGGTGTCTGTTTTAAGTCATACAACGCTTTATTAAATTTTCAAACCAAGTTGGGATCATCACCAAGTTGAAAACCGTCTAGATGCTCAATATAAACGTCTTCTTCAAGTTTCTCATTCAAAAATGTTGATTTCACATCCATTTGATAAACTCTAAAATTCTTGTAAACTGCTAAAGCAAGAAATATTCTAATTGCCTCTAGTCTAGCCATAGGTGCAAAGGTTTCCTCGAAGTCAATACCTTCAACTTGCGCATACCCTTTGCATACAAATATTGTTTTGTTCCTGACTACCTATCCGTATTCATTCAATTTGTTTTGAATGACCCATTTAGTACCGATTACATTTTTATTTGCGGGTCTCGGTACTAACTCCCAAGTCTTGTTTTTCTTGATCTGATTTAATTATTCATTTATTGCCTTTACCCAACTTTCATCTTTGCTTGCTTCGACAACGTTTTTGGGATCAATGATGGATAGTAAAGAGTAGTTACTAATATTATTCTTGTCTGAACACCAACTATGGGGTCTCCAATTATTTGCTCTCTAGGATGATCTTTCTACCAGCTACCTGTTTTGAATTTCTTATTTTCTTCCAATTTTGAATCACTTTTTGAATCCTTTGAGTCAATTCTTGGTTTTTTTTCTATTTTCTCTTCCTCATCTCCTTCAATGACCTCTTCATAAATTGTGTAGTTCTCTTCATACCTAATTACTCATTCCCTTTCTTCATCAACTTTAACATCGACACTTTCCACAGTTTTTCTTAGCCTCTTGTTGTAACATTTGTAAGATTTGCTTTTTGATGAATAACCAAGAAAAATACCTTCATCCGCTCTATCTTCAAAATTACCAAGGTTTTATTCACTTCTTTTGATGTAACACTTGCTGCCAATTTTTTTTAAAATATCTTGCTGTTGTCTTTTTACTAAACCACAACTCATAAGGAATTTTGCTTTCATGCGTCCTCAACATGCACCTATTTTGGATGTATACTGCATTATGGACTACCTCTTTCCAAAATTTGTTTGCTAATTTGCTCTCAGTCAACATAGTACGTGCCATAATCTGCACTGTCCTATTCTTTCTTTCTACCACACCATTCTGCTGAGGTGTCCTGGTTGCTGAAAATTATCTCCTAATGCCATATTTTTCACAATACTCTGTGAAATACTCTGAAATGAACTCTCCTCTATCTAAATTTAAACATTTAATCCTTTTTCCTGTTTGATTCTCAAATTGGTTTTTTAAAACATTGAACATCTCAAAAGCTTCTTATTTATGCTTAAAAAACAATACCCATGTCATCCTGGAATAGTAATCTATACACAACATGAAATATTTATCACCGTTTATGCTTTGCGTTCTCATGGGTCCACATAGATAATTATGTACTAGTTCCAAAGGTTTGTTCATGTAGTACTATTTTGTTTTAAATGAGACTCTAGTTTGCTTCCCTTTTTGACATGAAGCACAAATGCTATTTGATGGTTTGCTAATGGTGGTAATATCTCTCACTGCTTTCTTTGAACTAATTTTTACTAGGTTTTCAAAATTGATATGATCGAGCCTCTTGTGCCACAACCAATTCTCTTCTTCTTGTCCAATCAAGCAAGCTCCTTCTAAAGTATTCGAGAGAGTATACAGGTTGCCATATGTCTTTAATCTAGCTGCTATCAAATTCCTAGTATTTGCCTTTATGATTTCATAGCCCTACTTCTTAAATATCACATCATGACCTCTATCACAAATCTGACTTATGCTCAACAAGTTATGCTTCAGACCAACCACAAACAAGACTTCTTCTGACTTGATTTTTTCATCACTGATCTTAACTAAACCTCTGCCAACTATCTTAGCTCCACCATTGTTTCTGAATTTCACTGAACCATCTTCATATTGCTACAACTTATCATATTTATTTGTCACTTGTCATATGACTGGAGCATCCACTATCAAGTATCCATGGTGTGGATTTATTCTGCGCTTTAAATGTCGTCTATACGATCAAGGATTCCTTTTCTTCCTTAGGTTGCTCATTTTATTTCCACTCCGATTTGATTATAGTTTTGGGCTCTTATTTTAGCTTTTCTTTTCAATAGCTTTTGCATATTTTTGGGGAAATTTTCTATTTTGTCTTATTCCATTTGGTTGAAATTTTCTTCCCTAAAATTGATTTGATGCAAATGTACTTCTACAATTTCTTGCAATATGCCCAAAGTTATGATAGTTATAACATTCTACTACATAATCCATCAAAGGTGAAAAATCATTTCTACTGGAAAAATTCCTTGGTCCTACATTATACTTGCAATCTGAAATCTTATGTCCATAACCATTACATTTAAAATAGTAACCAAAAAAGGGATAATTGAACCTGGGTGGTGGTCTTTGCCATGTTGTTGTAGGATCCATAAATCTTCTTTTTCTTTTATGTTTGACATTGGTGAAACCATCATTGTCAATTCTCCTTTCGTGCGTTGCATTATTGCTTTCCTTTGCATGATTTATTTTTGCTTGATTTTCCTGTTTATTTTCTTCATTATTTGTGGATTCTTCATTTGTGGCCTTTGATCCATTTTATGGTTCTCCTTCATCAAAACCCAAACCAAATTTGATGCTTATAGTCTTATGGTTCTTTATGATCTTATCCAGCTTCATAGAACTCTCTTCATGTTTGTGATAAAAGCTAATTTTTGATTCATCTCTTCTAGCTGCATCCTTAAACCAACAATCTCTTCTTCTAACTTGCTGCAATAATCTATTTTCATGGTTATTTGCACTTTGAGATCTTCGGATATCTTCATGGATTCTTCTATCTGCACTTTCAAACTTGTTATGATTTCATTTGCATCCTCAAGCTTTCTTGAAATTTTCTTATTCCTTTTATTTCCGTCTTCAATTCATCCAGAGATGCAATTAGTTCCTCTTCCAAATTCACTTATGCATCAATTTCTTCTTCATCACATTCTTGTTCTTTTTTTGGTTTTTCTTCTTTGAATGCCATGAAAAGAGCTTCACCTGTTTCTTTTTTAGAATCCTCACTGGAGCTGTCTTTTGATGAACTGACCTTCTTAGAGATGAAACTTTTCTTCTTGAAGTTACCTTTTCTAAAATTTGATTTTTTCTTCCAGTCACTTCTTTCTCCGTGCAATCCTTCATCACTTCTGTTCTTCTAATTAAGTGGATATTTAGCTGCGAAATGCCCAACGCCTCCACAATTGAAACATTTAAACGGTAACTTTCCTCTGTATTTTTCTTTTCCCATTTTTAGTTTTCGAACAAAGTTTGCTTCAATTTCATCCGATGTCTCTTCTTCCTTAGATTCTTATTTTGCTTTCATATTTTTTTGGGCTTTAAAAGCAACTTCTCTGTTTGTGGGTTTAGATTTTCCTATTCTCATATTATATGTAGTCAAAGAACCATGCATCTCAACCATACTAAAAGAATTCAGATCTTTAGCTTCTTCTATAGCTGAAACTTTAGAATCAAATATTTGGGAAAGGGACCTTAATAAATTTTTCACGATGATAGAATCTTTGATTTCCTCGCTGAGTCCTCTAATCACATTAATGACTTCATTAACTTTCAACATATATACCTCTATATTCTCATCCTCGTTCATCTTTAATCCTTTGAACTGAGCTTGATGTGTTTGTAAATTAGCCTCATTTTTCTTAACATCTCCTTCATGAATGATCTTTAGTTTGTCCTATATTTCCTTCCCCATTTTACAACCCATAATATTTACCAGTTCGCTGTCCATTAATCCACACATGATAGCATTCTTTGCTTTTGAGTCATTCTCAAATAGTTTCTTACCAGCAACATCGATTGGAGAAATGGTGGGTATTATGTATCCATTGTTTACTAATTCCCAAATTTCGTATCCCAAAGCACAAAGATATGTCTGCATCCTGAGTCTCAAAAATACATAATTAGTTTTGTCAAACAATGGTGCTTTGTTTGATGAGAAGCCTTCACCATCTCCATTATGTCACTTCCAAGATCACCCTATCCGGTTAAGCCTATTCAAGAACTTGGCTCTAATACCAATTGTTGAACTAAGCGTGACACTAAGAGGGGGGGTGAATCAGTGTGTATTAAAAATTTAATCCAACTACAAAATCAAATCAAAACAAGCAATCACACAAACATGCATCACATAACACCAAATTTATAGTGGAAACCCAATGTGGGAAAACCATTGTGTCAATGGACTGTTTGGACTCCCATTCAAATACAGCCTCGAAAATATTTTGTCTTTACAATATTTTTGTAGCACCAACTACAGGGAATGGCACCAACCAACCCGAACTTTAGCAGTACCCACTGCAAGGAGCACTGACCCCTGTTGCCAAGCATCAACCCGACAAATTTAAAAAGCTTTGATAAAAGTTTTAAATATCATAAAAAGACCCTGAGTGGCCTAGCTCACAAATATTCTTCTCTAAAATCTTCTATCTAAACTTTTCAATCTTCTCAACTCTGCACATTGATTATCTCACACCTTGCACATTTTTCAATCAAGATGCCAAAGAAAAAAATTCTTCACAACATGCACCGACAATCCTTTCACTAAAAAACCCACTTCCCCATTTTATTTTAAAACATATATATGCTTCACATTAAAAGACACAACTCTTTTTTTCAGTTACACAAAATTACCACTCAACCGTTATATTCTTAGAAACTGTCAAAATTGCCAAAAAGAGCTGATAGGGCTTTTTGTAGCAGTCATAACTTCCTCCTCAAATTTCCAAACGGGATAAAAATTGAAACATATATTCTTGGATAAACCGAATACCTTCAGTTTAAATTAGATTTTAAATCTTGGCGTATTATTCACAGTAGCTCTGACAAAGTGGTCTCTAACGCTGATTTTACACCTGTCACATAAACTAGAAAAAGTGCTCTAGAGCCATTTTGCAACGCTCACCGTTTCTTCTTCCGAATTCTATTTGGGTTGAAATTTAAAAATTAAGCTCTAAGTATATCCAAATACCTCCAGTAAAACAATTGAGGTCAAATTCGTCATGGATTTCTTAATATTCCTCTCGTAAAGTGACCTCCGATAGATTTTACACCTGTCACATAAAGCATGAAACTGACCAACAATGCACCGACGAAGCAACTGGCCGTTACAACACTGCAACCACACTTTCTAATGATAAAAAAACCTCCAAATAGTATATTGCGTTGTACAACACATTCCATTGATGTTGTTGCAACTTTAATGATTTTTGCAACTTTGATAATTTTGCTACTTTGACAACTTCGTGACGATTTTTGCAACTTTTGCAAATTTGCACGAACAACCTGTAACAACTTCACCCGAACATCAAAAACATCCTCATAAGAATTTAACACCACTGTACATACTACAAAAAACCTTCGAACAACTGTCCATTGCATCAACCTGTCCATCTGAGTGTGTTGACAATAATGACAATACTATCGCTACACCTTGCTCAACATTTTGTTTCTCAATTGCATCATAGATCCGATGTGCAGGTTCATTTCCCTTGGTATTGGATGTACTTGGTCTTGGTTAGTACAAACACTAAATAGCATAATGTATACCTCTGCAATGATAACAACCATCCTTGGTTCCTTATTTTTTAATTTTTGCTCTTTCGCCTTACTTGCTAGAGCTAAAGTTTGCAATTTTTGAGGGTGAGACTTTGCATTGTTGGGATTATTATTAGTTTTATTTTGGAATTTATTATTTAACCTTCCTTGTTTTCCATTATCTTGGTCTTTCGATCCTCTTTCTCTTTCCATTTCAAAAATTCATGACTATTCCTCTTCCTCAATGGTTGTTGATCTTGTTCAGATAAGGTAGTTGTTGGAATCCAAATTGACATCGAGCAAAAGCTCAAAACTATAACTATTATATTCTAGTTCTCTGATTAAGCATGCACCCACTAATTATAGTTTAGACCTCAATATTGGATGGATTAAATATTTCTCCAATTCAACCTCCAGAGTAGGTTGATATTTCTTATCAACTATTAAGGTGTTAACTCATTTAAGCTCAGTTAAATGTTTAAAATATAGGGATATAAACGAGTTTAGTGTTAATAAATAGTAATCAAACAATGGTCGGATAGAGCTAACTACATAGGCATCTACAAGTAAATCCCTATGACAAAACAATTTCCAGTGTTCCACACTTGATATTAATAGCATTCAAAATAGGTAATATTCATCATTATAAATAGAATAAAGATATACTTCAAGAAGTTATTTCAATATCAAGATACTAATAATCCAAATTAGTAGAATAATATCAGTATCAAGATTTAATAGAAAATAACCTCTCACAAGCACATATTCAATTATGAAAGATTTCAAATGCTCTAAGCTAGCAATCCAATATCAACAAAATAGACTAACCATAGCACCAGTAGTAGAAAAGTAATTCACAACTTGAATCTCTCAAATATTACATAATACATCAGTCTGAGGCAAACATCCAAGCAATGTTCCTTCTATTGATTTGCAAAAAATATTACACAGCAGGGCAAGCAAACACTCTAGAGCCAACCCTAAAAATGAGGGTTCGACCTTATTTTATAGTTTTTACATGTTTAAAAATAAAAATCAAAGAAATGGAACATTACAAGGAAAATGAAATTCTAGATCAGCCAGATGCTGAGGTGGAAGCCTCTTGTTTGATTTTGAGACCAAAATAAAATGTATGATCTTGCACTTCTTTGTAGCTCAACCCCTGCAACTTGCTGGTCTTTCATGGCGTTTTACTCCAGGATATTAAAACTACAATATAGACCATCCATCATTCTTGTAAGCATCATCCAAGTGTAGATCAACAACCGACTGTAATCCTTGGTTCTTGGTCTCATTAAAGATTCACCTACTGGTTTGTTTTGTGTTGCATGGGATGGAACATTGCGCTAGCCCACTTGACTTATCTTTAAATTTATTTAAAACTTGTTTCACGTTTGCAGCGTAGAACCAAATCTAAAATGTGTTGTAGCCTACACCTTGAAACTTGTGCATCCAAGTTTGACTACGGATGGCCACAGGGTAGAGCATTGCTCTGGCCCATGTGAGATATAACATAAAACTTGTCATATAAAAGCTTGTGTCAGATTGCAACTTTGCTCTTCATATTTGCAATTTTGACTGCTTCAACCGCGGGCTAGAGCACATGTGCTACGCCACTAAAAAATACACTTGAACTTACGCAGGGTAGGACAAGCTTAAAAATAATATTTAACTTGTGCAATATGGAACAATATGTGCTGTACCACAATTTAGAATACAATGACATTAGATTTGACTAATGTTGACCGTGGGCTGGAACCAAGTTCTATGCCGTGCGGGTTGGAGCATGTTGCATACCACTGAGCTTTGGAAAAAATTGAAAATATGGTGTGGCCTGCGATTCAAAAATTTCTAAGTACAAAATTTGACCTCTTTGACCATGGGGTAGAACACCTTACGCTGCACCGCTGGGAAATACATTGGAGCTTTCGTGGGGTAGAACATGCTCTTCATGCATTAGAAAATATTGTAAAATTTTTCTAAGGATGTGGCCATTTTGGGCCTAAATTCTAGTGCCTCCTAGGGGGTTTTGCTTGCAAATCCTGAGAACTCAGAGTCTTACCCATTGGGAATTAGGAGTAAAAAAAGATGAAATCCATAAAATATGCTTCAAAGAATAACTTTTATATGACCATCACCCTTTGAAAAATTTGTGAAGACATTTAGAGGGTAAAGGGTCATATGGAAATCATGCTATAAACAATGAACCCTACAACTCCTTCCATAAAAACTACTTTAGGTCTAGCAATATCAAACTATGTTCTTATTTATAACCTCGACCAACTTGATCAAAATATCCTTATGGGTTTTTCATTTTTCTGCTGCAAGCCTCATGCTTTTATTACTGTTTATCTAATAGTTTCAGAACCAAAACAAAATACACAATATATACATGAATACAAAAATGTTAGTCTACTCTTGCCACAAGGATGCCTATTATTTTTTATTCTCTTCTTGGTTTTGCTCCTTAAGCTGTTCACCCTATACCTCTTCAGTGTCCTCAACATCCTTTTCTAATTGTTCTTTAGCCCGATCTTCATCAAATTCTTCCTCTCCTTGAGAAGTCTCCTACTTATCTTTAGGGTCTAGATTCGTCCCAAATAGCTAGACCATTTGTTTCAAATTTTGCAATGCTTGGTCGCAAGCTACCTTAGTAGGATTGGAGTTTTCCTTGAGTATCTTATGGATATACTCCAACTTAGAGGTCTCCTCATAAGTTATAGAGTTACCTTTGTTCACTAAGTCCTCCATTAGGTCCTTGAGCCTAGTCAAGTCTTTGATCATTTGAGAGACTTGCTCTTGATCAATCAATTCTTCCTTGAAGAACATGGACTTATACTGAGAGGGGGGTGAACAGTATAAGACTTAACCAATTAATAATTTTAACTTTAGAAAGCAGTGGCATCAACACAACATTAATCAAGACAGAAAGCATCACACATTGAAGACCCATTTTTAACGTGGTTCACCCAAAATGGTTGGGCTATGTCCACAAAATTTTTATCTAAAAGTTATCTCAAAGTTCTTTGGGAATCCTTCCTAATTAAAGTTTATGAGCCTCGGCCCAAAGGAGATACCTTCCCCCAATAAGAATTTATGAGCCTCTGCTCAAAGGAGATACCTTCCCCTCTACTCTGGAAATGATCCCTCAGAAGATCAACTGCCTCTACCTCTTGCCAGCATGTGGAACTCCTTTCCATCGAAGACCTCCTGTCCTCAATGCTTAGCCTAAGAGACCTCCGCCTTCTATGATCATGTCCACAATAGTTCAGCAACCTATACCAAACATAGTCAGTCGATCTAGTACAAGTCTTCCTCTGTCTGTCAGATCTGTCCAACTCTTGAACAAATCAATCTTCTGCATACAAGCCTTCTCAAAGACTTGCCAAATCTGTCCTCAGGTTCTTCTCATAGAACCAGTGCACCTCTGTCCTCAAGTTCTCTGATAGAACTATCAAACTTAGCTCAATCTCAATCTCAAATCTGAAAACTTAACTCAATATTTGAAATGGATAGGATAGAAATCTTTCTTTCAAGAACATGAAACCCCAACAATTTCCAACTATGCAAAGAATCACATAACAATGATACTCATGTTCTTTTCACCATCAATTAGGGCTTCAACAACAATGCTCATCAACCAAGGTTCAATCAACACCATTCAACTCAAAACACAACCTTGAAGCATTTCACAATCAACATTAGAAAAGGAAACAAGTAGAACTCATTTTCCCTCCAATATTGTTTGAACAAAAAGCATCCACCAACTCAAATCTCAATAGCACAAAACAAATTTTCAAATCATCAACAAAGAAGTAAGCCCAACACTTTAACCAAGTAAAGAATAGCTTGATTATAACCAATTTAATGAAAGCTAATGTCAATCTCAAAGCTGCCCACTTAAGGTTTCACAACTTCACACAAGAAGCAATTCTAACCTTAAAAAATCATGCTTTCATTTCCATAATCAACCAAAAGCACTCTCAACATTACAAGAAATATTTATCCCTTATACACCTTATTTCTCCCTTAGAGTCTTATCAACAATAAACTTTATCTCTCATAAGAATGCAATAAGATAATGCAAACAACACCTTAAAAAGAATCTTTTATCAAAATAAAGCAAGCTTCAAACTCCTTATAACTCTTAAGCTGTTTTTCTCTCTAATAAACTTCCTCCATCCGCAAAATACACTAGCAAAAATTAATTTCGAAAATACCTTGGCCAACACCAAAAATCATGCTATGGAGAAATTGCGCACGAACTCTAACACCACCCGCTGCATCCACTTCAATGAAGAAAAACCCTTTCACATTATTCGAATGCGAAACCTCCCGTTCGGGTAGCGTGCCAACAGCCTAGCCGCTATCGGTGTGCCAAAGGCGTCCGATGAGGTTTGAACCTCACTCTATTTCCCTTGTACCTTCTACACTAGGGCTAAAATAAATAGTAGGCCTCCCTGTCTTCTGACACGAATGACGACGATGAAACCTTACGGCGGATACAAAAAATGAACGACGGATATCTGAACAGCGGATCACGAAATCATAGCGAGGAAAAAATTGAACATCAGATCGCGAATACACAGTGAGCAACACTTTTTGAAAATGCGGTTGGGTTCATCTTTGATCTTCATCATGGGAGATTTATATGCATATTTCCCATAAACTCTTGACATCGGCGAGAAGTTTAACACGTCGACGAAGGAGTTTAACACGTCGGCGGAGGTCTTGGCTAGCGCCCACAATCTTAGAACATAGCGCCATCAAAGTTAAGACATTTGTGCCATGGGTTAGGAGAACCCAATGCAAACAATAAATTAATATTTATTTAAAAATAATTAAAAGGAACCTTAACAAGGTTTTTAATTATTAAATAAATACTTCCTCCTGGACCCAAATGCATTAAACTAATGCATCCACCGTAATATTTAAACCTGCCAACTTGGGGTTTACAAAAGACCTTTGAAACTGTCATGCCGTAACCTTCATGAAAAAAAATTGTTTGACATCAAATCAAATTCCTTCAAGAGCTTCTTGACATCAATGACAACTTATACACTTGAGCAACGACAATGTACCCAAAGTACCCAAAATTGCCAACAATCTCCCCTTTTGTCATTGATGGCAAACCTTTACTGAAAACACTTCTCAAGAGCCAAAACTGAAATCAAATGTGCCCACAATTGAGAATATTCCTTTGAAGTTTTGCTCCCCCTGACTTGAAGCTCTCCCCTTACTCATATCTCTCCCCCTTTGTCATCAATGGTAAAGGGTCACCTTTGGGGCTCGAGACTAAGAATGAGCCTCTTAGCTTGGTCCCTCCCCCACCTCCTGATGAGGTGATTAATTTTGGGGTGGGAGTACAACTCCCAATTTCTCCCTTAGATACTCAAATGTATCTCTTGGAAGAGGTTTGGTGAAGATATCTGCAATCTGCTCTTTAGTAGACACATACTCTACCTTGACTCTGCTTGTCTTGCACTTTATCCCTTAGAAAGTGATACTTGATGGAAATATGCTTTGTCCTTGAGTGCATTACCAGATTTTTGGAAATACTTATGGCACTTGTATTATCACAAAGTATGGAGATGGGTTGTTCATGCTTGAATTTGAAATCCTCCAAGGTGGTTTTCATCCATAAAACTTGTGTACACCCAGCCACTTTCTTGCTATGTATTCAGCCTCTCATCGTAGATAAGGAAACCGAAGGTTATTTCTTACTTAGCCAAGAAACCAAACTCTTTCCCGGAAAGAATGCTCCACCACTAGTGCTTTTCCTGTCATCAATACCGCCTGCCCAATCTGCATCTGTATAAGCTCTGAGGGTGAAATCATCACCTTTGGGATACCAAAGCCCAAAGTCCATAGTGCCCTTCAGATATCTGAATATCCTCTTAACTTCTATAACATGAGAATATTTTGGAGCTGCCTGAAATCTTGCTACCAACCCAACTACCTGCATGATATATGGTCTGGTAGCTGTAATATATAATAAAATGCCAATCATAGATATATACAACCTTTGATCTACCACTGGAGATTCATCATCTTTACTCATCTTGCACCCTGTAATCATTGGAGTACACACTGGTTTGCTGTCCATCATCCAAAATTTCTTCAACATTTCTTTGATATACTTTCCTTGAGAGAGAAATATACCATATTTTGATTGAGCAATATGAAGACCTAAAAATAATGACAGCTGTCCAATCATAGACATCTCAAATTCCTTTTGCATGGTGTTAGCAAAAACTTTGCACATCTGAGTATTATTTCCCTCAAAAATAATATCATCAACATAGACAACCATAATCAACATATCATCATCTTCATTCTTAATATACAAATTGCTATCCGCCACACCTTTCCTGAAGCCTTGCTCATGAAGATACCTGTCAAGTCTTGAGTACCAAGCCCTAGGTGCTTGCTTTAACCCATACAAGGCCTTTTTCGATTTACACACATAGTCTGACTGTTCTAAGAGAGACACTCCTTCTGTCTGTTCTATGTAGACTTCTTCTACCAACACCCCATTTAGAAAAGCTGACTTTACATCCATTTGATATAATTTGAATGATTTGAATCTTGAAAGGGCAAAAAACATTCTGATAGCTTCAAGACGAGCAATAGGAGCAAACGTCTCTTCGAAATCAACACCTTCTACTTGAGCATAACCTTTGCAGACTAACCTAGCTTTGTTTCTGACAATATTTCCATCCTCATTGAATTTATTTCTGAATATCCATTTTGTGCCAATGACATTCTTGTCCTTAGGTCTTGGAACCAATTCCCAAGTTTCACTTTTCTCTATTTGATTTAGCTCTTCATCCATTGCTTTTACCCAAAACTTATCTGCACATGCTTCACTGAAATATTTTGGCTCAATCTGAGATAATAATGAAACATTTGTAGAATCATGTGAAGGAATGACTCTTCTTCTTGTTTGCCTTCTATTTGGATCACCAATGATCAAATCTTTGGGATGATGTTTCTAAACATATCATGAAGGAGTTTTGGGAAGCAGTTGTCTTTCCTCTTCTTCATCTGAAACCTCTCTGAATTCTTCTTGACAAATTTCATCACTGAGTTCCTTGACTGGTTCTCTTATCCTTGTCTTTTCATCAACTGTTACATTTATGCTCTCTACAACTGTATGAGTTCTTTTTTTGAAGCATCTGTAGGCCTTGCTTCTGCTAGAATATCCAAGAAAGATTCTCTCATCACACCTAGGATCAAACTTACCCAAATTCTGATCTTCCCTTCTGATGAAGCACTCACTTTGAAGTATTTTACTATAGCTGGTCTTCCTTTCCACAACTCATAAGGAGTTTTATGATGATTGACTCTAAGTTGGGCCTTGGTGATAATGTAGACTACTGTGCTGACTGCCTCTTTCCAAAAGCCATATGAAAGTTTTGACTCATTTAACATAGCTCTAGCCATATTTTCAATAGTTCTGTTTTTCCTTTCAACTACTCCATTTTGTTGAGGAGTTCTTGCTACTGAATATTCTCTTTTGATTCCTTGTTGCTCATAGTATTCCATAAATTCATTTGAAGTGAACTCTCCTCCTCTATCTGATCTTAAGCATTTGATTCTCTTGTCAGTCTCATTTTCAATCATTTCTTTGAAAGCTTTAAATTTTTCTAAAGCTTCAGATTTTTCTTTGAGAAAAGTAACCCAAGTCATTCTAGAATAATCATCTATAAACAACATGAAGTAGCTTTCTCCTTGAATGCTCCGAGTTCTGGTAGGGCCACATAAATTAGTATGAATAAGATCCAATGGTTTTGAAGAAGTATACCCTTTTGATTTGAAACTGGTTCTGGTCTGTTTTCCATGTTGACAAGGACCGCAAATGATGTTATGGGGCCTTTTTATTTTGGGCAAGTCTCTAATTGCTTCCTTGTTACTAATATTGACAAGATTATCAAAGCTCAAATGCCCCAATATTTTATGCCATAACCAACTCTCATATTCTTGAGTTAGAAAACACTTTTCCTTTTTTATCTCACTTAGCATGTAAAGATTGTTTGGAGTCCTTGTAGCACTAGCAATGAGTTTTCCATTTTTTTCTTTACTTATCTCACATCTATCTGAAAAGAAAGATACTATGTGCCCTTGATCACAAAGTTGACTCACACTTAGAAGATTATGTCTTAGGCCTTCTACATAAAGCACATTTTTTTTTTTTGGATTTCCCATCCAAACTAAGAGTCCCTTTACCACAGATTTTAGCTGACCTGTTATCTCCAAAACTGACTATTCCTTTGTTTGTTTCTTTTAAGACCAAAAAATTTTCCTTTTCACTAGTCATATGTTTTGAACAACCACTATCAAGATACCATTTTTCTACTTTGTCTTGAGCATGAAAAGCAGTTTGAACTATCATTGACTTAGATTTGATCTCATTTCTCTTTTTAGTGAACTCAAGGCTAGATCTATCCAAACTGCACATCCTTGCTATATGCCCAAAATTCTTGCACTTGTAGCACATGATATTTTTATTCATAAGAGGTGCAAAAGAGTTAACATTTTCTTTACTATGGCTATTCAAAGACTTATTGCAATGCATAGCTTTGTGATCAAATTTCTTGCAGGAAAAACAATAGCCATGGAAAGTAATATGTAACCTGTTTTGATGCGGTGGATGATTGTTCTTCTTGTAACCAACTAGAATCCACCGCTATTCAGGATGAAAATTGATCTTGCTCGAATACCCTATTTCATGAATGGTGATACCATCCTTCTTTTGCTTTTCACACAGAGTATTTTGTCTGAGAGCCAATTGTTCGAACTTCACTCTAAGAGACATAACCTCTTCTTCTAGTTTCTCGCAATCAACTTCCTTTCCTTTGAGAGCCTCTGTTAGAACCTGTTCAACCTTCTTCCCTTCTTCAGCTAGAATTTTGAAGTCTATAACACTTTAAGACAATTCTGATATTGCTATCTCTTCTTCCTGACATTGATGCTTGAGAACAAAATTCTCTTCCGTGAATTTCTCAAGCTTTCTTAAAGCCAAGAAGAATTCACCTTTGAGATCGAACTCAACCTCTTCATCTCTTTTTGAATTTGTATGTTCCTCTGATAGATCCTTCTCCAAGCTATTAGGATATTTCTGGAGAGACCTGCTCTGATACCAATTGAAGAACATGGACTTATACTAAGAGGGGGGGTGAACAGTATAAGACTTAACCAATTAATAATTTTAACTTTAGAAAGCAATGGCATCAATACAACATTAATCAAGACAGAAAGCATCACACATTGAAGACCCATTTTTAACATGGTTCACCCAAAATGGTTGGGCTACGTCCACAAAACTTTTCTCTAAAAGTTATCTCAAAGTTCTTTGGGAATCCTTCCCAATTACAATGTTTATGAGCCTCGACCCAAAGGAGATACCTTCCCCCAATAAGAATTTATGAGCCTCTACTCAAAGGAGATACCTTCCCCTCTGCTCTAGAAATGATCCCTCATAAGATAAACTGCCTCTACCTCTTGCCAGCATGTGGAACTCCTTTCCATCAAAGACCTCCTGTCCTCAATGCTTAGCCTAAGAGACCTCTGCCTTCTATGATCACGTCCACAACAGTTCAGCAACATGTACCAAACACAATCAGTTGGTCTAGTACAAGTCTTCCTCTGTCTGTCAGATCTATCCAACTCTTGAACAAATAAATATTTTGCATACAAGCCTTCTCAAAGACTTGCCAAATCTGTCCTCAGGTTCTTCTCATAGAACCAGTGCACCTCTATCCTCAAGTTCTCTGATAGAACTATCAAACTTAGCTCAATCTCAATATCAAATCTGAAAACTCAACTCAATATCTAAAATGGATAGGATAGAATGCTTTCTTTCAAGAACATGAAACCCCAACAATTGCCAACTATGCAAAGAATCACATAACAATGATACTCATGTTCTTTTCACCATCAATTAGGGCTTCAACAACAATGCTCATCAACCAAGGTTCAATCAACACCATTCAACTCAAAACACAACCTTGAAGCATTTCACAATCAACATTAGAAAAGGAAACAAGTAGAACTCCTTTTCTCTCCAATATTGTTTGAAAAAAAGCATCCACCAACTCAAATCTCAATAGCACAAAACAACTTTTCAAATCATCAACAAAGAAGTAAGCCCAACACTTTAACCAAGTAAAGAATAGCTTGATTATAACCAATTTAATGAAAGCCAATGTCAATCTCAAAGCTGCCCACTTAAGGTTTCACAACTTCACACAAGAAGTAATTCTAACCTTAAAACATCATGCTTTCATTTCCATAATCAACCAAAAGCACTCTCAACATTACAAGAAATATTTATCCCTTATACACCTTATTTCTCCCTTATAGTCTTATCAACAATAAAATTTATCTCTCATAAGAATGCAATAAGATAATGCAAACAACACCTTAAAAAGAATCTTTTATCAAAATAAAGCAAGCTTCAAACTCCTTATAACTCCTAAGCTGTTTTTCTCTCTAATAAACTTCCTCCATTCACAAAATACACTAGCAAAAATTAATTTCGAAAATACCTTGGCCAACACCAAAAATCGTGCTATGGAGAAATTGCGCACGAACTCTAACACCACCCGCTGCGTCCACTTCAACGAAGAAAAACCCTTTCACGTTATTCAAACACGAAACCTCCCGTTTGGGTAGTGCGCCAATAGCCTAGCTGCTACCGGTGCACCAAAGGCGTCCGGTGAGGTTTGAACCTCACTCTATTTCCCTTGTACCTTCTATGCTAAGGCTAAAATAAATAGTAGGCCTTCCTGTCTTCTGACACGAATGACGACGATGAAACCTTACGACGGATACAAAAAATGAACGGCGGATATCCGAACAGCGGATCACGAAATCACAACGAGGAAAAAATTGAACATCAGATCGTGAATACATAGCGAGCAACACTTTTTGAAAATGCGGATGGGTTCATCTTTGATCTTCATCGTGGGAGATTTATATGCATATTTCCCATAAAATCTTGACGTCGGTGAGGAGTTTAACACGTCGGCGGAGGTCTTGGCTAGCGCCCACAATATTAGAACATAGCGCCATCAAAGTTAAGACATTTGCACCATGGGTTAGGAGAACCCAATGCAAACAATAAATTAATATTTATTTAAAAATAATTAAAAGGAACCTTAACAAGGTTTTTAATTATTAAATAAATACTTCCTCCTGGACCCAAATGCATTAAACTAATGCATCCACCTGTAATCTTTAAACCTGCCAACTTGGGGTTTACAAAAGACCTTTGAAACTGTCATGCCATAACCTTCATGAAAACAAATTGTTTGACATCAAATCAAATTCCTTCAAGATCTTCTTGACATCAATGACAACTTATACACTTGAGCAACGACAATGTACCCAAAATACCCAAAATTGCCAACATTCCCAAGCATCTACTTTAGATTCATCCTATATGATCGAGGTTACACTCTTTTTGATATCTTCATCTGATAGCAAGGTGTTGTATTTGGTCCACAATCCTCCAAAACTATATTATGTAATTTCATTATTAATATCCACAATATCGTGTATTATACCTTCAATCTTATCTGTTAATAACCACCCCTTCTGAAGCAACTTGTTCTTATCAACCGTAATTCTAGCAGCTAGTCTAGAAGTGTTCCATGCCTTATTGGGAATAGGCTTAGCAATTTTACTGAATCTTCTCCCAAAAAACTTATATATCTATTCTACTGGTATTATCATGGGCTGCAACTCTTCAATGAATTTCTTCAGATCTTCATTGGTATTTTCAATAAATACTGGCATCATCCATATAATCAATTACAGGAGAGATTTTTGAGCATTTCTCAAGGATTTTACACCATAACTCCTTCCTAACCTTCTTTACTCCTTTTGAGAAGCCTGGATATTTGGCCTTATCAATATATAGTTGGTGTTTTAGAACTTGTATCTCTTTGGCCTGAGTTTGATTCTTTCTTCTCTGCTCATCAACTTGATCTTTGAGCCTTATGCCCTCTTGATACTTGTTCTACCAGCTATTAAATTCATTCCTCACAACTTGCTCCACTTTTTTTTGGTTGTTGACTGTCTTTTCTAGCTTCTCAATATTTTCTTCCATATTTCCACACTGTTACTTATAAATATCAATCTTGACATTGAAATTTTCTAGGTGGGATTTTGCTATGACCAACTCATCCTCCATCTATAATTACTCAATATCTTCTATGTAATCCTCCAGATGATAATATTTTATGACCATATCTTCCTCAGTTTTGCTCACCAAAGGGGTGATGGATCCATTGATCCTTTTCCTTGTCACTGGATCAACAATCATTGTTTTTCTCTTTTTAGTCATCTGCTTTGAAGGCTTGGAAAGTTTCTCAGCACAAAAATATTGAATTTTCTGTGAAACCTCTTTTCATTTATGCAAATAATCCAGTGTGGATGATTTATAGGAGTAGAAGAAGCTATAAAATAAGGGAGAACAGACTCGAAAGTTTATGGAACTGGGGTAATGGTGACGATAGTTGAATCTGTACTTGTTATAGGAGTTGAAACTGGGAAAGACATAGGGATGGAATTTGAAATCATGGGATGAGAGGGGATGGAAGATATTAAATTTTTGATGTTACTGAAGGTAATTATTTTATGGGTAAAGATGAAATGATAGGTGATGATGTGATTGGGATTTTAGATAAATGGGGAGGAGATGGATTGGTTTGACCCTCTATGGTAGCTGATGGGGTAGGTGATGAGTTGTGAGGGGGAGAGGGTACCTTGTGTTATGAATTTTATTGAGAATGAGAAGGGGATTCCTTTGGAGAAGGAGAAGGAGAAGAGGGATAGAAATCATACCTTTACCTATATAAGTAGGGCATTCTTGTATCTCCTCCGCACTTTGGTGTTGTGCATGCTGCACTGATGGCTATGCAACTAGAACAAGGACTTGTTCAACACTCTACCCTTGATACTTTTTTAGCTTCTTGTAGAATTATTTCTAGGATTCCTCTATTAAATATTTAGTTTTCTCTTGAAAAATTTAAATACTGTAAGCTTATCACTCTCCGTATCCTCCCCAAATTGTTCTTTTTACAATATAGCTTCAATGGTTGGGGTCGACTTTACTGAAGCCACAATGGTAAAAATTCCAGGAGTGAATACAAAAATATCATCTTTCTCCTTCCAATTTGTCTCAGTTATAGGATACTATCCACCCAGGGCTATACATTTTGGTCTTTTCTTTACTTGAATTTTTTTTGTGTTTCCCACATCGTCACCAGAGTAGTGCATTTTGCTCATAATTTGGGTTCCTACAGAATATTTTTGTAATTGCTCCTATGAGGGCTAAAATGATTTTGGGGATTCTTCATCTATTAATGGAGCATTGGTCTTCAATTCCTATATTTCTTCCTATGAATGTGGGGAAGGAGAATCTAATGCTACTTGAATTTTCTCTTTTTCCTTTGTTTCTGTAATAAAATGCACGAGAATATTATCAATTTAATCATCAATCCAACATTAGGAATAACTTACAAATAATAAGCTTTAAGTAGGTTACAAAATAGGCATATTAACCACTTAGCTTAGGAAGCGCTAACAATGATTAAAATAGATTATTCTAACAACCTAACTCCTTTAAAAAATCATAGGATATTTTAGTTACTAACCTCAGTTAACCATGATTTAATTTATGAAACAGTAAATATCTCCTATGGTAAAAAGTAGATGTAATAATCTATGTAGTATAATGCAATATACTACCTATTTTACCCTAACATCCCCCCTTTATTACATTACTTTGATATACAAAGTCTACTTCGAAACAACTCAAATTTGACACGTCCAAGTGCCTTTGTGAAGATGTCAGCAACCTGTTCGTCGGTGGGAATGTATTGGAGCTTGATCCTGTGTTTAGGAACTTCATCACGAATGAAATGACAATCTGTGTCAATATGCTTTGTGCGTTCATGATGGACTGGATTCTTGACCAAGTTCAAAACACCTGAGTTGTCGCAAAACATGTGAATAGGAAGTTTCTTTGGTAGGCCCATGGTAGCCAAGATGTGACTTAACCATATCGCTTCACACACAGCTCCACGTGCAGCACGATATTCTGCCTCAGTTGAAGATAAAGCAACCACCTATTGCTTTTTACTATGCCATGAGACAGGACCAGATCCAAGATGAAATACATATCCTGATGTTGATTTTTTGTCATCTAGGGATCCAGCGTAGTCAGAGTCAGTGTAACTCTGTAAGAAGAATGAGTTATTCTTCTTATACTCTAGACCATAATCTACACTACCCTGAATGTAGTGAAGAACCCTTTTAGTTGCTTTCCAGTGAGAGACCTTTGGTTCCTGCATGAACCGAGAAAGATAGTTTACAACATAAGTAATGTCTGGTCTAGTATTGGTGAGATAGATGAGGCTTCCAATCATCTATCTATATAGCGTGCCATCTAACTATGGTGAGTCATCATACCGTGATAACTGAAGCCCTAATTCCATCGGTGTTGCTTTGGGCTTACAATCAGTCATACGATATTTTTCTACTAAAGTCTTGGCATACTTTTTTTGAGTCACCCTAAGATGATTCTTCTTCTATTCTATCTCAAGGCCAAGACAGTAGTGGAGAAGTCCAAGATCTGTCATATCAAATGACTCTTTCAAGTCATCTTTCATGACATTAATCAATTTCTCTGAATTTCCAGTGATGATCAGATCATCTACATACAATACAAGAATCACTATTTCAGAACCTGTGTTCTTGATATAGAGATTTGCATCTGATGGACTTCTCTTAAATCCGTGTTGCAGTAGGTGACTATCCATTTTGATGTACCATGCTCTTGGGGCTTGTTTTAGCCCGTATAATGATTTGACCAACTTGCAAACCTGTTGCTCATGGCCTTCCTCAGAAAATCCTAGGAGGTTGAGTCATGTATACCTCTTCTTTTAAGTCACCATTTAGAAAGGCACTTTTTACATCCATCTGATGTAATTTCCATTCGAACTGTGCTGCCATAGCACAAAGAACTCGAATGGTGGTCATCCTTGCAGTGGGTGCAAAGGTTTCCTCATAATCAAGGCCTTCCTTTTGAGCATAGCCCTTTGCCACAAGATGGGCCTTATGCTTGTCTATGGTACCATCTGCCTTATATTTGACTTTGTAAACCCATTTGCAGCCTATGGGCTTCTTTCCTTTAGGCAAATCGACTAGCTTCCATGTTTTGTTTTTAATGAGGGATTTATGTTCAACATCCATAGTTGCCTTCCACTGAGGCTGACTAAGTGCTTCATCAACTGTAGAAGGTTCATTTTCATCATATGAAGACATGTAAATCCTCTCCTCATCAATTTCCATATCATTTCCACTTTCTAAATCTCTATCAACAAAAATCTCTTGAAAATCTGCACAAAGATCATCAACTAAAGTAGATGCTTCTGTCGTTCTCTGTCGAGACATGCTTCGTGTCTTTGGATGATTGAGAGTGAGATCTGGTGGTGAAGTGAGTTTGGAATCTCTCATAGTACTTGTATACCATTTAGGAGGCTTTTTCTATTGTGGAGGAGGAAGTGGTTGTTGCTCCTCATCATCCAGGTATACTGATGTAGTGTTAGGTGTGAAAGCTTCATCAAACACTACATCTCTACTAACATGTATTTTCTTGGTGAATGGATCTATCAATCGATAGCCTTTTGAGAATTCATCATATCCAAGAAAAACACATTGTAGGGTCTTCTCATCTAACTTCTTTCTTTTCTCCTTAGGTATATGCATAAAAGCCTTACACCCAAATACTCATAGATGAGATATGGAGGGTTTCCTTCCACTCCATGCTTCCTGAGGAGTCATACCTTCAAGAGCCCATGTGGGTGCCCTATTTAGAAGATATACTATAGTTGTTATAGCTTCAGCCCAATAACTATGCTCAAGATTGGCTCCCTTAAGCATACATCGAACCATTTCCATAATGGAACGATTTCTTCTCTCAACAACTCCATTTGACTGAGGAGAATAGGTTGTTGTCAACTATCTTTTTATCCCATGTTTATGTAAAAATGAGGAAAATTATTTTGATGTGTATTCCCCCCTCGATCTGAACGGAGGGTCTTTATGAAACATCCTGATTCTTTCTCAACAAGCTTCTTGAACTGCTGAAAATAGTCAAATGCTTCAGACTTCAACTGCAAGAAGAAGACCCACATTTTTCGTGAGTGATCATCTACAAACAATTGAAAATACCTTTTTCCTCCACAACTAGTAGACATAGGACCACACAAATCTGTGTGAACTAACTCCAAAGGTACTTTAGCTCGAAAAGAGCTAGGTTCAAAAGGTACTCTATGTTGCTTTCTTGACAAGCAATCTGAGCACACTTGGAAAAGTAGATGAAAGAGTAGGCAGTCCTTTCACCATTTGATATTTACTGAGTTCTAGTAAATACCCCGAGCTTAGATGCCCAAATCTCTTATGCCATAGAGAAGTGGCCTCTTTTGTGGTTACTGCCATTGTAGTATGTGTAGAGGTAATTGCATCTAAGATAAACAAACCATGTTTGTATGAAACTATTGCTATCTATTTTCCTTTTCGAGTGATAAAGCAACGTTTCTTTTCTTTGTCCACTTTGAAATTGACATTCATGTTATTGTCCAGGATTTGTGGAACTGACAAGAGATTATTTTTCAATCCTGGTACATAAAGAACTTTTTGAATCTTACATTCTCCATCTGGAAGGGAGACAAAAACACTTCCTTCTCCCTGAACTCGATAGGTCTGATTATCAACAATGGTTACCGGTCTACCTTCTCGAGCCTCAAATATCTCAAACCAGGACTTATCGCCAGTCATATGTTTACTAGCACTTGAATCTATGTACCAAACAGTATCCTTGTGAGGGGAGTCTATATGTGTCATGAGCACTTTGTGTGCTCGTTCAGAGTCCGAACTAGAATCTTCAGTGACAACAACATGTCCTTGTTGTTGTTTGTTCTTGTTCTTTGGTTTGCCTTTGCCCTTCTTTTGTCCTTGTTCATTGGGTGGTTTGTTCTTAAACCAACATCTTTTGGTTTCATGAGTGTCTTTATCACAAATTTTACAATATTGCTTCTTCTTATGAATCTCTTTGCCTTTACCCTTGTATTTGTTAGAAGAAGATCCTTTCTGTTGATTCCACTTTTTCTTTCCACCTTGTCTGTTTGAGAAAAGGGCATTGTTGGATGCCTCATCTCTTTGGAGTTGATTAGCTTCCTTAGTTTGAAGCATATTTACCAACTCTACAAAAGTCACTTGTCCTCCCGAGAGACTTGTAGTGAAGTGATCAACATTCTGTAGGAGTCTGGAAGAGCCCTCAAAATGATAGAGGTCAGGACTTTGTCTTCTACTTTTTCTCCTAAGGATTGCAGTTTTGTTTTCAATTCTGCCACTCTGTAGAGGAATAGCTCTACTGTTTCTCCAGATTTCATATGAAGAGTATGAAGCTGAGTTTGAAGGTTAAGAATCGTTGATTGATTCTTTCCCTCAAAGATGGTAGCTAAGGCATCCCATGCCTCCTTACCATTTTTAGCTTCACTGATATGAGGTTGGATATCATCAGTAATAGCTAGCAAGATCAATAAGGAAAGTCTTTTATCCTTTTTATCATAGGTTGTTTGATCTGCTCCAGGTGATGTGGGTCTAGTATCATTGCCAACCACTATTTCCCACATATCCTCTACAGTTAAAATGGCTTTCATCTTAGTTTTCCAGGCAGAATAATTTGAACCTTTGAGCAGTTGGCTCTCATTGAGATACTTGTTGATCATGGCCATGGTGAAGGTTTCAAATTTGATATGACTAAGATGACTTTATCTTGCAGTATACCCTCAAAAGAGTATATGGAAGATTTTAATTTGCTCTTTAAGATATTTAATGGCACTTGCCTTAACACCCTTAACAAGGGATGAAAAGTTTGAGGAAATTAAGCCAAAAAAATAGAGCAAATTAAAGGGGTAGGTTTTGAAAGACTTCTGATTTTGCTCTCTAGGATATTTAATGGCACCTGCCTTAACACCCTTCAAGAAGGATGGAAAGTTTGAGGAAATTAAGCCAAACAAAGAGAGTGAATCAAGGTGTTTGGATTTTGACCTTTGATGGGGAGTAAAAATTGACTTGTTTAACTTGTGCAAGGTGTAGCACGATTTTAGTGAAGTTTGGGTTTATGAAATGCTCTTCAATGTTCTTATGATTGTTTAATTGCACACAAAAAACATGATGGTTAGTGCAATAATAAAAAAAGAGAGCAACCCAAATTATTATCACTATAGGTGTCGGATGCAACCGAAAATGCACCTAGTGTAGTCAATTTTTAAGAAAAGGTGTCGAGTACAATCGAGAATGCACCTTTCTTACTTTGAAATATCCCCCCTTTCTCTTTACAATTTTGCAAAAAAATAGAATCACAAAAATATGACTTCTATCCCCCCTTAATTTTTACAAAATTGAAAAATTCGAGCACTCCTTTCAAGACAAGTCGACACACGACCCGCGTTTGAAAGGCTTCCAGACCAGTCGACACACGACTTTGGTTTATGTCTTCAACACTCAAGCATGAGGATCCAAAAATAGGTACAAAATATGTCTCAAGTTTACAACAAAAAAAGTTGCAATTTTATGTCTTATATCTCCTTTGTGAAGGAGAAAACAAAAGCAAATTTTTGATTTTGTTGCAAAGTAAATGACCTATGTTCTTGCTCAATGTTTTAAATATCTTTGTTTTGCAATAGAAGTTTGAGTTTCTATGTCTTTTTATCTCCAAAAAATGTGTGAAGAAAACTATAGAACTTTGAGGATTTATTGCAAAAAAAAATGTTGAAGAAATAGGAAAAAAACTGCTATGTTTTGCAACCAAAAATAGGTGTATCTTTGTCTCTTTATCTCCAAGTTTTGAAGAAAATAAAAGAAGTTTCTGGCTATAGTTGCAAAAAATGGAAGGTTTTGTTTTGGTTTTGGTTTTTCTTTTTAAAAAATTTCTAAGTTTAAAATGCTAAAAATATTTTTAAAGATGAATATTCTTTATAATAAAGCATTTTGGGAAAAAAAAACAAACTGAAATAGTTCAAATTTGATATTTTTAATCCAAACTATACTAAATTATAAAAAAATCTAAAAAAATATTAAAAACATTATAAAACTTTTAGAAAAATTAAAAATTTAATAAAAAACCAAAAGTTGCTTGAAAAACCTTTTAAAATTTCTTCGCTCGGGCTCGAACACGGGACCTCTCGGGCATCACAGAGTGCATATACCAGTAGGCTGCACAACGACTTTGAAAATGAAGGACGATCTCCTCATATTTGAAGAATTCCTATGAACAGAGGCTCTCGAAAGAAGAAAAAAAATCTTCTTCAACGCGGTGTGCATGGGGTTCGATCCCCCGACCTAGCGCGCCGCAAGAATTCTCTTTAACCACTGCACTCGGGCTTCGGGTAAGACCACCATCAGAGGGACTGCTTTTTGTTTTGTAGCAGTCGCTATTGTTTTTTTTTAAAACTTAGGGACTTTAGTCCCACATGCAAGCGAATATGGGACCAAACTCGCTTGATAAGCCCGAACGTGCATCGTTGAATGTGATTGCCTTTGAGAAATCAGGTGATGCCAACATTTTGCCAGTTGCCTGCCAGCAGAGACTGCCACGCTGTTTGATTGCCACGTCACATGTCTTAGTCCAGGTGTCAGGCCATGTCAGCTCAGCACTCAGATCCAGTCACCACATTAGCAAAATGTCGGCCACGTCAGATCAAAACTTAGATCGGAGATCCTGCCAGGTGGCTGCCAGGTGGCAGGCAGATGGTTGTCCAGGTGGTCAAAGGACATAGGTGGTATGCAACATTTTTTTTGGTAGATAAGATACTATAGCATTAATAAGGGGTTTTACAGGTTGACCCAAAACCTTTTACAAAAATTAGCCCAGGGCTGTTGATGAACATATCCTTACTAAGGATCCTATATATGTAAAATCTACATACCATCAAAGCCATTACATCCGATAAGGCACATAGCCTGTTATCCAAAAAACTTCCCATACAACATTTTGGGTATACCCCGAGAAAACACACTTGCATCATAATTACAAAAAAGAAACAAACATTGATCCCTTACTTGAGATAATGGAGAAACAAAAATCTGCAGACACACATAGCAGAGTACTAAAAAAACTCCCACAAGCTCTGTATTGACAATTACTCTTAATAATTATTTGGTAATTGCTTTCTTTCGTATATGACATGCTTTGGTACCACATACTATCTTGGCCAATCATCCTTGGAGAAGTGAACCTATTGGCTAGATTTATGGCGATGGCTATCTGGTGGTCCATGTGGCTTTGGTTTGAAGTCTTATATTGAAATTTCTTTCCTTCCCTGTGATTATCAACCAACCTCAAATTACTAAGATGACTAGGAGCCATGTTATCTGACATGTGACTATCCCCATTAGTCTTTTTGGTATTTCCAAGAAGCATCCATGAAGACTGACAACTCAGATAATTTTTATTGTGAGTCCAATTAAAAAAAGAGACGGGAATACTCCTAGCCTTCGAACTTATAGTGCCTTCCCTGTTGGTAAATTGGACTATCATTCTTGGCATTCTTATTGAATAAGCTCCTCTACTTCACTTGGGACACCATGTTCCCATTTGAAAAGTTCGTCACCATCGACACACAAATTGACTAGCTTATCAGCAATTTTTTTAGCTTCCTGAAAGACATGTTGGGTTTTTTTGTCCTATCTTCCCTGAAAAAGATTCCTAGCCTCTTCAAAAATTGTTTTAATCCTCTAAGGAGGTGTTTTCCAATTATTGAGGAGATTTATAACATGCATAGAGTCTCCTTCTACGATCAAATTGCATTCTAAGTCTTGAGTCATTTGAAGGCCTCTCCACATAGCTCTAGCTTCAGCTTCATTGTTCATCCTTGTTCCAAAATATTTAGAAAACACAAGCATCATATTCCCATTATGATGCTTAGGGTGCCATAGATGTCATATCGGGCCTAGTCACTTGCTAGGAGGTCTTCAAAGAGATCTAGGTGGTGATTTAGGGTTTGATGTTTAGGTGGCAGCTTCGAGCAGATCAAGATACTGCTTCGATCAGGCTTACAGGTAATGTTCAATGGGAATTGGGCTTACAGGTAATGTTCTCTTTGAATTGATAGTTTTGAACTGGCTGTAAATCCACTTCCTAAAAGGCTCTCCTTCATGATCACATCTTTGCAAGGAACAATATCCAACTTTCTTTGCTATATCAAAAGGTTTAGGTCTTACAAGTGGTTCTTCACCTATAGAAAACAAGTCATGACAGGCTTTGGCTATGATTCTAAATAGGGTTTTCCCCTTAGCTATCTAAACTGCTTTTACCCTAGTATCCTAAAACTTGAAAATGTATGCTATTAACTTAGGACAGAGAAGCACAAAGTCACAAATGTAAAAAGATAAAAAGGAGTAGACAACACAATTACCTTGAACTATCATAGGTTCACCCTTTTGAAAATTTTCATTAATGCTTTTTATGAGCTTAGTTCTCCCTGTAAAAGTCAGTATGGTGTCAACCACTTCTTCCACTTTATCAATATAGCATTCCAGTTCTACAGTTACTGGTTGTACCTTTTCTTGAGCTACTTTGGAGGCCATTTTTTATGAAAATTCACTTGGTATTTGCTCTTGTGTGTTCTTGCAAACTACGTCTTACTTATTGCTATGCTTTCCCAGATAGATAAGTGCTACTTGAAAAATAAATTGCAATTGATATTTGAGTTTTAAATACTCCCGCATGCATACCTTCCACCATTAATGTGAACATTGGACAACTACCCATTGCATACTTGGGAGATATCATGTTGTTCATTGATTGGTCATTGTTGGGCAAAACATTGGTTAGTTTTTCTATGGTTCAATTAATTGCCTCCATTTAATTGTCAACCTGGGGTAGCTCGTAGTCTTGTGAGCAGCCGTGCAAAATCTATGCTTGTAATTCCTCCTTCGGAGATGAGTCCCTTGGATTATGGTTTGGGGGGTGTTTAATGTTCATTGAAGTTTATGTTTAAACCCATAATCCTATGCTAAGTCTAAGAAACAGGACTAAAAACATTAAAACTCTAAATAACTACCTTGCTGGAAATTACAAAAAATAGGGAAAGTGCTGGAAATAAATTAATCTATTAAAATAATTACAAAAAAATAGGGAAATAGGGAAGAACTCTGTTGCAAGTGGGCCCACGCTTCCAGCAGGTTCTGCCCATGGTAGAATGTTCACCGGACGCTTAGAGAATACTTTTTACAAGAATAATGCAGGGATTTTTATTAACAGTTTGCAACTAGAAAATTACATAAAAAGTCTTGGGGGCTTCTTCAGGGGTGGCCTGCATATTTATAAAGTATGCGGCCAACCCTGTTACAATTTTAGAATGAATCAATGCATGATTCACTGTTACAGTTGGTTGCTTGAATCGGGCAAAATATCATAATATCTTAGCGTATTCTATTTCTAGAATACGTTGATATTTGATTTGCCCGACTTACAAAATAAATTTATGTAACAACTACAACATAGGTGATGAATCACCTTTGACATTATCCCATGTTCGGTTATGATGCTAGAAATCCTTTCATGCTGGTTGTCGACGTGTTCGCTCTATTCTACCGACCATAGAGTCATGCTGAAGTTTGATGCTAACGGGAATCAGGCACCATGGTTGAAGAAGTCGAGAAGTAGGTGCCTTTCATTCGCATAATGGGAAGCAGGCGCCTTCCATTAAAAACCTTCGTATAATGGGAAGTAGGCGCCTTCCATCGTATAATGGGAAGCAGGTGCCTTCCACCGTACAATGGGAAGCAGGCGCCTAACGAAAATCAGGCGCCTAACAGTTAGATGTCGAATGGAAGTCAGGCACTTCAAAGGACTTGGTGCCTGACTTCATGCCTTTTTACCGATACTCTGTAGATGTTTTCCCTTCATTAATTTGCAAGTGCTAGGTCCGAGTTGGACCTTGATGAAAACATGCCAAAATGCAATGATTTCCACTAAATCTACACAAATTACACTTAAAGACAAATATTAGAAAACATGCAAAATAAACTATCAATTATATATATAATTTCCATAAAATATTTATATCTACAAGAATATATGTCACACATTATGGGGAAAAGAGTACAAAAAATGAGCAATTATGTGGCTCATCATCCCCCCATGCTTAAGGGGTGGCACGTCCCTATGCCACTTTGAACTGGTAATTACCAGTTCTATTCACCTCATCCCAATAGGCCTAGTTGGTCTGTGTCCTCTTTCTCTTAGCGGCCTTGGCTTTCTCTTTATCCTGGGGCTTTCACCCCTTTGGTGTTGTGGGAGCTATTATCTCCTATCCCTACTACTTTTGGTGTTTGCTGCATCGAAGTGGTTCACTTGGCCCTACCCTCTTCTTGGGTGGTTCTCTGGTCCAGGCCACCTTGCCCTTATCAACATTCATATAAAAACTAGTGAAGTTGGTGGCATCCTTCTAGAATGTAGGCTCAACCATTTTCTAGTACTCATGGTGAAGTGGCAACTTCTCACCCACAAGCACTGATTCCTTATCTCCAAATGGGATGCTAGATTCCTTAGCACCCCAACTTAACCTCTATTTTTGGCACAAGGGGAGTTTTACTGCTTGAAGCTAGATCCTCTTTCTGTACAGGGCCTAGAAATCCCATCTGCTTAAAATACTCCTACATCCTAGAGGGCTTCCCATATTTAGACCCATACAAATGCTAGAACTACTTAGGTTGAGCAACTGGAATATTCTTTCGAGGTTTTCCAGATTGTTTTTGGCCTCCTTTTCTACTTCCTTGAGGGCTTTCTTGGAGGACTTCTTCCAGTTCTTCTTATCTACCTTAATTTCCTCCTTGAGCTCCTCAAATTTCTATTTTTGGGTAGCAAACAGATTCTTTGTTGCCTCCCATTCCTCATCAAAATCTAACTCTAATTCTTTGTCAGATTCAAGGCCCAAGGCCTTCAACTCTACAACTCTTGCTCTAGTTCTGGGTCAACACTGAGATGGCCTTACAACTTTTTATTTTGATCTCAGCTTGATACTCTATACCCTAGGGTATGTTGGTGCAACTAGTATTTCTTGGTGTACAGGGGATGCAGGTTGTTGAACCTCCTAGTCCTCTATAACTACTTGTTGCACATCAGGGACTATTTCTTTTTCCTTTATAGCTTCTTATTGCACATCAGGGACTACTGCTTCTTCTTGAGGTTGAGCTACCCCTGTATTAATTGGAGAGTGCTCTGCCTCTCCCTCTCTACCTATAATTTGAGGCTCTTCGGTCTCCATCTTCTCCCCATTTTTTAGGTTGCTCTGTATTTTGAGGTTCTTCAACTTCAACCTCATCCTCCTAAATTACCTGCTCTAAAGAGGGGGATGTAGAGAAAGGTTGCTCTACTTCCATTGTAGCAATATCTCCCTATTCTAGTTCCTTATCAGTAGGGGGCACTTCTATTGCCCCATCGGTCTGCACTACTACATCAACCCTGGTCAATTGCTCGACTACTTTTGGTCCACCCTACAACTACAATTTTCTTTATAGTTGCCAAATTGTTTGATACAATTCATGCATTTTTAGGGTGGCCTCCTTTCTAGACTCTTCAAATAGAGTCCATTCCTCTTTAAATTTGGCTTCCCAAGTGGAAGCCTACTCTTTCAAAACCTACAGTTGCTACTGTAGATCCTCCGCCTGGCCCTCTAGTGGTACATCTACCATGGCCACCTCCTATTGAGGAGTTGGCCCATAGGAAATATCCTATAAAATATGGGCCATATACTCCTCCCTATTGAGCTCATCGATGGGTGTCTCCTCATCGGATGAGCTTGAAACCACCCTTGATGCCCTCATTCTTCTACTTTGCATCCTGGTGGAGATAGGCATGGAATCTTACACTACCTCATCCTCAAATTGGGGTGCAGAAGGGGATAGAACCTACCCTATTTCCTCCCCAAATTAGGGAAAATCAGGGAATGAGGTCTATCCTACTTCCACTATATTTCCTATAGGCTAGGATGCAGGCACCATCATTTCTTATTCTATCACCTCTTGGGCTGACTGTTCATTTTGAATGGGCACCTCCTCCTCTGCTTGTGCCCCTGCTACTACACTAGTACCCACAACTTCCTCAATTATCACATTTCTATGTGACTCTACATATCTCACCAAGGCAAAAATCAAGCCATGGTGAGCCAGGGTAGAGATGGTGCTTGCCTAGTATCACCTAACCTCATATTTCAAGGTGCATGCAAGGTAGTGGGGGACATTGATTTTATCCCCATGCAGAATATGATTGAGGAAATAGAAGTGGTTGGCATTCAGGTGGGAGTACCTACCAGAGCATGTGAAGAAATGGGTGATCTATTCAAAAATGGCCCTCTAGAGCTCGAGAATGTGTCGTTTCGGTAAGCCAATGCATGTTAGGTACTCTATTGGTGCTCCAAAAAATTATAGAGGGTAAGGTTATCCTCCTTGTACATGTGCTCCCCTATAAGAGGGAGGCCCATAACTCTAGTGATGTAGTCCTCAATGACTGGGATCTCCAGCCCTCGCATGCGCATGACCCCCTCGCTCATCGATGCCACAAATTCATTTGCTACTACCGCATCCTGGCCCTGACTGACCAGTCGATAGTAGTCCATCCATTCTATAATATCCAACTATGTTTGGACATCTACAGAAATGCCCGAGCAATCAATCAGCTCACTCTTCTTTAGGTCATGATTTTTTGACTTTCCCCCCATGCTTTACCTCTAATTCACAATTCACTCAACAATTTTACTATCTCCCCTTCAAATTACCATTGTGCCTCACTATTCTATATTTTTCTTACTAAAATTGGTTGCATAATAGTTGGTAAACAACTTTTTAAAATAACTATATTTATGCACGTAGGCAGTTAATTACCATAATCAATAATGATTATGGTTATCCATAATAAATTTCCTTCGAGCATGTGCCTGATTGTGCGAGAGATGATAACCATAAACTATCGACCAATCAGAGGTGTGCCACGCAACATTATGCCAAGTGGATTTGTTCAAGTGGTTAAGGTAATAATGGGGGGTTATATCAACACATTTCCATAGACACACATGTTCATGAAAATAATATAGACAAGAAACAAAAAATTTAAACATGCACCTAAATTTATTCTATGGGTGCATATGTGTAAATGTTCATGGTGCATCACTATTGGTTGGCATTTGATGATGGGGCAAACCACAACAGACAACGATGGCCATGGTTCCCATGCAATGAATTTCCTTGGACGTGATTGGTTCTTGGTAGCTGCACTATGGGTTATTCAAGAAATCCTACAAAAATTAAAAACAAAAATTAGAAAAACGTAGCACCTTGGGATGACAAACGTCCCCTCCTTGGAAATTGGTAGACGTCAACTTTTAATTTTATCCATGATGGAGTTGAATTTACACATGTAGGGGGAGCTGACGTGGCTCAAGCCACATCCCAAGGCTGACGTGTTATTCTATCAAGGTAGAAAATGATCGCAATAAACAAAAATCAGGCACCTTTTTTATATGGAAATCAGGCACCTTCTTTTTGAGTTACGATATGCAGGTACCTTGTAAACTAGAAATAGGCACCATAGGAATCAGGCACTTTGCTTACATGGGAAGCAGATGCCTTAGAAGTCAGGCACTCTACTTAACATAGGAAGCAAGTGCCTTAGCAATCAGGCACTTATGTCTATCATGGGAAGCAGACACCTTTTTTCTAACTATCAAGTGTCATACTTATAAAACAAACTTTATACACATTTTTTTTATATATGCTAAGAAGATATGGTGTCAATTTCCTAAAAATTAGCAATCAGCCATTCTCCTAAAAAATTAAGAGTCAGGCATTGAACTATCAGCAAACAAGATGCAGGCACCATCTTCATAACATACTAGGAGTCAGGCACCATGAAGCGTACAATGGGAAGTATACACCTTCCATCACATACCTTCCTACCTTCCATCGTACAATGGGAAGTGCACCTTCCACCATACAATGGGAAGCATGTGCCTTCCATCGTACAATGGGAAGAAGGCACATTTTATAATAACTAGAAGTAGATGCCTCCCCATAAAATACAAACACATGGCACTTTTATTTTATTCAAAAGGTGCTGACTTGTCCTTGTATATGCGCTATCAGGTTGATCAGGCCTTTTTAGTGCTTTTGATTGAAAAATAGGTACAAGATCAGCATCTACCCCTGAACCAACAGTTGAGTGTTTTATTGTCCAAAAAGACCAATCTAAACACTCTTGTGCAGGTTCAGGTTTAGTATTCCCATTTATGAATGGGGACTAACTACTCCTACTGCAAGAAAATTCTCCTAGAAATCTTGGAAAGTGTAGGTTCATGGATCATGTGCTTGTTAGGCCTAGGTCTCCTAGGCTGCCTAATAGTTGCACAAAGGGCATTGTTCCTGCAAAACAAAAACACAACTAAAAAAAAGAAATTTTTTAAAAGAATAATTGTCTTTGGGACTATGTGGACTAGGTCCACATCTCACTAACTCAAGATAAAATCAGAATCAACTAGGGTCTCCCCCATGCCTAATCTAGACTCAATCATGTATGCTTCAGACACATAGTATGGATGCAGGTGGTGGCCATTGACTATCAATGTAATGTTGCTGCCATCTATTGTTCTAACTCTTACAACCCCATTATTGATGATTTCAATTACTTCATATGGCCCCATCCAACATTGCATGAGCTTGCCCTTCCTTTCCTAGAACCAAGAATCATAGAGTAATGCCCATTCTCCCACTTTAAGCTACTTTGGCCTAGTGTGGCGGTCATGCCACTTGGCCCTTTATTTCTGAATGATCTCTATTTTCTACAGAGCCTCAAGGTGGTATTCATCCAACTGATTAAGCTACTAAATTCTATATTTTTGTGCATCATCCAGATTGATATTCAATTCTACAATAGTCCTAAGTGTTTTAACTTCAAACTCTATAGGCATCATGGTTATTTTCCCATAAACTAACTAAAATGGTGTGAAACCAGTAGTAGTCTTCCAGGTGGTCCTGTAGGCCCACACTGCTTATGGTAATCTAGTAGCCCAGTCCTTCCTGTGTTGTTGCACTGTCTTTGTCAGGATATTCTCCAATTCTCTATTGGTCACCTCAACTTGCCCATTTTCCTATGGATGGTAGGGAGTGGTTTTGTTATGCCTAATTTTGTATTGTTGCATGAGTTCTTGGATCATCCTTGAAGTAAACTGAGGTCCTTGATCTATTGTGATCTCCCTTGGGACCCCAAATCTTGTAAAAATTGTTGAATACAAGAAGTCTGCTATAATTTTCTCCTTTGAATCATGCAAAGCCTGTACTTCAACCCACTTTGTCACATAGTCAGTACAAACTAGGATATACCTCTTACCTCCTAACTATGGATTAATAGGTCCTACAAAGTCCATCCCCCATTTATCAAATGGTTCAATGTGAACATGTGGTTGGAGTGGCATCTCATATCTAAGAGTAGGTCTGCCCATCCTCTGACATTGATCACACTGACTCACATGCTTGGTTGCATCTTTGAATAGTGAAGGCCAGTAATAACCAGCCTGCAACACTTTATATGCAGTCATTTTTCCTACAAAATGGCCACCACAAGGTTCATCATGGCAAGCCTTTAGTATTTCAATTATTTCTTCTCCAAAAACACATCTCCTCATGATTTGATCAGGTCCTATTTTAAATAGGCACCCATCAATCCATGAGAAATCTACACTTTTCTCAATTAAAGTCTATTTTTCATGAGGTAAAAGTGTAGGGGATACTCTACCAATGGCTAAATAATTAGCCATATCTACGTACCAAGGTATCTGATCATTTAGAGCAAACAAATGCTCATCTAGAAATTGGTCTTCTATAGTTGCATAGTCTGGAGGTGTCAATCTGGACAAGAAATCAGCTACCACATTGTCCTTTCCTAGCTTGTCTACTATTGTCACATCAAATTCCTACAAAAGCAACAACCATATGATAATTCTACCACTAATCCCAGGTTTGTTTGTCAAGTATCTGATTGTTGAGTGGTCAATGTGTACAAATACCTGATAACCTATAATATAATGATGAAATTTGTTAAGAGCATGTATTACTGCAAGAAACTCTTTCTCTATGATAGTATAATTCAATTCAACACCTATAAGGTTTTTACTAACATAATAGATGGCATAAAAATCATCACCATATTTCTATCCCAATATTGAGCCTATTGCATTGTTAGATGCATCAACATATATGTGAAAAGGTATGGTCCAATTTGGACCTCTCAGCACTAGAGCAGTAATCAGTTTTTCCTTCAAGGTGTTGAATGCTTGTTCACATTCTTCAGTCCAGACAAACTCTGCATCTTTTGTTAACAATGTGGTAAGAGGTTTAGCAGTTTTTCTAAAGTCTGATATAAACCTCCTATAATAACCGATTGATCCTAGGAAACTACGAATGTCCTTTTGTGTTTTGGGAGTAGGCAGAGTTTGGATGACTTCAATTTTCTTTCTGTCTACTTTGATCCCATCTGCAGAAAGGTGATGTCCTAAAACTATCCCTTCCTGCATCAACATATAGCATTTCTCATTGCTTAAGGACAAGTTAGTTTCCTCACAATGTTTAAGTGTCTTTTCCAGATTTTCTATGGCAATTTCAAAAGTCTCACCATATACAATGAAATCATCCATGTATACTTCCACAGTCTCTCCAATCATATCTAAAAAAATACTAAGAACTACCCTCTAAAAGGTGGCAGGTGCATTGCATAGGCCAAATGGTAAGACTCGATAAGAAAATGTCCCCCATGGACAAGTGAATGTGGTTTTATCTTGATATTCCTCCCCTATTTGGATCTAATTGTATCCACTAAACCCATCCAGGAAAGAAAAGTACTTCTTGCCTACTAAGGTATCAAGGACCTGATCTATAAATGGTAAGGGGAAGTGGTCCTTTTTGGTTGCTTTGTTCAGCAACCTATAATCAACACAAATTCTCCACTTTCCATTCTTCTTGGGCACCACCACTAATGGTGATACCCACTCACTATCTAAAATGGGGTAGATGAATCCAACTATGAGGAGTTTTTGTAACTCTATTTTAACAATTTCTTTCATGGCTAGGTTCATTCTCCTTTATGGTTGTCTTACTGGTCTGACCTAGTCTTCTAGATATATTCTATGTGTACAGGTCTCAGGAGCTATTCCTCTCATGTCAGAATACTCCCAAGCAAAGGCATCTTGATATTTTTCCAATGTTTGTTTTAGTTTGGTCTATTGTTCGGTTGTCAACTTGTTATCTACATTCAACATTCTACCAAGTGCAACTTCTATTTGCTGAATATGGTGGTCTTTCACTCCTACTAATGGCAACTCAGGAGGAGGACAGGAAGGTTCTCCCTAAAAAAAGTGGGAGATCATCCTATCCTCATCATTTTCATCTTCCAACTCTTCAAGTGTCATCACAGGTTGGAGCATTGATAGACCATCAACATTTTGATTTTCATTCTCAGGTTCTCCCAACAAATCTGTAGACTATGCAGGTGGATGTATGATCAGTTTCTTTATATTATGACCATATGAAATGGTCATTTTCCCATCTCTACAACTTATGTAGGCATCAGTTATTGCCAGCCAAGGTCTACCTAAGATTAATGGGTATCCACCTAGTCCAGACTTAGATTGCAATACTAAAAAATCTGTTGGATACTCCCATGCATCTACTATAATAGTGATATCTTCCAGTATTCCATCAGGAAGTACTATAGACCTATCTGCCAACTACAACATAGTTTTAGTGGGCTTCAAGTTGGTCAATTTTAGTTTTTGCATGGTTTCCTAGGGCATGACATTGATGGCAGCCCCCAAATCTACTAGTGTGTTGGGTAAAATACAACCCTCTATTTTTACAGTCAGCACAGGGCTTCCTGGATCTGAATACTTCTGGTTGTAGGTATTTCCTAGCATAAGGTCAGATAACTGACCTACCAAACTGATTGATTTAGCTGGTTTCCTCCCTAGTTTCTTGAGGCACAACTCTCTTATGGCCTTCCCATAAATAGGTATGTCTCTAATGGCCTGAAAGAGAGGAATTGTGACTATTAAGTTATTTAAACTAGAGAGGATATCAAACTCTATTTGTATTGGTTTCTTGGGTTCCTACAACCTTTGTGGAAAAGGTGGAACCTCCTCTTTGTTATGTACAGGTGTTGATTCTTCTTCTACCTCTTCTATAAGGGGTGATTCCCCTTTCTCTATTTCTACTAGTTCCTCTTCTTCTACAAGAGGAGTGACTTCTACACCTAATTGCTTTCCTAACCTTAACTAGATAGGATCACAATCTACCTTGATATTATACATAGGGTACATCTCATTTTCCATATGATAGGTTGGTTGCTTGTTGTTTGGGTTTGTTGTTGGTTGTGTTGGTAACTGAGGAGTCCTTGGAGTAGGTAAAGTTGGTAGACTTGGTTGTAGTGGAGTTGGAGTAGTATGTTGTGGATACTGATTCCAAGCATTCTGATTTCTCCACTACTACCCAGGTTGTTGATATTGGTTCCAAGGATAAGGGTTGTAAGGATTTTCTCCTTGGGGAAATGGATTCCAAGGTTGTTGACCATACCAACCCATGTTGGGTGGCTAGTTTTGACCTTGATTCTAGTAATTACTACCCCCATAGGATGACATTCCTGATTGCATATTATTACCCATAGGAGACTATTGCCAGTTCCTCCTATTACCCATGAAGTATACCTCGACTACTTCAGGTTCCTCTTTAGATTTCATTAATTGTGGACACAACTTCATTTTATGATCCTTCTTACAAACAACACATACACAAACTTTATTTTCTAGGCACTCATTTTTAGGGTGTTTGCCTCTACATTTAGGATAGAAGTAGGCCAATGCTACCTCATTCTCCTACTTATTTCTCTGAAGTAGAAGAGTATCCATTTGAAGAGCCAGAGATGATAACATCTCACTCTTAAGGTCTTCTAACATGTTGCCTATTTCTATTTTAGTGATAGTGGTTGACTGCTTAACATTTCTAGAGGTTAATTTACCCTTTCTTCTTGAGAAATTTTGACACAACTATCGAATATCATCCATTTGGTGTTGGTAAATGTCTCCCCTAGAGATCATGTTCAAAGCTTCCAAGGATTCATTTGTTAGTCCTTTCAAAAAAATACTTCTTAGGGACCTATCTCCTAGTTTTGAATGGGGTGATCTTTGCAAATTGAAGCTAAACCTATCCCAATATTCTTCCATGGATTCCCCTTCCTTTTGGGTCATATCTAGGACTTCCTCTCTTGCATCTCTTGCTCTACCAAAATCTTGATACTGATCCAGGAAAAGTTTCTTCAACTATTCCTAGGTAGTTATCCATTTATCCCCCAAGCTGATGAACCAGTGCAAAGTTGAATCATCTAAGGTGGAAGGGAATAATTTTAGTTTTTGAGGATCTATGGTGTAATCCATAGATCTACATAAAACATCAAATTTAAACAGAAACAGGTCTGGATCTTCTGTTGGTAGTCCTCTAAAAGTTGGAAGGTGGGCAGGAGAGATGTGTTTCATCTTGTGATCTCCTCCTACCTCTCCTATTGGAAAACTAAAACTAGTAGATGTTTCCTCTAGATTTTTTGCCATTCTACCTACTACTAGTGTTTCTACCCCTACTTCATTCAAAGTAGCTGTCAATGCTTCTAATTCATTTCTTTTATCCTTCAGAAGGAGGGATAAGTCAGCGTTTGAGATAGTTCCATCTAACACTACTTGCCAACATTCAACATTCAGTAGATCCTCCTCAGATTGAACTCTACTTATCTCTGATCCTGCTCTAGGATTCTGCTGAATTATTTTAGAGGGATCCTGTGCAAATAGTGGGTGTTGCCACCAATGCACAGGTGGAGATTGAGATGGTGAGAGTTCAGTCTCAGGTTGAGGTTCTACTGAAGTAGAAGGATTTTGAGAAATGACTTCTTTATTTTTGACAAAATGATCATCTGGTCCCCTGTTCTTAGGTGGACTCATACAAAGTTTCAGATGAAGGTTTCTGAAGAAAACACTCTAAACTACTGTAACTAAGCTTTCTTTAGAATAAGAAATTACAATGGCTACTCCTCGAAAATGGTGCCAAAATGTTGGGCAAAACATTGGTTAGTTTTTCTATGGTTCAATTAATTACCTCCATTTAATTGTCAACCCGGGGTAGCTCGTAGTCTTGTGAGCAACCGTGCAAAATCTATGCTTGTAATTTCTCCTTCGGAGATGAGTCCCTTGGATTATGGTTTGGGGGTGTTTAATGTTCATTGAAGTTTATGTTTAAACCCATAATCCTATGCTAAGTCTAAGAAACAGGACTGAAAACATTAAAACTCTAAATAACTACCTTGTTGGAAATTACAGAAAATAGGGAAAGTGCTGGAAATAAATTAATCTATTAAAATAATTATAGAAAAATAGGGAAATAGGGAAGAACTCTATTGTAAGTGGGCCCACGCTTCCAGAAGGTTCTACCCATGGTAGAATGTTCACCGGATGCTTAGAGAATACTTTTTACAAGAATAATGCAGAGATTTTTATTAACAGTTTGCAACTGAGAAAATTACATAAAAAGTCTAGGGGTCTTCTTCAAGGGTGGCCTGCATATTTATAAAGTATGCAGCCAACCCTATTACAATTTTAGAATGAATCAACGCATGATTCATTGTTACAATTGTTTGCTTGAATCGGGTAAAATATCATGATATTTCAACGTATTCTATTTCCAGAATATGTTGATATTTGATTTACTCGACTTACAAAATTAATTTACGTAACAGCTAAAAAATAGGTGATGAATCACCTTTGACATTATCCCATGTTTAGTTATGATGCTAAAAATCCTTTCAAGCTAGTTGTCGATGTGTTCGCTCTATTCTACCGACCATAGAGTCATGTTGAAGTTTGACGCTAATGGGAATCAGGCATCATGGTTGAAGAAGTTGGGAAGTAGGTGCCTTTCATTCGCATAACGGGAAGTAGCACCTTCCACCTATGAATAGGCACCTTCCATCGTATAACGAAGAAACCTAAATAGGCGCCTAACAGTTAGGTGTCGAACGGAAGTCAGGCGCTTCAAAGGACTTGGTGCCTGACTTCGTGCCTCTTTACCGATATTCTATAGATGTTTTCCCTTCATTAATTTGTAAGTGCCAGGTCCGAGTTGGACCTCGATGAAAACATGCCAAAATGCAATGATTTCCACTAAATCTACACAAATTACACTTAAAGACAAATATTAGAGAACATGCAAAATAAACTATCAATTATATATATAATTTCCATAAAATATTTATATCTACAAGAATATATGCCGCACATTATGGGGAAAAGAGTACAAAAAATGAGCAATTTTGTGGCTCATCAATCATGACATAGAGCATGTTCTCAATTCATGATGTTTTTTATCCCTTTAACTTTTAAGAGCGGCATGGAGCACATGTTGTAGCCTATGACCACATTTAGCTTATTGAGCACGATGTGGGGCACATGTTGTAGCCCATTTCCACATTTAGATTATTTACAATATTACCTTAGCCAACCACATATTGTGAACCGCTGAATTGCCTTATAAATTTTTATTTCTTTTATTTTTGTACAAAAAATTTTTAGAATAGAAAACAACAGTATAATACAAATATGTCCATATGTTACAAGAAAATATTACTCTTAATAAAAGTAGAGTTTCAGATGGAATCCATTAACCAGGATTGGCTGAATGTTTCCCTCTAATTCTTCAATCTAGAAATATTTGCTTTCTTTAACCTTAGATACTTTGAAAGGGCCATCCCAAAATGAGTCAAACTTTTGATGATGTCCTAGATTAGCTCTCTCCACATTCCACTTCAAAAAAGAGTCACCTACTTTGAAATTTTTAAATTTATCTTTCTTATAAAATTATTCCTTAATATCAGATGAATACTTTTGGAAATCCTCATATGCTTGAGTCCTCTTCTCTTCTAACTGAAGTAGATGTGTCAATATGGTTTAAACTAGACCCTAATAAAACTCTTCTTTTATGCCTACCAGCTTGAGAGTCAATATTTCTAGGTTAATAGGTAGTATTGCTTCTTTGCCATACACCAAAGCATAGGAAGAGGTTTTAATAGACTTCTTGATGGTGATACTATCTGCCCATAGAGCCTGCTCTAACAATAGATTCCAACTTCTTTTGTTATCCTCTAATGATCTCTTTAGAATTCTAAGCAGATTTCTGTTAGTTGAATCTTCTAATCCATTCCCCTGAGGATAGTAGTTGGAGGAATTTTTTATGGTGATGCCATACTTGCTAGCAAACTCAATGTACTTAGCTCCTATGAAGGTTGGACCATTGTCACTTACTATAGCTTCGGGGATACCAAATATTTCAATCAAGCTCTCCATGAAGTCAATTACCACTTTTTGATCTGATTTCTTTGTGGGGATGGATTCTATCCATATGGTAAGGTAATTTATGGCAGTAAAAACATATTTATGTCTTGATGAGGAATTTGGGTTAATCATCCCAATGAAATCCAACCCCCATTGTTGAAATGACTCTTCTACCTAGATGGACTTGAGGGGAAATGATGTGTTTCTGGTAAATCCCACATACCTCTACCATTCATCATAGGCTCTTGTTACCTTGAAAGTATCAGAAAAAATAGTATGTCAATAATAGCCTACCCTAATAATTTTTAAATTTGTGACCCTTCCTAAGAAATATCCTCTAGACAACCTCCCATGGAATTATTTAATGACCTTTTGCTTCTGATCATATTTCAAGCATCTTATAAGGACTCCATTGAGATTCCTTTTATACAATCCTTTTGGAAATAGGACATACTTCAAGGTTTATATCCTTTGTTGTGATGGGTTAAGACCTTGAGGACAAATCCCTATTTGAAAATATCTGGTCATCTGATCAACCCAATCTAAATATCCTGATTGAGACTCTTCGGTCTGGTCTTCTATTGATGATTGACAAGCTAACATTTGTTCTATAACCATATTTTTTTTAACTCTTGGCACAATGCTCTACCTCTGACCAGCTTGGTATGATGGATTTCCACATCATAATCATAGATCTTGGTAATCCAACTAGCTATTTTGTCTTCTAGCTCACCTTGTAATATGAAACTTCTTACATTTGGATGAACTACAAATACCAGGGTTTTACTTTGAGCAAAGTATTATCTAAATTTCTTCAATGACTTCATCACATCAAAGACTTGTCTTTCAATGAAATTGTATTTGATCTGGTACTCATGGAGATTTTGGCTCCAAAAAAATATGAGATGTTCTGCCCCATCATCATTCTTATGAGTAACCACATATGCATAGCTCTCTTCAGCCCCATAAGCGTACATAATGAAATTCTTGTTGAAATCAGAATTCACCAGAACTAGAGCAGTGGCAATGGATTATTTAATGATCTCAAAAGCTTATTTTTTTACTTCAATCTACTTGAAATCTACATTTTTATTCAACGACCCAGAGATAGGTTTCACATTTTGAGCAAAATATGAGATATGAACTTCTTGATAAAATTGATTTGTCTGAAGAAGGATTGCAAAGATTTTTTATTCATGGGAAAGGAAATGACAATAATTGATTTAAATATGTATAGGTCAATAGACATCTCTTATTTGGACCACATGGCCCAACAACTTTCCCTCATGAAATTATTTAATAACCTTTGGATTAAGAGAGATACCAAATTCTCTGCATTTATCAAATACTTGCTTCAAATGTGTTATATGATCTTGTTTCTCATGAGAGAACATAGTCATATCATCCAATTAGATCATAATGAATTTATAAATAAGTTCTCCAAAGGCATAATCCATAGCTCTCTAGAATGTGTCCCCTGCATTGGATAGACCGAAAGGCATTCTCTGATAAGAAAAAGTACCCTATTTGGTGGTAAATGCTATCTTGAATTGATCCTAATATTTCACCCAAATATGGTTATAACTGGAGAAGTCATTTAACAGTGAGAACCTTTATTCTCCTACAACAACCTATAGAATTTGGTCAATCTGAGGGAAAGGGTAGTGATCCTTCAATGATGCTTGGTTGAGGTTCCTAAAATCTACACAGGTGGATGTCTCCGCTCTTCTTCCTCATAGGAACCAAGTTAGCTACCCATGTGGAGTGCTTAATGGGATATATAATTTTAGCCTTTAGTAGTTTGAGTAGCTATTCTCTCATTATGGATTCAATTATAGGATTCACATGCCTCTACTTCTATCTGAAAGGCTTTACATCTAGTTCTAGCTCAATAGTATGTTGGATCACCTTTTTTTCATATACCTTAAGATATTTATATGACAAGGACACAATATCTTGGTATTATAGGTATAGGAATTTAATCTCCTCTAACTCTGCTGGAGAATAGTGGATACCAAATTTGAGCTTCTTTCCTTCCTCATTTTTGATCTCTTTATAGATTTTTTTGTTGATCTCCATAGCTTTGGACTTCCTCCTATCTTCATTATTAAAGAGGCTTTCAAGTGTGACCAACCCTCTTGGGATATGATTGTTTTTTATTTGGATAACATCTTGTTGGTCTATCTCATCTAGGACTTCCTCTTGACATGTGGATAAACAAGCCTCTCTCACTAGGAAATCAATGATTTATTCATCACTCTCAAAGACCTGCCAGAAGATTTATCTATTTGGGACTATGAGCCTAAAAACCATTTTGATTCTTTTGTCTTTAGCAACTCCTATATCTGTAGAAGGGTTGAAATTGGATCCCCTAAATTCCAAAGAGTCATCATTATATTCTAACTTCTAGTAACAAAATGGATGTTGTGGGCATCAAAGGATTTCATCAAATTCCATAGCCTTTATTCGTATACCTCCAGGTAATGGTTATTACTACTGCATCTATCTCTTACCTTATTTACTATTACCTAAAAGTCACCATATATATTCAGTATCTTGATATCCATCCTCTCAGCTTGCATTAACCCTAAGAATAAAGCTTCATACTCTGTAGCGTTGTTGGTGCAGGACCATGTTAGTATGTATGCAAAACTCTTTACACCTTCTGATGGAGACTGCAAAACTACACTGACACCAACCCTATTTTTGCATCTTGCACCATTAAAGTACATGATCCAAGTCTTTGTTTCTTTCAAGGACTAGTTGGAGATAGCAAGGACCTTTCTCTCTACTTCTAAAGAAATGTTATATGTGCCCATTCCTATTCCAAACTAGCTATAATCGTCTCTGAATGGCAATTCATCTTCAAATTTTAATTCTTAAAAACTTTCTATTATTTCAAAATCATCTAGAGGTGTGAGGTTACACATGTCTTATTCAATCTTCTCAATGTGATAAGTCACAAGCTTCTCAAGTGTGATCCTTATTCTCTTTTCCTTGAAGGGAATCATCATACTAGAGTAATCCAAGTACATATATCCTCCTAATTTGGTAGTGAAATCTTTGGAAAGGCATAGAAAAAAATAGGGCTCTAGGTCTACTACCACAATCTCTTGCACAATGGTCACCTCTAGGGATCTATGCAATCTCATTAGTACATCTTTTATTACTCCAATTATCTTTACCACTATCCCATCCAATTGAAAAACTCCAGGATAGGATATGGTATACTCCATATCCATATCCTTGTAGACTACTTTGGGCATAACCATGGTGGAGGCCCCTGAATCAATCATACAATTGCAAACTATCCAACCCTGCATCCACAAAGAAATGTATAATGGAGGGGGTTTATTCTTTAAAGCAGTAGGAGAAATCTTATATTTTCTAGAAGACACACTCAGTATGGTAGTAGCTTGCTTTTCTTGGGGATTTTTACTTAAATAAGTCTTCAACAGATCTATTTGACCAGGGATAAAGAGAGTATCATAAAGGCTAGCCTTACAAGGTATTCTTTTCATCTCTTCCACAATGTTATACTTTGATTTCGCTGAAGTGGAATTCTTAGAATTTCTCTCTGGCTCACCATACTTCATTTTGTATTTTTGTGTGGCTTATATCCTTTACATTTTAGTTATGGAAGGAAATATTAGTTTCTCTTGAGCTTCACTTTTAGATTTCATAATTTCCTTATCATTCTCCTTGTCATATATCTTAGGGAAACTAATTTATCTTTCTTGATTTTTAGAGAGTGTACCTCTTTTTTCAACTGCTTGAGGAATAGAAAATTGGTCATTATTTTGTAGAGGAGGATCTTTCTTCTTCTAAGAAGGGACTTGAAATTGACCCATATTATACAGATCAATCTACAATGTCTTCTTTCTAGATCTTGTCATGAAAAAAATAAGTCTCTTTTCATCAGGATCCTTCCCAACCATGATCTGGTTTGGTTATCAAAGTATATTAACTCTACCTTTCTGATTCCTCTCTACCTTTTCTATGGCTTTCTGTACATGATGCTGATACATAACACATGACTCTGAGTCATGTGGATCATTACACACAAGACACCATACATTCACAAGACTAGTTTCAGAGGAATATTTTAGATCTTCTTGAATCACATTAACTCTGATTCCAACACTATTGATGGTACTAGGCTTCTGATATCTATTGAAATAGGGAAATATTCTTTGTTGTGACCTCTCTATATCTCTTTTCTCCATATAATTCATCTTGTTATTGAGAGTTTTTAAGGTATCAAGAATATCAAGAAGCATAGTAGATTCTTGAGGTGCTTGAGATGGAAGAGGAGGGAAAGGAACTAAAGTAGATGATGATTTGGGAAGGGAAATTGGAGTCATATGAGGAATTTATGATGACAGAGGAGGAGGGTCCATGTAAGAGGACGTATTTACCTAACCATGGATATTAGAAATTTTATATCAGTAAGGCATCACAGTCTTTAGGGGTAACCTCCCTACATTGATAAGGATATTCTCAGCCTAAACAACTACATTGTAAACCTAGAGAAAGGTATATATCCTTGAATGTTGAGTTTGTAAACCCAATTTTAATCCAAGGACTTTGATGTAGTACATAAAAGCAAGGGTTGCAAATGACATGGCTTTAGGTGGAATCCTCTTCCAAGTTCTTCAAAATCTCAGTTTGAAGTTTGAAACCGATTCTTGTTGATGTTTTTGCATGGACGTAAACTAATTTAGAAGAGAGAAGAGATCAAAAAACACTTTGAATTATTCTATAAAGGGCTCTACTAATTCATCCCATGAAGTAAAGTTATTGTCCTCTAAGATCCTGAACCAATGTAAGATTTTCCCTCTTAAGGATAGGGCCAAGATTTTGACAAGAAAATCTTTATTCTTTATGTTATGAATTATTGCTAGATTTAGAATATATTGGCAATGCTCATAAATGTTTTTACCCAATCCATCATAGGTAGGAATGGCTTTGGATACAACTTGGAGAATATCATACATATGAGCAAGTATTAGGGACCAATTGTATTCCAACTAGGATAATTCTACATGGGATGATATGGGGCCACATTGGCATTATTGGCTATATTGTTAGCCATATTTCCAGTTGTTGTTCTTATTGGAGGTGGTCTTAGAGGCACCTCACGTGGAATTTTTGGAGGATTTTTTTCTGATTGGAAATTTGGGTTCAAATTTCTCAAGACAGTAGATTCTATCAAAGGGAGCTCATAATAGATAAAAGACTTTGGATTATTCTTTGTAGATGACCTTAGTATTCATGAAAAAATATGAGCTATCAGAAAGGCTTTTATAGATTCTTGCATTTAGGGAGTCACCAGGTGAATTTATTGATTGTTGCTTGATAAGGTTACAACAATTCACCAATTATTGATTCCTTTGGAAAAAGGTAAAATTAGAAATGGTCGGTTAACTAATGTTCTTGTTAATAAGTCCCATTGAGCATACCAAAGAATTTTGGGATTCAAATTGACATCAAGTAAAATCTTGAAACTACAATTGTTATCTTCTAGTTATCTGATTAAGCATGCACTCGCTAATCACAGTTAAAACCTCAATATTAGATGGATTAAATATTGCTCTAATCCAACCTCTAGAGTAGGTTGGTATTCCTTGTCAACTATTATGTTGAATCATTTAATCTTAGTTAAATATTTAAAATATATGGATAGAAATGAGTTTAGGGTTAAGAAATAGTAATCAAACAATGGTCAGATAGAGCTAACAACATAGGAATCTATAGGAATATGCCTTTGAAAAAATAATTTACAGTGTCCCACACTTGAGATTAACAACATTCAAAACAGGTAATCTTCATCATTATAAACAAAATAGAGATATACTTCAAGAATCTATTTTAATATCAAGATACTAATAATCCAAATTAGCAGAATAAGATCAATATCAAGATTTAACAAAAAATAACCTCTCAAAAGCACAAATTTAATTATGAAAAATTTCAAATGCTCTAAGCTAGTAATCCAATATTAGTAGAATAGACTAACCATAGTAGCAATAGTAGAAAAACAATTCACAGCTTGAATATCTCAAATATTACAAAAGACACTAGTCTAAGGCAAACATCCAAGTAATGTTTCTTTCTATTGATTTGAAAAAAAATAGTACACAGTAGGGCAAACAAAAAATCTAGATACAACCCTGAAAAATGAGGGTTCAACCTCATTTTATAGTTTTTACATGATTAAAAATTAAAAGAAAAAAGTGAAACATTACAAGAAGAATGAAATGCCAGATTAGCTAGATGTTGAGGTGATAGCCTCTTGTTTGCTTTTGAAACTAGAAGAAAATGCATGATATTGTTCTTCTTTGCATCTCGACCCCTGCAACTTGCTGGTATTTCATGGTGGTTTAGCTCTAGGCTATCAAAACTACAATCTAGATCATTTGTCATTATTTTAAGAATAATCCAATCGTAGATCAGAAACTGACTATAATCCTTGGTTCTTGGCATCATTGATGCTTCACCTATTGTTTTTTTTGATCAAATAATTCATGTCACAAAGGTTTTTCTTTTATATGCTTGGAGATCATCAAAATGAGTTAACTATCAATCTACTTATGAATGACCAATATTAAAAATTGAAAGTCATTGATAGCTTCGTAGTGTAGAACATGTTGTAGCCCACTTCTCTTAACAACCTGTCATATCATTTGACCATTTTGACCTTGGGTTGGAGCACATAAGCCTCTAATGCAAAAATACACTTTGAGTTGCATGCGATGGAACATGGCACTAGTCCACTTGATTTATCTTTCAAATTATTTAAAACTTGCTTTGCGTTTGTGTTATATAACCAAATCTAAAATGTGTTGTAGCCTATGCCTTGAAACTCATGCATCTAAGTTTTACTATGGTTGATCATGGGGTAGAGCATTGCTCTGGCCTGCACGAGATATAACATAAAACTTTTCATATAAAAGCTTGCACTAGCCCATGAATTCACTCTTCATCTTTGCAATGTTGACCACTTCAACCGTGGGCTGGAGCATATGTGCTACACCACTAAAAAATACACTCGAACTTATGTGGGATAGAACAAGCTTAAAAATAGTCTTTAACTTGTGTGATCTAGAACAATATGTGTTGTGCCGTGATTCGAAAAACAATGATGTCAGGTTTGACCAATGTTGACTACAGGCTAAAACCAAGTTCTATGGTGTGCAATATGGAGCATGTTGCATACCGCTAATATTTGGATGAAACTAAAAATATGTTGTAGCCCACGATTCAAAAATTGCTAAGTGCAAACTTTGACCTCTTTGACCGTGGGTGGAACACCTTGCACTGTACCGCTAGGAAATACACTGGATCTTTCATGGGGTAGAACATGCTCTTCATGCCTTGGAAAATATTACAAAATTTTTCTAAGGATGTGGTCGTTTTGCACCTATAGTAGCATAGTTAAATTACAGGTGAGACTTTGCTTTCTTTGCCAAGTCATGTCTTTTGTAGTGATTTAGGCTCATGCATGTTTACATCATTAATCACTCTAGATTATAACTCATGAATAAACTTGTGAACCCTCATCTTCTCATCATAAGTAGGCACATAATTAAGTAATTACACCAACTTATTATAGTATATCTCCACTAATTTAGTTCCTTGCCACAGGTTGGTAAATTCCTAAAAATTTAAGGCATAAAAATATTCTATGAGAAACCTCTTTTTAAATATTTCAACAAAATATTTCTATTTAATATCAATAGGTTCAACCTTATTCTTCTCATAGTAGGTTCCCCACAAATCTAAAACAACCCATTCTAAGTTGATTATGGCTAAAACTATTTGGGTTCCTAGGTAATAACCTTTTACTATAAAATAAACTTCTAATTCTCTCAGTCAGGCTTTAGTGGCATCCCCTTCACCTTCTCCACTAAACTTGGAGATACAAATATTTTTCAAATCCCTAACAATTTAATTTTATATAATGAATCTAACTTGTAATTGTTCTACAGTTAGTCCATCAACTTAGCCAACCTCTAAGTCTCTGGCTTGCAAGTTTTGATTCACAATAGTTTCCAACATTTGTCTCATCTGATCCTACATGGCAGAAATCATAGTAGTGAGGTCTTCTACCTCTCTATTGGAATTTTTTGGATCCCTTCTTTGATATCATTTTGTCGAGTTTGTCTAGTTGAAGGTGTAGGCCTCTCTTTTTTGGCCTTAAGTGGTATTTTAACCTAGTTATATCCAAGGAAAGGATTAGGTGATAGCTTCACCTTGAGCTGTACCACTAATTCAAGCCACAATACAAATTTCTTCTACTAAAAGCATAAATAATATAATTAGGATGGTATTCCAAGGTTATATAACTTCAATACCTAAGTTCATACTTATTATATGTAAGGTATCATAATGTCTCATTTACCCTTGGGATTAATTCCCATTAGATTCTTATAAGTAGGAGATTCTAGGCCTTCCTAGATTAGCTCAAAACTTAAGCAAACCTTCACTAAAGGACATCTAAATCGCTTTAGCACATAAGAAGCTTTATACCCTCATACCTAGAGCTCTGATACCAAATGTAATGTCTCAAAATCAAGCTCCAAAAAACACATAGAAAAGAAAAGACTTTTTTTTACTAAGGAGAGGAATTCATAGATCCCAAACCGATCTTTGATTAATCTATTAGTTTAAAATCACTAAGTTTCCCTATTATACTAAAGAGTTACATCTCACCAAATACCCTACCACAAATCTATCTGTGTAGGCGTATTATGTGTTACCGCAAGTAAGTGTATCTATCCCATTATTCTTGATGAACTAAACTTATCACCTTAAATTAGTCGAAAGTATATGCCCATCACCATACCATACACACGTTCATCTATGTAGGTATGCTGCACATATTGCAAGTTAAGCTATCCATATCATCTCCATGATGAGCTATATTAATCCAGATGTAATATTTTAGTCTACTTAGTTTTCATTCTTCCTAAGGGGGTCTTAATTCCCTTAGGTCTTCCTACGTTCACCCTAAGGGGTCTCAATCCCTTAGGTCAACCTCTAAGATCTCCCTAGAACTTATTTCTAAGGTTTCTTTTATGTTTAACCAAGAAATAAGAATAATTCATTTTATCTAATCAAAGAGCATACAAAAGTATACAAGGAATGCTAAAAAGAAGAGACATATAAATGAAGTAAGTGATAAATGAAAGAGAAAGAGTTAACTAGAGAAGCATAAGTGGTTCATAAAAATAATAATAAAAATACATCTTCCAATAATTCAATGAGTTATTACATATAAGAAAGTATGGTAAATCCTCCATACTTTAAAATAATAACATAATACATCATTTTCATCCAGGATATCTTCCCACAATTCTAGTCTATTTGAGCATAAGTAAATCATTGTAAAAGTAAGACAAACCAATGTATATGACCCAACTACCACCTTTGGTCCTCCATGTATCTCCTTCGATATTTTGAGGATAGTAGGGGATCAGGGCACTCATGGTTCAGGATAGGCATACCTCTAAATGAATTTACTATGTTCATTGTCAAATTGCAACAATACAAATTAAATCAAAATATCTAACCATCTATTGCATAGTCGATATCACAAAACCACCACTTTTATTTTCTCCTCTTATTACCCAATGAGTCTTCCAAAAAATATAGCTAGATTACAAGTCCCACTTTAATGAATTTCTTTCCAACCTTTATTCAATAAATTAAAGTCCCATACCTTTAATAATTAAATAAACTAGGTTCCTTTTTTCCCATAAATCAAGTCTTACTCTTAATTTATAAAATAAACCATCTTTCCTTCATTTCATAAATTAAAGTCCCATACCCTTAATTTATAAAACAAACTCTTTTCTTCTATTTAATAAATCAAAGTCTCTATTCTTCAATTCATAAATAACCCAATGTTCCTTTATTTCATAAATCAAAGTCCTATACCCTTAATTTACAAAATAAACTATATTTTTTTTTATATTTCTATAATTCAAAGTTCCTTCTTTAATTTAATTAAAAATAAAATAATTAAATAAAATATTTGAATTATTCTTCTTCAGTGACCAACTCAATTTAATAATTATCAAGAACTCATAAGGTCCACTAATTTACCCAACCAAAGGATGGAGGTTTCAAATAAATAAGAGTATAGAAGAGCAAAAAGGGCATAGTAGAGACAATGATCGACCAACCTTATAAGACATGATCAATGACCAAGATGCCACGACTAGCTAGAGATGGCAACACCTGACTATGGAGTAAAGTATATAGAAGGGGTTCAACTTCACTTTATGATGTAGCCTAGAGTTAAGGATCATCACTGACTACCTACGTACATGCAGAAAGAGCCTTGATAAGATCTTAGTACAAGGTTTTATTAGCTAAATATAGAGGATGATGGTTATAACCAATGACTACTAGGGAGCCTAGCCTCACCATATGCCAACCTTTAGGAACGTAATCGACATCTACACAAAATCTCATATGAAAGGTACACTTGGTTTTAGTTTTCTCTACATTACATGGCTTTCGTAGTAGTCGTAGTACTTTAAGCTACCATAGTTATCCCAAACATGGCTTCCACATGCTCTAGAGCTTGCCAAAGGATGTACCACCACCATACACAAAACTTGATAACACTAACATAGTGGTATCTAAGCCACAACTAAATCCTCAACATGGTAAACACATCATGATATCAGATTCCCTACAGAAGGTCACCGAGATAAGGAAAGAAATAACAAGCAGGTTTGGTTATTGAGAGCCAACAACTTTCAAGATTTTTTAAGGTGACGTTAAGGAGATACAATTTTATTCTCAAATGTAAGGATCCCAAAAACTAAGGAGGAAATTAGCGATGACCACAACCAGAGGACATCGGTCCAAACAAAGCAAGGATAAAACTAGACAACCGTCGCTAACATTAGGATGACATTCAATGAAGGATCTATTTTCGAATAAAAAGGAGAAGCCATATGTTTGTATCTACCAACATGTAGTCTTTCAAATATTTGCTCTCTTCCTATGTTGAGCTTTTATATCTAGAACATGTTGGAAATATTAATTATATTGGTTGTCATTGATGTCAAAGGAAGAATTATCTTCAAGGCTGAAATAATAAAGTGCAAGGAAAATATCTTCAAAGGGTACATGGGACAGTGTCAAAGATAAAAAAGTTGTCAAGGAAAAAATATTCTCCATGGTTGTGTTTGCAAGAAAAAGACAAGGCTTTATTTGGTTAGAAAAAGTTCTAATTGCAAAGGCCCAAAGGTTAAAAGTTTAAATTATAATATTTAAATATTTTATATTTAAATTATTATAATTAAATAAAAATTGAGGGGATAGAGTTCTCCTATGGATAGAGGTCCACGAACCAGAGTAGAGGGCATATAATTCTCCTATGGATAGAGGTCCACAAACTATAGAAGAAGGGATAGCGTTCTCCTGTGGGTAGAGGTCTACGAATCAATGTAGAGGGGATAGAGTTCTCCTATGGATAGAGGTCCACAAACCAAAGTAGAGGGGATAGATTTATCTTGTGGATAGAGGTCCATGAACCAGATAAAGGGGATTGGTGTCTCCTATGGATAGAGGTCCATGAACTAGAGCATAGGGGATTGAGGTCTCTTGTGGATAGAGGTCCACAAAACCTAAAGTAAAGGGGATTGGTGTATCATATGGAGTGGTGTCCACAAAACCTGATACAAAGGGGATTGGTGTATCATGTGGAGTGGTGTCCACAAAACCTAAAGTAGAGGATATTGGTGTCTCCTGTGGAGTGGTGTCCACAAAACATAAAGTAGAGGAGATTAGTGTTTCATGTGGAGTAGTATCCACAAAACCTAAAGCAGAGAGGATTGGTGTCTCCTGTGGAGTGGTGTCCACAAAACAAAAGTAGAGGGGATTGGTGTCTCCTATGGATAGAGGTCCATGAACTTGAGCATAGGGGATTGAGATCTCCTTTGGGTGAGTGCCCATAAAAATTGTAATAGGGAATTGGTTCCCAAGAGATTTTTTAGTTTATAAGAAATATTTTCTCTGTGGACATAGCCCACATTAGGTGAACCATGTTAATCTGTGTCTCTCATGTGCGTGATGATTTACGCATTGTTTCATTACTGCATTGATATTATTGTTGTTATCATTTTGAAAGAAAAGTAAAAGTTTTGTGTTATATTGTTCACCATCCCTCTCAGTATAAGCTTGTGTTCTTAAATTGGTATCAAATCAGGTTCCTTCAGGGAAGCTTAATAGCTTGAAGGAAGATCTTACAAGAACACACATGGCCAAGAAAGGCAAAAGAAGAACCATGAGACCATATCCTCCTAAGAAGGAAGGAACACACATGGCTATGAAAGAAAAGGAAGATGCTCCAATAAATGGAGAGAAAGAGGAAACTATGGTGGACATAGAAGAAGAATGTTTTGTTTGTGGTAACCTTGGTCACAATGCAAGACATTGTCATGGGTTTAGTAGTAGTGAAGATGAATAGGAATTTATTTATGAAAAGAAAAATAGGCAAAATAAATACAGGTATAAGAGGAAGATATTTTTTGGAAATAGCAGTGATGAAAGTTTCTCTAATAGTGAAAAAGAAGATGCTCCTATTGAATACTTGTGAGCAAAAATTCATGTATCAAAAAACATTCATTTCTCTTCCATAAATTATCAATCTGGTAAGTCCGTAAGCTTACAAGTGTCACACGTAGTATATGCTTGCAGTGTTGGGGGAATGGGGAAAGGATTCAGTTGTACCTTATTTAGTTTGGTGGGGGATATTTAAACATTTCAATTTCAGCCAAACTAAATAAACTAAGTGCGGAGAATTTAAATAAATAAAATACAATGCTGGAAATAAAATGCTGAAAATAAAAACACACACCTAAATTAAATAAAGCAAGAACTAAAGCAATAAAATAATTTACAGAAAATAAAGAACAAAAATAAATAGGGGAGGACTACTGTAGGGAGTGGGCCCAAGCTCCCGTAGATAGTCCGCCCAACTAGCTGCGTAGAGCTTGTTCAAATAAGAGGAATTGCACTCTTAAAAAATTTGACAAGAAATAAAATAGAATGATTTCTCCATAAAATTTCTCTCTTTCTCTTAGGGAAGACCTGTGCATTTATACAATGCATAGCCTTCCTCTATTACAAATTTAGACAAGTCTATTTCAAACTTGTAGTTACAATAGATATGCAATGAATATTGCATCCGTTCAATTATAAAAATCATATATTAATTAAAACAGTCACGCACTAATTTTATCGTCATGTAGGATAAATCAGGCATGTTCTATTTTATCATAACAGAATATTTCTGGCAAAAAATAATGGATGTCTTATTCTACTTTAATAATATTGCATAAAATAGAATATCTCCCACATTGATTGCTAGAAAAATCGTTGCTCTTGGTTCATCCGTGAGCATGAAATAATAATGCTCACGTTACAAAGGTATCCAGCCAATAAAATAATAGAAGTGTTCATTATATTTTAATAATAGTAAATAAAATAAAATATCTCCTTTTTTTCTTCAAGTGCAACCTCCTCCTTAGCCCATTGGTCAACCGATCAAAGCTGGCTTGGTAAATCTTTGCAAAGTATGGAGGCGTGGAGGTGCCTTCTTCATGAGGAAGGCGACTACTTTGTTGGGTGCCTTACTTATAAGGAATGTGCCTACTCCTACTGGGCACCCTCATTGAAGAGGAAGGTTCCTACTTCTGTTGGGCGCCTTCCTTGAGGAGGAAGGAACCTACTTCTACTAGGTGCCTTCCTTGAAGAGGAATGTGCCTACTTCAGCTGGGTGCATTCCTTGAAGAGGAAGGTGCCTACTTCTACTGGACACCTTCCTTGAAGAGGAAGGCACCTGATCTCATGCCTTAGTCTCTAAAAGTAGAAGTATGCCAGGTCCAAGTGGATGTAGACTAGAAAACACCATATTAGTAGCAAAACCTGCATTTATACACAATTCCCACTAAAAACACCAATCAAGCATAATACCAGATTTTCTATCAATTATATGCATAAGTTATATAAAAATTCATCTCACATGCTAATTAAACCAGTAATGATGCCCCTTAATAGTGTATAAAAATGTACATTTTTGGGACTTATCAAAGACCAAGTAAAAGAGAAAGAAGATGCACCTGTTTTCAAAAACCAAATTGAAAAGAAAGAAGATGATCCTATTATTGAAGACCTACAAAAAGAGAAATATTCAAAAAAGGAAGAAGCTACAGTTGAAATGAAAAAGGAACTTGAAGAGCTAAAAAGGGAGAATCTAGGATTGAAGGCTCAAGTACAAGAAGATGGGAAAGCAAATGCAAAGCTTCTACAAGATCTCATGGACCTAAAATTTAAGGTTGAAGAGGCAAGGAAAATTGAAGAAGGTATGGTTGAACAGTTGAAGGCAAAAGAGCTAGAATGTGAAATATTAGAACATGAAGTGGTTTCTCTAAGGATGGAAGTAAAATATTATAATGATAAGCTACATAGATTTGAGAAAATCTCAAAAGAGTTGGATGACATTATCAAGGCACAAAGATCTCCATTTATCAATACTAGACTTGGTTTTGAAGAAGGACAAGGGAAAAAAGAAGAAGAGTCAAGCTCAAGTTCAAAAGAAATAGAAGAACCAAAAGTGATTGAAGAAGAACCTAATACCTATGTCAATGTATTGAGAGGTGATAGTATCAAAGAGGAAGCAAACGATGCACCATAAAAAAGAGAGATCATCATAGAAAAAGTAAAGAAAGAATAATGAGATTAAGGCAAGATGAATATTTCTTCCAGGGTTATTATTACTCATGTAATCAGTTTGGTCATAAAGTTGTGTATTTCATGACTCATGGAAAAAATGATTATGGCTTCACCAAGAGAAACTTCAATTAATTTGAAGATGAATATTACTTCTAAGGTTATTGCTACTCATGTAATCATTTTGTTCATAGAGTTATACATTACAAGGTTTATGACATAAATAGTTATGGCTTCACCAAGAGAAATTTCAGATCATTTGCACCTTCCAAGGACTACAACATCAAGTGTTACAATTGCAATAATTTTGGGCATAAAGCAAAGTGGTGTAGAACAGAGTTTATAGAGCTTTCAAAGACAAGCAAGGACAAATATGTTTAAAAGGCTCAAAAGGGCATGGCTACAAAAGTTTGGAAAAAGATTTAAAAAGAAGAACATTGTAAGTTGGGAGTAGCTTTAATCCCATCCCATAATTAATCACCTCAAGAAAAGGAGGTGGTGAGGGGGCTATGCTAAAATATCTTATTTTTAGCCCCATGGAGCCCTTTTCCATTGATGTCAAAGGGGGAGAGATTTCAGTAAGGGGGAGTAGCTTCTCAAGGGGAGCAGTTTTGGTATCTAGTTGCACTAAAAGAATATTTTTTGAAAGGGTTGCCATCAATGAAAAAGGGGGAGATTGTTGGAAATATTAAGTATATTGGTTTTTGTTGATGTCAAAGGAAGAATTATCTTCAAGGCTGAAATAATAAAATGCAAGGGAAATATCTTCAAAGGGTACATGGGATAGTGTCAAAGGTACAAAAGTTATCAAGGCAAAAAGATTATCCATGGTTGTGTTTGCGAGAAAAAGACAAGGCTTTATTTGGTTAGAAAAAGTTCAAATTGCAAAGGTCCAAAGGTTAAAAGTTTAAATTATAATATTTAAATATTTTAGATTTAAATTATTATAATTAAATAAAATTTTTAAAAAAAGGGGACGACAAAGAAGCAAAATAAAAAATTATTATTTCAAAATTCTAGCACCGACATCATGAAATCGAAGGGCAAGGACATATATATATGGAGCATAAATTATTTGTGAAGGCTAAGGTGGAGTGCAAGCGCCATTCGAAATATTCCATTTGCATTTCATTCATGGAGGTAGAGAGGAGAGAAAGGACAAAGGCACACATTTTTAAAGGATGAATTCACAATTCAAAAGGGAGTGCATATGGTGGAAGTTTCATCTGGGCAACTAGCCCAGACGGTAGGGAGTCCCTATGCTAAGTCATTGGTGGAGAAGAGGTCACAGGTTCAAGGCATGGTGGGAACATTTTTCTGAAGGTTTTTGCTAAGAAGGGAGTCGCATGGTGATGGGTTGTCGTTAAGCACATCATTAATTCTCAATGAATTTGTCAATCCAAGGTGGTGTCCAAGGCTATTTACGAGAGAAAGTTCAAGAAGGGTTGTAGTTCAGTTCATTTGGAAGCAGTAGGTCTTATTTGTGGAATTGATTGTGTGGGGGTTTTGTGTCACTTATACCCCTAAATTGCATAAATTGAACTTTAATCTATTTGCAAGAATGAAAACTAATTGCTAATTGCAGAAATGAAACCCTAGTTACAGTTGCAAGAATGAAATCTAATTAAATTGCAGAATTGAAACTCTAGTTATAGTTGCAGAATTGAAAGTCTATTTAATATTGCAATAATTGAAATGAAGCATAAAAACTAGATCCTATCAATGCTCTGTAATAGAAGTTCGTAAATCTTATGTGCAGGGTTTTGACAGCAAAAACAAGAATGCAGGGAAATTACAAAAAATTGTAAATTGCTAGAAATGGAAATTTGTAGTGAATTGGAAAGTTGCTGGGAATGAAAAGAATAACCAAATCTTCCACTAATAATATCACAAAAACATTATGAACAAGAATTAAAAAACTAGGAATGTTAGCTGTGCAAAAGAATGAAAATGACAAGTTCACAACTTATTTTGCTACAACAAAATCAGAATGAAACCTATCTGTCAGTCCTCCTCCTAGGTCTGGAAGTGGCCAAAATCCTTTCTTAGAAGAAGGTTTGAATTCTTATTTAAGTCTTACTCACACTCAGACATAACAAAATGGAATGAAACTGCACTTTTATTGCTTCAGAAACATAATTACAATTCTGCTGAAATATGTTACAGGTCTGAAATCACTATTCTATTATCTCCCTATTTATTTTCTATCTCCTCTATCTAATAGCTCAACCTGGACGAGAGCTATCTTTTATAGATGCCTAAAATCTAATTACAAATAGAAAATATGTTGTTCCTGATATCCTACAGAATTTCTTGGGTTTATCCTAGAAGAGGATCAATTTGATCTTTTCCATAAATGGTGGCTTTGGACGACAAGGACGATAAAGTTAGATGGGAGATATTTTCCATTAACTTTATCAACCTTCTTATCCCATTTTACATCACCAAAAGTCAGTCAAAAAGTGCTTTCTATTCTCATTTCAAAGAAATTGTGTTCATTCCAAAGACATTGTGTTCATTTCGAAGACACTGTGTTCATTTCGAAGACATTGTGTTCATTTCTAAGATCTTTAGAATGACCAACTGTGTTGACTCCAAATGGTTTTGGCTGCATTTCTCAGGTCGATTAGCCCTTAGGATCAGATTGTAATAGTCTTCATTCTTCCTTGGATGTGAATTTCATGCCTTGCCATTCATTGGCAGCTGGCTGGAATTTATATGGAAAAACCAGTTTTCTACTGCACAATAATAAGTCTTTTTACTATTTGCTGAATTTAGAGAAACTAATGCTTAATGATCATCAAAATAAGACTAGTGAAGTGCTGCTGTCAACCTAAGCATGACAAGACAACATAAAACTATACAAGAACTGTTAAAAATCAGAATATAATGTCCTTAACACTTCAATCATGCAAATAATTAATACACAACATATTAAATCAACTTAACTAGCATATAAGATAATTCACAAGAGTTTTAGGCAGTTTTAACTATTTAAAACATGCTATAAATGAGGCTTATCTAGGCCTCATCATATGGCAGAGGCAGTTGACATAGAATTTTGTGTACTTTGATTATTATGTGGGTAGCTAGCCCACACGGTTGCCTAGCTTGCACTAGGGCATGGTCTAGCAAGAGGTGGTAGTTTCAAATCACGATGGTTGCAACAGTGAGGACACAAAAATTTTGAATTAAATTTTTCCTAAGGTCTAAGGTATGCACTCCATTTTCTTGCATCAGTGAGTCATAAGGTTATAACTTTTGTTTTATCATTTGGGGTCAAAGGACAATGTGAAAAAATAAATGTAGATCTTTATGAGTGGTTGTATAAGGTGCATGAGATAGATTTAATTTTGTGATTCACACCTTGAGATATTGAGTGCATTGAAAATCCTTTTATTTTAGTAGGAGGTATAAGGTGTATGTGGTTAATTTAAATAATTGTAATTTGTACATTGGGTTATTGAGTGCTATAAAAACATTATGGTGTGTTGAGAATTATTTCTTGTGAAAGGAGTTATAAGGTGCTATTGTAATTTGATTTTTTATTTTAAATATTTGTATGGTGGAAAATAAATTTTGAGGGGTTTTTTTATAATTGTTAATGCTTCATCTTTTGAGAACAAAAGGAGAGTCATAGAGCACTATTTTTAGATTCTATTGTGCACATTTTTTAAGGAGAAATTTAATGTGGATGATTTGAAAGAGAGATCTACTAATTAGTTTTGAAGTGGCACTTTGAAAGGGAAATTATTTTGAGACAAATTTTTGATGACACATCTTCATCAAAGCAAGTTAAGAGGCATGGTGATATTATTCCTTCTTTAATATGTTTGGTTGAGCAAATATATTTGAATAATAAGGTGGAGAAATAAGGATTTTATATGTGCATTGTTGGAATTATTTGTGCTAGGGTTTGTGAAAGAAATTGTGCATATTTGTTGAAATAAATTGAAAAGAATTGTGTTAAGGTTTGTGAACAAATTGTGCATAATTGATCAGTAAAATTGGAACCAAATGTGGTAGGGTTTGAGAACAAATTGTGCAGCATTGTTGAATTAATTTGTGAAGCATTTGGGCATTGATTTGAGTAACATTGAATGTGGATGGGCAAGAGTTAGAGACTAGTTTTGTGAAGCAAATTTGTGCATTATTGTGTTTGATATTTGAGAGAAAATTTGCAAGGAACATAAACCAATTTTGTGAAGCAAATTTATACACTAGCTTGATTTGATTTAAAAGGAATTTGCAAGTAGAGATCTAATATGAATAATGTGAGACATGTGAAAGCGACAAACTTAATAAATGTGAAGAGAACATATTGAGCATTTGCATTGCATATTATTCTTTATATGTTATTGAAAGAATTCTAGGTAGAATATGTTTGAATTGGCTAATTGAAGAAAGCATTTATGAAAGAGATACAAGCATTATTTTGAACATCATTTGTGTGCAATATTTGGGATTAATAGAGTATATTTGGTGACCAGATTTGAGCATGTGTTTTGAGTAGTTGTGAGATGTTTTGAGCAGGTCTTATGAGAAGGCTTGTAGGCAGATTTGTGCAGATTTGAGAAGATTTTTTGAGTAGATTTAAGTGAACCTTGTGTAAAGAATTAGATAAAATTTTAGAAAGTCTTGTGGAAAGGCTTGGGCAAAATTGAGAAGAATTGATGATCTTATTTGAGGTAAATTTAAGCAAGAAATAGTAAGCAACTTTGAGCAGAGTTGAGGGGATAGAGTTCTCCTATGGATAGAGGTCCATGAACTAGAGTAGAGGGGATAGAGTTCTCCTATGGATAGAGGTCCATGAAACAAATCAGAGGGGATAAAGTTCTCCTGTGGGTAGATGTCAACAAACTAGAGTAGAGGGAATAGAGTTCTCTTGTGGATAGAGGTCCACAAACCAAAGAAGAGGGGATAGAATTCTCCTATGGATAGAGGTAGATAAACCAGAGAAAGGGGATTGGTGTCTCCTACAAATAGAGGTCCATGAACTAGAGTATAGGGGATTGAGGTCTCCTATTGATAGAGATCCACAAAAATTGAAGTAGAGGGGATTAGTATCTCCTGTGGAGTGGTGTCCATAAAACCTGATGTAAAGGGGATTGGTGTCTCCTATGGAGTGGTGTCCAAAAAACCTAAGTAGAGGGGATTGGTGTCTCTATGGAGTGGTGTCCACAAAACCTAAAGTAGAGGGGATTGGTGTCTCCTTTGGACTAGTGTCCACAAAAATAGACTAGAGGAAATTGGTATCTCCTGTGGATAGAGGTCCACAAAATTGAGCATAGGGGATTGATATATCCTTTTGGTGGGTGCCCATAAATATTATAATAGGGAATTGGTTCCCAAGATATTTTTTGAGAAAGTTTATAAGAAATATTTTCTCATTGGGTGAACCATGTTAAATCTATTTCTCCCATGTGTGTGATGATTTGTGCATAATTTCATTTACTACATTGTTATTCTTGTTTTTATCATTTTGAAAGAAAAGTAAAAGTTTGGTCTTATACTGCTCACCTCCTCTCATTATAATATTGTGTTTTTCAATTGGTATCAGATCAAGGTTTCTTCAGGGAAGCTTAATAGCTTGAAGGAAGATCTTACAAGAACATACATGGCCAAGAAAGGGAAAATAATAACTATGAAACCATACCTTCATAAGAAGAAAGGAACACACATGGCTATGAAAGAAAAGGAGGATGCTCTAATAAATGGAGAGAAAGAGGAAACTATGGTGGAAATAGAAGAATAATATTTTTTTTTATGGTAACCTTGGTCACAATACAAGACATTGTCATGGGTTTAGTAGCAGTGAAGATGAACAAGAATTTAGTTATGAAAATAAAAATAGGCATAGTCAATACAGGTATGAGAGGAAGATATTTTTTGGAAATAGCAGTGATGAAAGTTTCTCCGATAGTGAAAAATAAGATGCTCCTATTGAAGACCAAGTAAAAGAGAAAGAAGATGCACCTATTGTCAAAAACCAAATTGAAAAGAAAGAAGATGATCCTATTATTGAAGACCTACAAAAAGAGAAATATTTAGAAAAGGAATAAGCTACATTTGAAATGAAAAAGGAACTTGAAGAGCTAAAAAGGGAGAATCTAGGAATGAAGGTTTAAGTACGAGAATATGGGAAAGCAAAGGCAAAGTTTCTACAAAATTTCATGGACCTGAAAGTTAAGGTTGAAGAGGCAAGAAAAATTGAAGAAGGTATGGTTGAACAATTGAAGGCAAAAGAGCTAGAATGTGAAATATTAGAACATGAAGTGGTTTATCTAAGGATGGAAGTAAAAGATTCTAATGATAAGCTACATAGATTTGAGAAAATCTCAAAAGATTTGGATGACATTCTCAAGGCACAAAGATCTCCATTTATCAATATTGGACTTAGTTGTGAAGAAGGACAAGGGAAACAAGAAGAAGAGTCAAGCTAAATTTTAAAATAAATAGAAGACCCAAAAGTTATTAAATAAGAACCTAAGACCTATACTGATGTATTAAGAGGTGATAGTATCAAAGAGGAAGCAAACAATGCACCAAAAAAAGAGAGAGATCATCACAGGAAAAGCAAAAAAAGAATAATGAGATCAAGGTAAGATGAATATTTATTCCAGGGTTATTGTTACTCATATAATCAATTTGGTCATAAAGTTGTGCATTGTAGGACTCATGGAAAGAATGATTATGTCTTCACCAATAGGAACTTCAATTCATTTGAATATGAATATTACTTCCAAGGTTATTGCTACTCATGTAATATTTTTGGTCATAGAGCTATACATTGCAAGGTTCATGATAGAAATAGTTATGGATTCACCAAGAGAAATTTTAGATCATTTGCACCTTCCAAGGACTACAACATCAAGTGTTACAATTGCAATAATTTTGGGCATAAAACAAAGTGGTGTAGAATAGAGTTTCTCAAAATTTGAAAGACAATCAAGGACAACGATGCTCAAAAGGTTCAAAAGGGCATGTCTACAAAATTTTGGGAAAATATTGAAAAAGAAGAAGAGCATTTTAGAATTTCCCAAGAGTAGAACTACAAAGCATTACAATATTTGAAGGAACAAAATAGAACTGATTGATTTATTCCATGGATCAACTTTGTATAAATAGCAAAGTTGATCATTGAGAGCCGTTGGATTACAACAACTCATCAAATCTGATCTAGACTATACTGAGAGTTCACCTGACTCATGGAGGAGTGGAAACTCAAGTATGTCTATCCTAGTAGAACTTAAGAGAATAATTACTTATTCTAACACCCCCTTAAGTGATACTAGGGGTGTATGATACAAATGAGTCCCGAAAATAGGGCCTGATGAGGTACTCATTTACAATATATAGATGGTGAAAAACCTCTTGGGAAAAACCATCTATCAAAAAATAAAGATAGAGGCATGTCTTCGGATGGCGAAGATTGTCCTCATGAAAAAAATAATGAGTCCCGACAACTTGGCCTGATGAGGTACTCATTTACAATATATAGATGGTGAAAAAACCTCTTGGGAAAAACCATCTGTCAGAAAAATAAAGATAGAGGTATGTCTTCGGATGGCGAAGATTGTCCTCATGAAAAAAATAATGAGTCCCGACAACTTGGCCTGATGAGGTACTCATGAACAATTTATACTTTAGGAGAGATGATAAAAAAACCACATGGGAAAAAACCATCCTCCAAAGAATACAACAATAAGAAGAAAGGAGAGGTGAAAGACCTCTGTTGTTTTAATGCAATTGTTTTACTCCAAGTTTCTCTCGCAACTGAATGTAACGCGGAGAAGGAAATGACTTGGTGAAGATGTCTGCAATTTTATTTTTAGTGGGAATATAGTCCAAGTATATTTCCCCTCTCTGAATATGCTGCCGAATGAAGTGCATGTGAATCTCAATGTGCTTGGTGCATTGATGCTCAACTGGATTGCATGCAATATGAATTATGCTCTGATTGTCACACCAAAGAGTAATAGGTTTGTCATGTGAAAAACCAAATTCTCTTAGTATCTGATGAAGCCAAAGAGCTTCCTGACTTGCCAAAACTGTTGCCCTGTATTCTACCTCTGTAGATGATAAGGCCACTGCCTATTGTTTTTTGCATAACCAAGCAATTGGTGAAGAACCAAGACAAAAGACATAGCCAGAAGTTGAACATTTGTCTTCTACTGAACCTGCCCAATCAGAATCCGTGTAACCAATGATATCCATGGATTTTCCCTCATATAAGAGCCCAAAGTGAGGAGTTCCTTGCAAGTAGCGGAGGATTATTTTTGTTGCTTGCCAATGACTGAAATGAGGTTGATGTGAGAATCTGGATATCAAGCCAACAACATATGAGATATCTGGGTGAGTATGAGTAAGGTATAACAGACTCCCTACAAGCTGATGGTATAGAGTTGCATCACATAGAGGGGATGTGCAGGAAGTACTTAGAGTGACTCCAGACTGAAAAGGTGTAGGAGAAGGTTTGCAATCTATCATATTAAACCTTTGAAGAAGGTCTAGAGTGTATTTTTGTTGACATAATGAAATTCCTGCATCTGTTTGATTTATTTGAATCCCAAGGAAGTAATGAGCTAAACCCAGATCAACCATTTCAAATTTTTTAGAAAGGGAGTCCTTGATAGTCTGAATGTGAGTGATGTCACTACCAGTGAGTAGTAGGTCATCAACATAGAGAACAAGTATGGTGATTTTTTCTTCATCTCTCCAAATGTAGACTGTGGCATCAGACTCACAATGAGAAAAACCTGAGGAAAGAAGGAAGGAGTCCATTTTTTCATACCAAGCTCTAGGAGCTTGTTTGAGGCCATAGAGAGACTTCCTTAGCCTACAAACAAGGGAGGAGTCTTGAGTGAAACCAGCAGGTTGTTCCATGAATATATCTTCCTTTAAGTCCCCATGTAAGAAAGCACTTTTTACATCCATTTGAAAGACATGCCACTTTTGGGAAGCAGCTAGAGCAAGAACCAGTCTAACAGAATCCATTTTGGCAACTGGTGCAAAAGTTTTAGAATAATCAATCCCTTCAATTTGAGAGAAACCTTTGGCTACCAGGAGGGCTTTGTGTTTGTCAATTTCTCCATTAGGTCCATATTTCATTCTGTAAATCCATTTACAATGAACTAATTTCCTTCCTTTAGGTAGGGGAACTAAATCCCAAGTTTTGTTTTTGATTAAGGAAGAGAATTCATTCTCCATGGCATCATCCCATTATTTAATACCAGTTGCTTCTTTGAAGGATTGAGGATCTGTGGAAATGGACTGACAGACAAGACCAGTGCCTACGGAGTTGCCTAATATGGATGATGGAAGATTTTGGATGTAAGGAGTAGCTTCTTTAACAATGGTGCGGGCCCATTTTGGCATAGTGGAAGGAGTAGTAGGAGTGGCAGGATTTTGAGTTGGAGTTATAGGTTCCTCATATTGATCATTAATCTCTAAATTAATCTCTAAAGTTGGTTCTTCATTATATTGAGGCTCTAACATTGGAGAAGGCTCAAGAGAATCAATGGTGGAAGAGGATGGTTGAGGATATTTATGAGGGAATGTTTCATCAAATTGGACATTCCTATGAAAAATACCTCATGAGTTGTGGGATCAAGGAGCCTGTATGCTTTCATTTCCTCACAATAACCAAAAAATATGAGCTTTTTGCTTTTCTTATCTAGAGCCTTCCTTTTCTTCTTTGGGATATGTGCCCAAGCAGTACACCCAAAAATATTGAAGAAAGAGACATCAGGTTTTGAGCTAGTCCATGCTTCCTCGGGAGTCAAATGGCCAAGAGCTTTATGAGGTGTGTGGTTTTGAATATAGTTTGCATAGTTAATTGCTTCTACCCAAAAAACTTTTGGAAGATCTCTTGAGTGGAGCATACAGTTTGCCATTTCCTTTAGAGTTCTATTTTTCCTCTCTGCAATACCATTTTGCTATGGATTATGGGAGACAGAATGTTGATGAATTATGCCATGACTTGATAGGAAAATTGAGAACTCATTACTGAAGTATTCCCCCCATTATCTATATGAATTTGCTTTATTTTGCAAGAGGCCTGATTTTCAACTAAGGCTTTGAAGATTTTGAAGTGGGATAGAACATCACTTTTGTATTTTAGGAAGTAGACCCAAGTTCTTCTGGAAAAATCATCAATGAAGGTTAGAGCATATTTTTCTCCTTTGAAAGAAGGCTCTGGGAAGACCATCAAGTCACTATGGATTAACTCTAGAGGGGATGAGGCTTTTAGAGAACCACTTGGGTGGAAAGGATCTTGATGTTGCTTTCCAAGAGCACATCCAGGACATACTCCATCAATAGAAGAGACTTGAGGTAATCCTGTTACCATTTCATGGGTGTTCAATTCCTTTAGGTAGTTATAACTGAGATGACCAAACCTTTCATGCCAAATTTTGCTTTCAAGATCTCCATGTGCAACAAAATAGGAGGCCCCTTCTAGATTTTTGAATCCTTTGAAGTGAAATAGGTGAGTGTTGTGATCAATATCTCCTTTGGCTATGAGAGAGTTGGGGTCTTGAAAGTCTCTTATCTCAACTCCTATTGGTGAGAAGAGAATTATTTTCCCCTTTCCAGAAGTACAAATATGATAGACGGAGAGGAGATTTGTTGCAATGTTTGGAACATAGAGAACATTATTGATAGAACCACCATCAATGGATATGTCACCTTTTCCTTTGATTGGGATAAAGGATGAGTCACCAACTTCTATGCTACATGTTGAACTTGAGGAGATTGAAGTGAATGACTCATCTGAGGCAGTCATGTGATGAGTTGCTCCAGAATCAAGAACCCAATATTTTGATGAAGTGTTTGTGGTCTTTCCTTGAACATTTAGGGCTTTTCCTATCTGCTTCTTAGTGTCTATATTTTGATCCTTCATTGTTGCCTCTAGTTGTTGTAATATTTTCCAGCATTTGTTTATAGAATGACCATTCTTTTTGCAGTGAGTACAAGTTATGGGATTCCTTTATTTATTTTTGAATTTTTCTTTAGTGGATGCTACTAAGGCTTTTGAGGAAGAGGAAGAGATCTCATACTTTGCAAGTTTGGTTTCTTCTCTAGTTAGCCTATCACAAAATTCCTCTAAGGAGGGCATTTTAAAACTTGCACCAAGAGCATATTTTGTAGATAAAAAAGTGGTTGCAAAAATTTGAAATACACCATTTAATTTAGAAATAATTAGATAGATGCATTCTTCTTCTATTTTTTTCTTGCCACTACCTTTGTATTGAGTGAGGACTTCTTTAAATTTGGTGAGAAAGTCAACAATATTGTTGAAGTCTTCAGGAGATAATGTTGTTAATTCTGCCTCTAGCTGCATTGACCTTATTTGATCTACTTTTCCAAATAGGTTCTTTAGTTTTTGCCAACATTTCATATGATGATTTTACAATCCGTAATGTGAAACCATAAGCTTTCATTTATATTGGTGCTTATAATACCCATTGTTTCATACATCTTCCCTTTATGAACAAAAATTTCATATTCTTTTTCAAATTCAGGTTGCTTCTCTTCTAGCAGGTGTGTGAGCCCTTTTTGAGAAATGAGATTTAATATTTTAGGTTTCCATGTATGATAGTTGTGAGGGGTGAGTGGATCAATTGTATTCATTTTGCCAAAGAAAATTGAAGTGAACCAATAATTCCCCCCTTTAACTTCAATTATATTATTTAGAGAATGCAATGGATCTTATAAAGAAGGAAACAAAAGCCTTTAAGAAATACCAAGCTCCTCAAATTACCCGCCCTAACGAGAGGGAAACTATAAGTAAATGAGGAGTTTTGATAAAGCTAAATAGGCCAATTGTATATTGCCAGGCCTATATATCTTTTCTTCTCAATTACTCGCCCTTACGTGAGGGAAACTATAAGTAAAGAGGAGAATTGATACTTGGAACATAGGCTTTTAATCATCCAGATCTTAATATCGGATTCGTAATAACCCGCCCTTACGTGAGGGAAACTGTAAGTTATTAGAAGTCCAATACTAGGAAGATAGGTGATTAATAAATTTTTAATGATCTTGTTAAGGTTATTAAAATTTTTATTAAGTAACAATATTGAAGGATTAAATTTTTTTTATTAAAAATTTAACTTAAAATAAATATCCTATTAATTAAAAAAGGAATATTTTCTTAATAAAAGGATCCTTTGAAGTTGCTCCTCAATATTTAACTTAACTAGTAATTATATCAAAACAAAAGTAATTAGATTTTAATATTAATTCTATTAAAGAACATAGTAATAGGAATAAGATCAAAATAAAAATTATAGAGGCAATGACCAAAACAACAACAAACCCCCCTATGAAGCTTTTAGAATAGGTGCTAAATATTGCACCTAAAACCCCCCACCCCCCAAAAATATATTTTTTATTGAGATTACAATTTTATCCTTTTGATTTCTTATAGTGGCCAAGGAAAGGCACTAAAAGAAAAGGATATAAGAATTTTTAGAGGGTTACAAATTTATACAATGAGTAGAAGTATTATTCTCGCTCGAGAAAAAAATTTGAAACCCTAAGATTTGAAACTTAAAGTAAATATAACATTATTTACCAAGGATTTTAGAAAAGAGACGTCACGAGAGAAGAGGCAGCGAGGTAATATTTTAAAGCCTTCAAAGGCTACGAACTTCGTTGTACCAAGGAATGATTAGCTCAAAACCAAAAAAAAATATTAAAATTTATACCTGATTTAATGAGAGACTTCAGAAGAGACGTCAAGGGGCAGCGAGGAAGATTTGAAAGCCTTCAAAGGCTTCAAACTCATAGGGGTTTGGCACACATGAAAGACGTTAGGGAGGTGCACCACAATCCTAGCTACTATCGAAGATGATAGGGAGGCACACCAGAATACCAGTTGCTATCGAAGACTTCAGGTTTTGGTGCACACGAAAGATGTCAGGGATGGCACTATGCAGAGAGGCTCCCAAAAGATGTCAATGATTGCACCACTTGCTATCGAAGACATCAGGTTTGGCACACAGAAGACATCAAGGATGGCGCTATGCAGAGAGGCTCCCAAAAAGATGTCAATGAATGCACCACCAACTTTGAAAGCACAATGAAGGCTACGGAAGACCTTAGTGAAGGCACCACACCATATACTATCAATATTAATGCTCTATATTGAAGAACCAATATGCAAACATAGGTAAAAAAAAGTATTTCGAGTATTCACAGAGGAGAATAATATTTTAAGCATTGACTTGATGAATATATATAAAAACAATCGAAACTCTTCTCTGAAGCATCGAGGGATGAAAAAGAGGAGAAGCTTCGAGATAACTTGAGATGGAAAATCTAATATTTCGATCATTGAGATTTAACTAGGAAATACTCGTTGAGAAGACGAAAGTCTCATACGTTGTGCACCATATAAAATCATTGGCAAAGATGCCACATCTTATAAACAATTAATGGACTTTGGTGTTTTTTTTTAAATAACCAAATGTCCACTTAATTTGGATGCAAGAAACGTTGCATTTATTTGTTAAATATTTCACGAAGTTAAAATATTTTCCAACATAAAAAAACCAATGATTTAATTGATCACCAAATATGATATGCCTTTCAAACTTTATCTCCACTACAGAACGAAACACAACGATGGCTAAAAAGGAGCCAAAGCAAGCATGCATTCATGGATTAACATTGCCAGTGATGGCTATAAGGAGCCAAGCAAGCAAGCATTCATTAGGAGAGAGTAGAACAAATAGGCATACGAGGAGAACAATAAAATATGGAAGGCAATTATAAATTTCAAAATCTATATATTTTGCAGTGTAAGAGTAGCAATTTTAATATTTTTTGAAAAAAATTGAGGAGAATATTTGCATAATATGGTAAAATAAATCTAGACAAACTATTTAGATATTACCATAAACAAATTTCTCTAAAAAAAATTGCAGATATAAAATGAGCAATCTACAATAGATATAAAAACCTCTTTCCCTTTTTAAAAAACAAAAGATAAGAGATAATGAACCAGTTCATGAAACTGCCTTCAAGAGAGAATGCCTAGCAGAATCTATCCTGCTCTGGTACCATGTTAGAATTTCCCAAGAGTAGAACTACAAAGCATTACAATATTTGAAGGAACAAAATAGAACTGATTGATTTATTCCATGGATCAACTTTGTATAAATAGCAAAGTTGATCATTGAGAGTCGTTGGATTACAACAACTCATCAAATCTGATCTAGACTATACTGAGAGTTCACCTGACTCATGGAGGAGTGGAAACTCAAGTATGTCTATCCTAGTAGAACTTAAGAGAATAATTACTTATTCTAATAGAGCATTGTAAGTTGGGAGTATCTTTACTCCCATCCTATAATTAATCATCTCAAGAAAAGGAGGTGGTGATGGGGCTATGCTAAAATATCTCATTTTTAGTCTCATGGAGCCCTTTGCCTTTGATGTCGAAGGGGGAGAGATTTCCGTAAGGGGGAGCAGTTTTGGTATCCAGTTGCACTAAAAGAATATTTTTTGAAAGGGTTGCCATCAATGAAAAATGGGGAGATTGTTGGAAATATTAAGTATATTGGTTGTCATTGATGTCAAAGGAAAAATTATCTTCAAGGCTGAAATAATAAAGTGCAAGGCAAATATCTTCAAAGGGTACATGGGACAGTGTCAAAGGTACAAAATTTGTCAAGGAAAAAAGATTCTTCATGGTTGTGTTTGCAAGAAAAATACAAGGCTTTATTTGGTTAGAAAAAGTTTTAATTGCAAAGGCCCAAAGGTTAAAAGTTTAAATTATAATATTTAAATATTTTAGATTTAAATTATTATAATTAAATAAAAGTTTAAAAAAAAGGGACAACAAAGAAGCAAAATAAAAAATTATTATTTCAAAATTCTAGCACCGAATGTTAGAATATTTACATCTTCCCTTAATGTCTAAAGTCCTAAGTCATTAGACTTAGTATTTAGGAAGTTTTATTATTAGCTTATTCCATGTTTCTATTGATTGTACCAAGTCATTTATCTTGTAGTAGATTAGGATACTACGTATAGGTAGAGTTTGTTGGTCAAGTATTATTCCTATTTGATTTGTGAATCATGATAAGTTTTCTCTCATGTCTATTCTAGTGATAGAATATTTTAGCGATAATGGTTAGAGGATTCTATGGCTTCTAAAGTCTATATAAGATTGTAAATAATTCATTTTAAATAAGATGAGCATTATTTTTTATCTCATTTTGGTATCAGAGCGTCTCAGGTTTGCTCAGACGGATCAAAACCTATGGAGAGTGGTGTGAAGAGATCTGAAGCATGTACTTTGTCAAAGAAACTCAAGTGTCCAACACTCATCATATTTGCAAGGAGTCGAACATTGTGTTTGATCATAGAAGAGTGACATCAAGAGGCTTTGCCACTAGAGTGAGCTAAGAATAGCTTGAGTAAATCATTCATATATCACATATCTTGAGGTATTTTTTTATGAAATTTTTGGGGTTTTTAGATAATCGCATCAAGAGGACATAGTAAAAAGTTTAGGTAATTTGGAGCTCATTTGCTAATTTTATTAGCATTTTGAGTTTTGAAATAAAATGGTTGTATAAGGTGTAAGAAAGGGTATTTTCTTCTAAAATTTTGGGAGAAATTTTATTTAGATAAAATCGTCATTCAAAAAAATTTTAGGTCATTTGGATCTGTAGTGATCGATTTGTGTGAATATTGATTGTTTCTTCAAAAAATCCTAGATTCATAATTGTGATAAAAAGGAAAAAGTAAATTATCACATATTTTTCACCTTTGTGAATTTTCTTCTAAAATTTAGCGGGTTTTCATATTATTGTCTCAGGAATACAGAGTTTAGTTTTCAAGTTTTTTTGAGTTGTATGGATTGATTTATGTGAAAAACATTGAGGTTGTCTCAAAAAACACTCTAATATTTAGAAAGGTTGAAAGTAAATTGATCACATATTTCTCATTCATATGAATTTTCTTCTTAAATTTAGTGGGTTTTCAGATACGTATATCAAAATACAACTGTAAAAATTTCAATTTGTTTTAATCAGTATTGGTTGATTTATGATAAATTTGGTGCTTGAGATTTTGGTAAATAAAAAAAGCATGTATTGTTGCAATCAGAGGAAGGAGGTGATTGTGTAGTAAAAGAAGTTCTGCTGCTGCTCTTTATTACAAAAAATATTGTATTAGAAGCTATATACATTATTCCAAAGTTTTTTTATTGGTATCAATGGCTATCAATAACAACCTGCCCATTCCTGAGTTTAATGGATTGGACTATGAGTATTGGTCTATCAAGATGAAGATATTACTCATAGGCAAAGGTTTGTGGGACATTGTAGAAGAAGGCTACACTGAACCAGATGATTGGAATACCTTGAATTCCATTGATAAGAATAATAATAAGGATACCCAAAAGAAAAATTTATTTGCTCTCTACCATCTCCAAGCAGCTTTGGAGAAAAGCATATTTCTAAGGATTGCTTCTTGTTCAATATCCCTAGAAGCATGGAATGCCTTGAGAGATAGCTATCAAGGGAGCAATCAAGTGAAGAAAGTGAGACTTCAAAATTTGAAGAGAGATTTTGAGAATCTCAAAATGCAAGAAGATGAAAGAGTAGGAGATTATTGTGTGAGAGTCAAAGTAATTGTAAACAAAATGGAGACCCTTGGAGAAGATATAAAAACTAAAGTTGTTGTGAAGGTGTTGAGAAAAATTCTTCATAAGTGGAATCATATTGCCATTATATTTGAAGAATCTAAAGATCTTTCTACTCTAACATTTGATGCACTAATTGGTTCTTTTATGTCACATGAAGAGAGACTCTAAGGCTCTACATCATCAAGATTTGGAGGTGATGAAACAACATTCTCATCCAAGGAAGGTGAGACTCATGGCAATACAAAAGGAAAAGGACAAGGACGAGGAAAAAGGAGAGGACAATATTCAAGGAGAAGAAGAAGATGTATATCAAGAGGTGGCTACCAAGGAAGAGGAAGAGGAGGTGACAATTCAAATGAGTCTTGTTATCATTGTGGCAAGCTTGCTCACTTTGTTAGAGATTGTAGACTAAAGGCTTCTCAAGAAGGGAGAAGTAATAATTATGGAAACTATGGAGAAGAGGAAGGAACTTATTCAAATTTGTTCCTCACATATGGAAAATCAAATCAAAATCTTAATGAAACTTGTATTTTGGATACTGGTTGCTCAAATCATATGAGTGGCAAAGAAGAGTTATTTGCTACAATGGATTCCACATACAAGTTCAAGATCAAATTGGGATATGACAAGGCACTACAAGTTGAAGGCATTGGAGCCATGGAGGTTCCAACAAATGAAGGCATAAATAAGGTAAACAATATCTATTACACTTCTAAACTCCAACATAATTATCTTAGTGTTGGATAAATTATGGAAAAGAACTATAAACTTATTTTTGAAGATGGAAAATGTGTAATTTTTGACAAAAAAAATGTAATAGAGTTGTCACAAATGTACCTATGACAAAGAGTAGGTTATTTTCTCTTAAATTTGGGGAACAAGGAGGTGCTCAACTTGCTAGTGTGGCCATAGAAAATCCAAGTGTGCTTTGGCACTTGAGATATGGTCATCTTAATTTTTTAAGCTTGAAGTTGTTGAATTCACAAGCTATGGTGTGTGGATTACCAAAATTGAAGAGCACAAGGAGGTGTGTGAAAGTTGTATTTTGGGAAAGCACTCAAGAATAAAGTTTCCAAGAGATCAAGCATGGAGAGCAAACCATACACTATAATTGGTACATTCGAACATTTGTGGTCCAATGCATACCAAAATATTGGGTAACAATTCTTACTTTCTTACTTTCGTTGATGATTTCTCTAAAATGTGTTGGATTTATTTTTTGAAAACTAAGGATGAAGCTTTTGAATGTTTCAAGGATTTCAAAAATAATGTAGAGAATCAAAGTGAGTATGTTGTAAAAATTTTAAGGACTGATAGAGGAGGAGATTTTTTCTCAAATGCATTTCTCAAATATTGTAAATATTGTGGTGTCAAAAGATAATTCACTACTGCCTACACCCCACAGCAAAATGGTGTGGCATAAAGGAAGAACTGCACTATTGTAGAAATGACTAGATCAATACTTCAAACAAAGAAACTCAATAATATGTATTGGATTGATGCTGTTAGAACAAGTGTTTACATTTTGAATAGGAGTCCCACTTCTAGTTTATATGGGATAACTCCATATGAGGGATGGTATGGCAAAAATCCAAATGTAAAGCACTTCAAATTTTTTGGTTGTCTTACATATGCACACATTCCTGATGAGACAAGAAAGAAACTTGATCCCAAAAGTAAAACATGTATTTTCATTGGGTATTGTGAGTCTTCAAAGGCATATAGACTCTACAATCCAAAAACACACAAAGTTGTAATCTCCAGAGATGTAATTTTTGATGAAGGGGAGTATGGGGTCATAAAAAATATTTTGTTGATGATGGATCTCAATATCAAAGCTCCTCTCAAGTGCAGCCCATTAACAAGAGCAACAATAGAAGTCCTCCTCCAAGTACATGAAAGAGTTCTAATTCAAGTACAACAAGTGATACTCCAAGTTCTTCTCCACAAAGATCAACAAGGTATTCTCCAATGTAAGTAGATCCACCATCAAGATGTAAGAGAACACTTTAGTACCATCCTTATTTTCAAATGTTGGACAAGAATTTTAAAAGAAGGTACACTAGAAGTCAAGCTAGTGAGATGAATGAGGTTTGCACATGTATGGTGATGAAGACTCCCAAGAACCTAAGGGAGATGTTGTAAACTACATTTTAATGACTAGTGTAGATCTAGAGCCATATAGTTATGAAAAAGCATGTAATCATGATGTATAGCAACAAACCATGAAAGAGGAAATGACCTCTATAAAAAATAATGACACATGGGAGCTAGTGGAGATTCCTAAGGAAAATAAATGTATTGGATGTAAATGGGTCTATAAGACCAAGTTAAATGCTGATGGGAGCATTGAAAGACACAAGGCAAGGCTAGTAGCAAAAGGGTTTACTCAAAAGTATGGGATTGATTATGAGGAAACCTTTGCACCGGTGGCTAGACAAGAGACCATTAGACTAGTACTTTTCTTGGATGCCCACAAAGGGTAGAACATTAAACACATGGATGTTAAGAGTGCCTTTCTCAATGGGTACTTGAAATAAGAGGTGTTTGTGCAACAACCTCAAGGCTTTGAAGAACAAGTAAGGAGAACCTTGTCTAAAAATTGAAGAAAGCATTGTATGGACTAAAGCAAGCACCAAGGGCATGGTACTCACGCATTGATGGCCACTTTCAAGACTATGGATTCACTAGGAGCAAAAGTGAACCTACTCTCTACTACATGAAACAAGATAAGGATATCTTTTTTGTGTGCTTATATGTGGATGATCTAATATTCATGGGTAGTAGTGCTAAAATGAATGAGGAATTCAAACACTCCATGATGAAAGAGTTTGAAATGAAGTATCTAGGTTTGATGCATTACTCCCTAGGAATGGAGGTACATCAAACATGAAATGGGATCTTCATATGTCAACACAAATATGCTCATGATATGATAAATACATTTTCTATGGAGCAATGCAAGTCAGTTGCAACTCCAATAGGTCATGGGATCCAATTAAGCAAAGAATATGGAGCACCAAAAGTGGACAAGAACACTTGTAGGAGCATGGTTGGGAGTCTAATGTTCCTCACCAAAACACAACTAGATATTCAATATGTTGTCTCTCTAGTATCAAGGTATATGGCTGATCCATATGAACTTCATCTACAAGCAACTAAAAGAATTTTGAGATATGTAAAGGGTACAATAGATTATGGGATCCATTACCACAAAAATTATGATGTAAAATTAGTTGGCTTTAGTGATAGTGATTGGGGAAGCAACATAGATGATAGAAAATCTACTTCAGGGAATTGTTTTAGTCTTGGGTCAGGATTAATTACTTGGAGTTCTAAAAAACAAACTACTGTTGCACTATCATCTACTGAGGTTGAGTACATAGCAATCACAAATGCTAGTTCCCAAGCCTTATGGTTGAGAAAAGTACTTGAATAAATAGGTGAGAGACAAAGTGGTCCTACCAAATTGTATTGTGACAATATGAGTGCCATACAATTGGCACATAATCCTATCCACCACAATAGGTTAAAACACTTCGACATGAAGTACCACTTAATTAGAGACATGGTGGAGAAAATTGTGACTGAACTAAGACACTGCAACACTTTGGACAACATAGCAAACATCTTCACCAAAGGAGTTTCTAAAGCTTAGTATTTAAAGTTGAGAGACTTTCTGGTTAGACCTCTCAACTTTAAGGGGGAGAATGTTGGAATATTTACATCTTCCCTTAATGTCTAAAGTCCTAATTAATTAGACTTAGTATTTAGGAAGTTTTATTATTAGCTTATTCTATGTTTCTATTGATTGTACCAAGTCATTTATCTTGTAGTAGATTAGGATCCTACGTATAGGCTGAGTTTGTTGGTCAAGTATTATTCCTGGTTGATTTGTGAATCATGAGAGGATTTCTCTCATGTCTATTCTAGTGATAGACTATTTTAGCGATAATGGTTAGAGGATTCTATGGCTTCTAAAGTCTATATAAGATTGTAAATCCTTCATTTTAAATAAGATAAGCATTATTTTATCTCACCAACATCATGTAATCGAAAGGCAAGGAAATATATATATGGATAATAAATTATTTGTGAAGGCTAACGTGGAGTTTAAGTGCCATTTGAAATATTCTGTTCGCATTTAATTCGTGGAGGTAGAGATGAGAGAAAGGACAAAGGTACACATTTTTAAAGGATAAATTTGCAATTCAAAAGGGAGTGCACGTGGTGGAATTTTTATCTAGATAGCTAGCCCAGACAATAGGGAGTCCTTGCGGTAAGTCACTGGTAGATAAGAGGTCATGGGTTCATGGTATGGTAGGGATATTTTGCTAAAGGTTTTTTTGAGAAGAAAGTCGCATCACAGAGGCAGTCGACATAGAAGTTTGTGTGCTTTGATTTTTGTGTGGGTAACTAGCCCACGTGGTAGCCTAGCTTGCGCTAGGACGTGGACCAATAAGAGTTGGTAGTTTCAAATTGTGATGGCTGCAACAGTAAGGGCACATAATTTTTGAATTAAAATTTTCCTAAGGTCTAAGGTATGTGCTCCATTTGCTTGCATTAGGGAGTCATAAGGTTATAAATTTTGCAAAGGATAGTGTGAAAAAATGAATGTAGATCCTTATGAGTGGCTGTATAAGGTGCATGAGATAGATTTAGTTTTGTGATTCACACCTTGAGATATTGAGTGCATTGAAAATCCTTTTATTTTAGTGGGAGGTATAATGTGTATGTGGTTAATTTAAATAATTGTAATTTGTACATTGGGTTATTGAGTGCTATAAAAACACCCATGATTGCTCAATATTTAAGATTAGCCTTGTTATATGAGTCTGTGCCTAGGGTAGTCAACCCCAGAGCCAATGTTAAGTGGTCTCCACCTCCTACGGGTTGGTTTAAGCTTAATTTTTATGGAGCAGCTAAGGAAAATCCTGGAACAGCAAGCGCTGGTGGCATTGTACGAGATCATAATAGGAATATGATGCTTGCATTTTTTGAATATTTGGGAACAAGGACGAACAACGAAGCTGAAGCTAGAGCTATGTGGAGAGGCCTTCAAATGACTCAAGACTTAGAAGGCAATTTGATCATAGAAGGAGACTCTATGCATGTTATAAATCTCCTCAATAATTGGAAAACACCTCCTTGGAGGATTAAAACAATTTTTGAAGAGGCTAGGATCCTTTTCCAGGGAAGACATGACATAAAAGCTCAACATGTCTTTCAAGAAGTGACAAAATTGTTGATAAGTTGGCCAATTTGGGTGTTTATGGTGACATAATTTTCAAATGGGAACACGGTGTCCCAAGTGGAGTAGAGGAGCTTATTCAACAAGAATGCCAAGAATGATAGTCAAATTTACCAACATGGAAGGCACTGTAAGTTTGAAGGTTAGGAGTATTCCTGTCTCTTTTTTGAATTGGACTCACAATAAAAATTATCTGAGCTATCAGTCTTCATGGATGTTGCTTGGAAATACCACAAAGACTAATGGGGATAGTCACATGTCAGATAACATGGCTCCTAGTCATCTTAGTAATTTGATGTTGGTTGATAATCATAGGGAAGGAAAGAAACGATAATATAAGACTTCAAACCAAAGCCACGTGGACCACCAGATAGCCAGCGCCATAAATCTAGCTAGCAGGTTCACTTCTCCAAGGCTGATTGGCCAAGATAGTATGTGGTACCAAAGCATGTCATATACGAAAGAAAGCAATTACCAAATAATTATTAAGAGTAACTATCAATACAAATCTTGTGGGAGTTTTTTTCAGTACTCTGCTATGTGTGTCTGCAACTTTTTGTTTCTCCATTATCTCAAGGAAGGGATCCATGTCTGTTTCTTTTTTGTAATTATGATGCATGTGTGTTTTCTAGGGGTATACCCAAAATGTTGTATGGGAAGTTTCTTTTGATAACAGGCTATGTGCCTTACCGGATGTAATGGCTTTGGCGGCATGTAGATTTTACATATATAGGATCCTTAGTAAGGATATGTTCATCAACAACCCTGGGCTGATTTTTGTAAAATATTTTGGGTCAACCTGTAAAACCTGATATTAATGCTATAGTATCTTATCTACCAAAAAAAAAAAAAACATTATGGCATGTTGAGAATTATTTCTTGTGAAAGGAGTTATAAGGTTTTATTCTGGTTTGATTTTTTATTGTAATTTTTGTATGGTGAAAAATAAATTTTGAGGGTTTTTTTGATAATTGTTAATGCTTCATCTTTTGAGAACAAAAGGAGAGTCATAGAGCACTATTTTTAGATTATATTGTGCACATTTTTAATGGAGAAATTTAATGTGGATGATTTGAAAGAGATATCTACTAACTATTTTTGAAGTGGCACTTTGAAAGGGAAATTATTTTGAGACAATTTTTTTATGAACATCTTCATCAAATCAAGTTAAGAGGTATGGTGATATTATTACTTCTTTAAGGTGTTTGGTTGAGCAAATATCTCTAAATCATAAGGTGGAGAAATAAATATTATATATGTGCATTGTTGGAAATATAAGTGCTAGAGTTTGAGAATAAAATTGTGCTTCATTGTTGAATGAGATTGGAAACACTTGTGCTAAGGTTTGTGAATAAATTGTGCATCATTAATTAGTGAAATTGGAACCACATATGCTAGGTTTTGAGAAAAAAATTTGTAGCATTTTTGAATAGATTTGTGAAGCATTTAGGCATTGATTTGAGTGACATTGAATGTGAATGGGCAAGTGTTAGAGATAAGTTTTGTGAAGCAAATTTGTGCATTATTGTGTTTGATATTTGAGAGAAAATTTACAAGGAACATAAACCATTTTTGTGAAGCAAAGTTATACACTAGATTGATTTGATTTAAAAGGAATTTACAAGAAGTAGAGATCTGATTTGATGAATGTGAGACATGTGAAAGCAAAAGACTTAATGAATGTGAAGAGAACATATTGAGAATTTTGGATTTTGAGGTTTTTCAGGCATAAATAGATGAGGATAATCCAGAAGAGTTTGATGACATCTTAGTCAATATTCATCTGATCCCTACACCCCATCATCTAGAGGAAGGTTTCCACATGTCTATTGAAGATAATATCGATGTGGACCTTAGTTCAGACAAATACAATCCCAAAATTGTCAAGCTTGGTAAAAGCTTGTCACCCGACGAACAAGAGCAATTCATTGCTCTCCTCAAGAGGAAAAAGGGTATATTTGAAGAACACAAGCTTATACTGAGAACGGGGGGGTGAATAGTATAAGACCACTTTTTACTTTTATTTCCAATCAATATTATGTAATGTATAGATAGAAATATCAACAATAGTAATCAAAGCAATGCATAAATGACCACACATAATAGAGACACCAATTTAATGTGGTTCACCCAATGTGGGCTACTCCACGGAGAAAATTTTTCACTATTATATTTTCTTAATCAATCTCTTGGGAATCCTTTCCATATTATAATGTTTATGGACCTCTGTCCAAATGAGACACCAATCCCCTAATCAAGTTCATGTATCTCTATCCATGGGAGAACTCTTTCTCCTTAGCTCTGGTTGGTGATATTCTAGAAGAATTGTTGTCTCCACTACATTGGCTAATGGATCTCTATCCATTGAAGACTACTGTACCAACTCAGAATACCTATCCTCTATGCCCTAGCTAATGGATCTCTATCCACTGAAGACTCCTATCCCCACTTAGAAGACCTATCCTCACTTCACTGGCTAAGGGATCTCTATCCATTGAAGACTCTTATCCCCACTCAGAAGACCTATCCTCACTGCCCTAACTAATGGATATCTATCATTTGGATAATGTAACATCCAAAGCTTGCTCTCATATCTATCTCAAATCTATACTAAACACAGTCCTTCGGTCTAGCATAAATATACTCAATCTCTGTCTCTGGTCTGACACAAACCTATCCTCAAATATGCACCAAAATTTGTCCTCAAATCTGCACTAAACATAGTCCTTCGGTTTAGCAAAAATATATCCTTAATATTTGTCTCAACCCTTAACACAAAGTTTGATTCAATAACAAATCAATTTTGCTAGATCTGCTCCAAACCTTAACCCAAGATTTGAAAAAATCAATCAATCAACTCTAATCACAAGTCTTCTCAAAGACATGTCTCAAATCTACCTTGTAAGCTTCCACAAAAGCTCACACTAATCTATCCATAAGTTCTCTCTAGAACTTGTCCAATCTACTCAACAATATCTATCCTCAAATCTGTATTGTAAGCTTCCACAAAAGCTCACACAAATATGTCCACAAGTCCTCTCTAGAACTTACCTCAAATTTGCTCAACAAGTCCTCACTAGAACTTGTCCAATTTGCTCAACAATCTCTATCCTTAAAATCTGTATTGTAAGATTACACAAAAGCTCACACAAATATGTCCACAAGTCCTTTCTAAGACTTACCTAAAATATGCTCAATAAGTCCTCACTAGAACTTGTCCAATCTCACAGAAACATAAAGAGAATTGTTAGAGACTCAATATGCTTCACATTTACCACAATGCTCAATCACTTTCAATCTCTCTTTTTACCATAGAAAAATATAGAGAATTGTTAGAGACTCAATATGTTTCATACTCATAAACACTCAACCTCTTTATCAAATAAATTTATATTATGGAATAATTTGTTTCACAGAACTTGAACTATCACTTCAACACAACTACTTGACTAGGCTCAATCACAACTCTACTCAACCAATCACTCAATGAAATAATACTTGCTCACAAACCCTAGTCCAAGCATATGAACACTCACTCACTTATTTCCAACAATGCTTATCAAACAATCTCACATAACAATGATACTCATGATCTTTGCAAACCCTAGTTCAAGTTCTTCACTCAATAAATCACTTCAACAACAATGCTTATCAAGCAATCTCACATAACAATGATACTCATGGTCTTCCACAACTTCACATAACAATGATACTCATGATATTTCATAACTTCACATAACAATGATACTCATGATCTTTGCAAACCCTAGCTTGAGATAACTCAATAAATCACTTCAACAATAATGCTTATCAAACAAGGTTTTATCAACAACTCTTATTCCATAAAAACCCTTTTCACTCCAAATTAGCATTCACAACATTCAAAAATCACTCACTAGGAAGATGTACCCATACCTTTTTATTTGATGTAGAAGTGCCCTTCAAAACCTGTCTCAATCACAATTTCTTCTTTGCCAATTTCAATGGTTAGATGACAAAATTTCACACTAACACTCTTTCAAAATATTTCTCAATTACACAAATAATCAATCTCAAATACACCTTATTACTCCTTTAAATTAGAAATCATCAAAATCACACATAAAAATAATCACTCAAATTGCTCCTTATAATGTCCAATAATATTTGCCTACCCTTTTATCTCCCTCAAAACACTTAATAACCAAATTAATTTAGGAAAAAATTAAATCTCATAAACCATCAAAACATTTTTATTTTTCAACCTTAGGCACATAAAAATATTTTTATTTTCTTTCAACCTTAGCACATCCAAAATTAAGCGACCAACACAAATGACATCAGTGCATACCTTTGTCACTACCAAAAAGGCCTCGGTGGGTTTCGAGCACGAGACCTCTCCACCGAGTTCCTTATTAAGGTTCTAGCCCACCATGTGGGCTAAGCGCTCCCATGAGGAAGGGAAGGCACAAGCCTCCCTTTAACCCCTTGTTCGATGCTTGCTCAAAAATATGTGCCCTCTCTACTTTGCCAAAAATGAACCCAAAGGGATTCGAACCTGCATGCCTTGCTTGCCACACACCCTAGGGCTTCCACCTATGCCAATTACATTATCAGTGCCATTGGTTCTAAGTATTGGCATTCCCTTTGATTTATTCCTTCACCACCGGAGACCCTTCAAAAAATGTGGGAAGTCTTTTCCCCCTTTTTTTGCATACAAATTCGATGGAGCATAGGAGATTTGATCGATAGCATTAGGGAGTAAGGCAAAGGTCTTTGCCATTATTTATACACGATGCATCTTGTGCCATAAACGTCGATGCTTGAATCGAATATGAAATTTGATTTTCATTTTAACCCTATAACCCTCTTTAGGGTTATTTAAATTAATATTATTTAGTTTTTAATTAAATAAAAATTAAATTATAATTAACTTAAGTAACTTTTGAAAGGTAATTAAAATTAATTAATAAATTTATTTATAATAAAATTGTATTAATTAATTTATAATTAATTTAAATTTCATTTTTAATATTATAATATTATTTTTTTGGGCCTCTTCTTTGCACTTTGGACCACATCTGACTACCTGGAACCAAATTTGACCAACTGAAGGTGGATTATTCTTTTTGCACTGACTGCGGAATTACTTCCCTTTGCACCGCTCAATGAAACTGACATCAATGACCATTCACTCTTGACATCATTGACAACTCATCTACTCAAAATGTCCAACAATCTTCCCCTTTGTCATTGATGGTAACCCAAATACCTTTTACAACTTCCTTAACCTTTTTCTATTTTGCTTCCCTTAGGATACTCCTCCCCCTGACTCAATGTTCTATTCTTAAATAAAATCTCTCCCCTTACTCAAATATCTCCCCCTTTGATATCAATGGCAAAGGGTCACCTTTGGGGCTCGGGGCTAATAATGAGTCTCTTAGCTTAGCCCCTCCCCCACCTCCTATTGAGGTGGTTAATTCTAGGGTGGAAGTATTTATACTTACATCAAGCACTGATCTTTATATTTGTCCATTATCTTCTTCTCTTGATCCTTCTAGTCTCTTTTGGTGTTCCCATTCATGTTCATGTCGATGTTCCTGTTCCTGTTCATGCTTGGTTCTGGATTGTCTGCTCTACACCACTTTGTTGTATGTCCATTATTATTTCACTTATAACACTTAATATTATTATTAATTAAAGGTGAAAATGACATGGGATTTCTTCTGGTGAAGCCATATCTATTCTTGTCATGAGCCCTGCAATTCATTACCTTGTGACCAAACTGATTATATGAGTAGCAATATCCATGAAATAACTACTTGTTCGTGAAGTTCATTCCTGTCTTTCATGTGTCCTGCACTATGAAGCCTTGTGCCAGAATCTATGACATGAGAAACATTGTCCATTGAAATTTCCTTACCCTGACCTCATTGGTCTCTTAGTCTCTTTTACCCTATGCTAGTTCTTGTTCCATTTGTTTCTTCTTTATGCATTGTTTCTTTCCTTGTTGAACTTTCTATTGTCCAACTCATCCTCTAAAGTTTCACTTTCTCTCACACTGTCTTCTTCTAAAGTTTATTCTTCTTCAAAACTTGAGGTTGACTCTTCTTCTTGTTTCTTTGAGCCTATTCAAAACCAATATCTGTTTTGTTTATTGATCATATTTGTACCTTGATCATCTTATCTACAATATTTGAGCTCTTTCTAAACTTGTAAGCTCTTTTTACAAGGATCATCTTATAAGAAGATCTTATCACAAACATCATATTATTCAATCTCAAGTCCAAGTCTTTGCATGGTGTTAACAACCTCATATACTCAAAGTAGATAAGTACTAATATTTTCCTCATCATTAATTTCTAAGTCTTAAAATTGTCCTTTGAGATTTCATATCTTTACCTTTTTAACACTTGTATCTACTTCATATATGCTTTGCAACTTATCCCAAATTGCTTTTGTTAATTTTCAATGCATAACCTTTATGAACTTTGTTATATGCAAACCTCTCAAAATTGCATTCATTGCTTTTGAATTGTAATGATGTAGAAGCTTACCATATTTATGTGTATGTGGAGTAGCTAGTGGTGTGTATCCATTTTCAACTACTTCCCATTCATCATTGTTAGATGCCATTAGGTGAATATTCATTCTCATACTCCAAAATATATAATTGCTTCCATAAAATACTGGTGTTGAATTATCTGAGGACCCATTCTTAGAATCCATTATGTTCTTGAAAGCTTTTCCTTCAAGTTTTTAAACTCTTTCGAATGAACCCACTTTGATACCAATTTAAGAACATAAGCTTATACTGAGAGGGGGGTGAACAATATAAAATCACTTTTTATTTTTCTTTCCATTCAATATTATGCAATATATAGATAGCAATATCAACAGTAGTAATGAGAGCAATGCAAAAATAACCATACACAATAGAGACACCAATTTAATGTGGTTCAACCAATGTGGGCTACTCCACGGAGAAAATATTTCACTAAAATTTTCTCAATCAATCTCTTGGGAACCATTTTCCTATTAAAATTTTATGGACCTCTGTCCAAAGGAGACACCAATCCCCTAATAAAGCTCATGGATATCTATCCATAAGAGAACTATTTCTCCTTAGATATTGCTAGTGATATTATAGAATAATTGTTGCCTCCACTACACTGGCTAATGGATCTCTATCTACTGAAGACTCCTTTCCCCACTCAAAAGACCTATCCTCACTACCCTGGATAATAGATATCTATCCACTGAAGACTCTTATCCCCAATCAAAAGACCTATCCTCACTACACTGGCTAATGGATATCTATCCAATGAAGACTCTTATCCCCACTTAGAAGACCTATCCTCACTACCTTGGCTAATAGATCTCTATCCACTATAGACTATCATCTTCTATACTCTGTCACCTTCAAAGCTTGCTCTCAGATCTATCTCAAATTTGTATAAACACAGTCCTTCGGTCTAGCACAAACCTATCCTCAAATATACACCAAAATCTATCCTCAAATATGCACTAAACATAGTCCTTCCATTTAGCACAAATCTATCCTCAATATCTGTCTTAAGCCTTAACACAAAGCTTGATTCAATCACAAATCAAATCTGCTAGATCTCCTCCAAACCTTAACCCAATATTTGAACAAATCAATCAATCAACTCTGCTCACAAATATTCTTAAAGACTTATCTCAAATCTGCCTTGTAAGCTTCCACAAATGCTCACACTAATATATCCACAAGTTATCTCTAGAACTTTTCCAATTCTGCTCAACAATCTCTATTCTCAAATATGTATTGTAAGGTTCCACAAAAGCTCACACAAATCTATCCACAAGTCCTCTCAAGAACTTGCTTTAAATCTTCTCAACAAGTCCTCACTAGAACTTGTCCAATTTGCTCAACAATATCTATCCTCAAACTATGTATCATAAGATTCCACAAAAGCTCACACAAATATGTCCACAAGTCCTTTATAATACTTACCTCAAATATTCTCAACAAGTCCTCACTAGAACTTGTCCAATCTCATAGAAACATAAAGAGAATTGTTAGAGACTCAATATGCTTCACATTTACCACAATGCTCAATCACTTTCAATCTCTCTTTTTACCATAGAAACATATAGAGAATTGTTAGAGACTCAATATGTTTCATACTCATAAACACTCAACCTCTTTCTCAAATCAATTTATATTATGGAACAATTTGTTTCACAAAACTTGAACTATCACTTCAACACAACTACTTGACTAGGCTCAATCACAACTCTACTCAACCAATCACTCAATGAAATAATCCTTTCTCACAAACCCTAGTCCAAGAATATGAACACTCACTCACTTATTTACAATAATTCTTATCAAACAATATCACATAACAATGATACTCATGATCTTTGCAAACCCTAGTTCAAGTTCTTCACTCAATCAATCACTTCAACAACAATGCTTATCAAGCAATATCACATAACAATGATACTCATGGTCTTCCACAACTTCACATAACAATGATACTCATGATATTTCATAACTTAACATAACAATGATACTCATGATATTTCACAACTTAACATAACAATGATACTCATGATCTTTGCAAACCCTAGCTCAAGATAACTCAATAAATCACTTCAACAACGATGCTTATCAAACAAGGTTTTATCAAAAAATCTTATTATAGAAAAAACTTTTTCACTCCAATTAGCATTCACAACATTCAAAAATCACTCACTAGGAAGATGTGCCCATACCTTTTTATTTGATGTAGAAGTGCCCTTCAAAAACCTATCTCAATAACAATTTCTTATTTTCCAGTTTCAATGGTTAGATGACAAAATCTCACACTAACACTCTTTCAAAATGTTTCTCAATTGCACAAATAATCAATCTCAAATACACCTTATTAGTCCTTGAAATTAGAAATCATCAAAATCACACATAAAAATAATCACTCAAATTGCTCCTTATAATCTTCAATTTTTTACCCAGGTGTTGTAGGTGAGTTGGAGAGGAGAGGGCAATCCTCCGAGGGAGGTCCTAGGTTTAAATATCCACCCTACCAAAAAGCTAAATTGGGTATCCAAAATCCAATTGATAATGTTGGTGCGGGCAGGGTCGGGTGCGACTCTCGGGTGACTTTGACGATGTAGAACCCCCTGTTCGTGGTCTCTCAGACCAAGGAAGCCCCACAAGGGGTTTTTCTCTTTAAAAAAAAAAAAAAAAAATCCCCAATTTTAATAAATCAATCTTCAAAAATTAACCTTTCAAAAATAATATTTGCCTACCCTTTTATCTCCCTTAAAACACTTAATAACCAAATTAATTCAGGAAAAAATTAAATCTCATAAACCATCAAAACATTTTTATTTTTCAACCTTAGGCACATAAAAATATTTTTATTTTTTTTCAACCTTAGCATATCCAAAATTAGGCGACCAACACAAATGACATTAGCGAATACCTTTCTCACTACCAAAAAGACCTCGATGGGTTTCGATCATGAGATATCTCCATTGAGCGCCTTATCAAGGCGTTAGCCCACCATGTGGGCTAAGCGATCCTGTGAGGAAGGGAAGGTGCAACCCTACCTTTAACCCCTTGTTCGGTGCTTGCTCAAAAAGCTGTGCCCTCTCTGCTTGGCCAAAAATGAACCCAAAGGGATTCGAACCTACACGCCTTGCTTGCCACACACCCTAGCGCTTGCGTCGATGCCAACTGTGCTACCAGTGTCGTTGGTGCTAAGTATTGGCACTCCCTTCGATTTATTCCTTCACCGCCAGAGACCCTTAGAAAAATATGGTAAGTCTTTTCCCTTTTTTTTTGCATATGAATTCGATGGAGCATAGGAGATTCGATCGATAGCATTTGGGAGTAAGGCAAAGGTCTTTGCCATTATTTATACATAATGCCTCTTGTTCCATAAACATCGGTGCTTGAATCGAATATGAAATTCTATTTTCATTTTAACCCTATAACCCTCTTTAGGGTTATTTAAATTAATATAAATTAATTTTAATTAAATTAAAAATTAAATTATAATTAACTTAAGTAAATTTTGAAAGTTAATTAAATTAATTAATACATTAATTTATAATAAAATTATATTAATTAATTTATAATTAATTTAAATTTCCTTTTTAATATTATAATAAAATATTATAATATTATTTTCTTGGGCCTCTTCTTTGCACTTTGGACCACATCTGACTACCTCAAACCGGATTTAACCAACTGAAGATGGATTTTTATTTTTGCATTGACCGCAGAACTGCTTCCCTTTGTACTGCTCACTAAAACTAACAACGATATGGGTGCCCTATTCAAAAGATACACTGCAGTGGTGACAGCTTCTGCCCAATATTGTTGCCCAAGAGTTGCACCTGTGAGCATACAACGAACCATTTCCATGATAGAACGGTTCCTTCTCTTAGCAACTCCATTCTGCTGAGGAGTATAGGCAGTTGTTAACTGTCTCTTGATCCCATGTTTATCTAGGAATGCAGAAAATTCAGTAGAGGTAAACTCTCCCCCTCGATCTGAGCGGAGGGTTTTAATAGAAGCCCCTGACTCCTTCTCAACGGATTTCTTGAACTGTTGGAAGAATGCGAAAGCTTCAGATTTCAGTTTGAGAAAGAAAACCCACATCTTTCGTGAGTAGTCATCTACGAATAACTGAAAGTACCTCTTCCCTCCAACACTGTTGGGTGTGAAAGGACCGCATAGATCGGTGTGAATTAGCTCCAGAGGTTTTCGTGCTCTTGTAGAGCTCTTCTCAAATGGTACTCTATGTTGCTTTCCTGCCAAGCAATCGAGCACAACGGCAATGTGGCGAGAAAGGGAAGGAAGACCCTTTACCATCTCATACTTGCTAAGCTCAAGTAAGTAGCCGGAACTAAGATGCCCATATCTCTTGTGCCATAGGGAAGTTGCCTCCTTGGTAGAGACAGTCATGGCAACATGTGGAATAGAGATAGCATCTAGTGCAAATAAGCCATGCTTATATGAAGCTGTTGCAATCTGCTTACCCTTCCTGGTAATTGTACAACACTTCTTTCCATTCTCAACACGAAAGTTGACAACCATATTTCTGTCCAGGATTTGTGTCACTGACAACAAATTGTTGGCCAATCCCGGAACATAGAGGACCTTGTCAATCGACACTTGCCATCGGGAAGAGTGGCTCGAACCGTACCCTCTCCACCGAACCCCGTAGGTTTTATCATCGGCAATGGTGACAGGTTTGCCCTCCTTGGCCACAAATGATTCAAACCACGATCTGTCGCCAGTCATATGTTTACTAGCTCCAGAATCGACATACCAAATAGGATCCCTCTGAGTGGAATCTGTGGTAGTCATGAGCACCTTGTGTGCCCATTCAGAATCTGAGTCAGATTCTTCAACAAGAACATTCGCCTGGGGTTGCTTGTTTTTATTTTGTGGTTTGTTTTGGCCTTTTTGCTTGTTCTTATGCCAACACCTGTTGGTGTCATGGTTGTCTTTCTCACAGATCTTGCACCACCTCTTCTTTTGTTGAGGTTGCTTGCCTTTTCCTTTCGTATCCTGTTGAGAATTTCCTCCTTTCTAAAAGTTGCCTCCTTTTTGCCCATTACCTTTCTTCCTAGAACCCTGCCTGTTGGTGTATAGGGCTGTATTGGAAGAATCATCCTTGTGAAGTTGGCATGCCTCCTGTTGTTGAAGCAGATTGACCAACTCGATGTAGGTAATTTGTCGTTGGGACACCTGGATGGAGGTTATCAACATGTCAAATGAAGAAGGTAAAGCTCTCATCACAAGTGAAATGAGAAGCTTTTCATCCACAGTATCTCCTATAGAACTCAATTTCTCTTTCAACTCAGACACTCTGCACAGAAAGAGTTCAACTGTTTCACCCTGTCTCAAACTCAGGTTATGAATTTGTTGTTGAAGATGAAGAATGGTGGATTCATTCTTCCCCTCATAGATGGTTCTAAGGGCATCCCATGCCTCTTTACCACTTGCTTTATCGGCTATATGAGGTTGCACTTCATCTGAAATAACAAACAAAATGAGCACCTTTGCTCTACTGTCTTTCTTGTCAAAAGCAATCTGATCTGCTGAAGGACCTGTGGATCTCGCTGTTGGTGAAGGCCTTGTTGCTACTCCAGTAACAATATCCCACAAATCTTCCATTTGGAGAATAGCCTTCATCTTATGTTTCCATGGTGTATAATTTGGACCTTTCAATAACTGATGCGGATCAGTCATCAATTTTGCAACAGCGACCATAGTGAAGGTTCCTTATATCACCAAATTGGTCCCCCTTTCGATATACCTTTTGCTAGGCCAATATACCGTACAAAATACCCGCCCTTACGTGAGGGAAACTATAGGTATTTAGAAAGATCAACAAAAATCACCCGCCCTTACGTGAGGGAGACTATAGGTGAATTTTAGAGATCATACGATACGTGGAACATAAGCGGTACTGAAAGGGAATCGCCTTGTTGATGGCACCTACCATAGAAGATTCTTCTCATGCATGGGGCGTAACTTCCCCTAAACACTATGAAGAATACTTCGTCAGGATTTACGCCTAAACACAAGTGCGATAAAGGGTAGTGGATGGAGTAAAAAATGCAAAAATGGCGTACTTATTCCTCCCCGACGATTTATAGAGAACAAGCTCAGACGTCGTTATAGCAGCTATATTAGGCGGCGGATACGATAGCCAAATCACGACGACTTTACCCGTAAGTGCTGGCGGAGGTATCGCAAATACCGAACGACTGCGAGTGCAAATAAATTGCACAGATGGGTTTTATATTCCGGGGACTTTAAGGAGTGTTTGATTTTAATTTTTAATGTTATAGTGCAAAAATGAAATATGCAACATACAACAAAAAAAATGCCCACTAGAATAACCCACTAGGTGTCGGTCACAGCCGAAAATGCACCTTTTACAATGCCAAATTGCTATTTTTCATAAAAAATTACTCTCAATCCCCCTTTGATTTTTTTGAAAAAAAATCCCCCCTTAAAAGGCTTTCTTTAACAAAGCATTTTTATAATTATTATCAATTTTAAAATTAAAATAAATAATTTTAATTTCTATAGTTTTAAACTTTTAGAAAAAATAAATTAAAATTAAATTTAATTTATTAAAGTTTATAAACTATATTAAAAAAAATTAAAATTAAAAATAATAATAATAAAAAATAACTTTGACAAAAAAAAATTATACCTTGGGGGAGTCGGCGGGATTCGAACCCCCGACCTGTAGGCTCCCTGAGCCTTACCGCACGGCTCACGACCACGTGAGCCAGCGGGCTGATCCGAAAAGATCAGCAAGTCACCTCCCTTTTCAACACCCTCTGCAGCAGCCTCCGGCTCGGCTTCCTCTCTGCAAGTCGCAGCGAATTTTTTTTTTATTTTTTATTTTTTTTTATAAAAATCCAGGGCCAGCCCCGCGCGCAGGAATTCGGGCTAGAGGGCCCTCGGCCCTTCTGCGCAATCACTGCGTCTCACGGACGCAGTCCCGCGGGGGGGCTGCGCAAACACTGCGTCTCCCGGACGCAGTCCCACGGGGGGGGTTTGCGCCGCGGACGGACGCAGTCCCGCGGGGGGCGCAAACACTGCGTCTCGCGGACGCAGTCCCGCGGGGGGGTTTATACCCCCTCCGATTTCCCGCGCGGGCGGGAATTTGAATTCCCGCTCCGCGGGCGGGCGCGGGGGGAGGGGGCGCCTCCTCGGGGTTCCCGCGCGGGCGGGAATTTTAAATTCCCGCTCCGCGGGCCGGGGGGCGCCTCCTCGGGGAGCGCGCGCGCGCAAATTGCGCGTCGCGCGTGGGTGGGGGGCGGGGCGGTGGGGAGGGGGGGTGCGATGGTGGGGAGGGGGGTGGGGAGGGGGGGGCGGGGCCACCTCGGGGGGCGCGCGCGTCTGTTGACGCGTGACGCGACCTCCCTCCAACGCGCAACGTTTGCGCTGCGCGGGGGGGTTCTCCCCTCCTCGACTGCCGCGCTCGGCTCCTCTGTCGTGCGTCCAGTGCTCGATCGTCGCGAACTGGACGCGCGTTCGGCTCCTCCCCGCTCTGCGCGAGGTCCTGAACGTCCCTTCTTTTTTTTTTTAAACGCACGGACTGCGAGAAAAAAAACTCGTCCGAATCAAAAAATCGCGCTCTGCTCCTCACCTCGCCCCTGGCTCTGGTACCATGTAAATGTGCGAACTTCATTGTATTATTGAAGAGCAGTTTAAATAATACAACATGCAGAAACAGCACTCCTGGATTAGCCCGGGTTGGGCGCATCTCAACAGGATGCCGCTGCAACAAGGTGCTAAAGTTAAATAACAAATTAACTAATATAACACCTATTGTAATAGTACGCTAACACTACAAACCATGCATCATACTCTATGGTCATCCCTACATCCTCAACATATGGTATGACCACATCCTCATCATCCTCCAAGGCTACCCTCCATGGCTCCATGCATGGTAACCCCATCTCCTTCTGATGTCTCCTATACTACACTGGCTCATCAAGGATATCTAGCCTCAACCTAAATTAACGAAGCACTCGTAAGAACTAGAAGTATTTTGCTTCACTCCTATGCCTCCCAATCACCCACCTACCCCACCACACCTACCGCATAGACTCTCCATCTCTAGTCCACTGAGCACCAAGCCATGGCCTCCACAACACTTGGGAAGATATCAATCCAGCCCATAGATCCCTGTACCATTGACTCATCCTCACTGGATGACTTAGCTGCACCTCCTTTGCCAATGTTCATAACCTAGCATAGGGTTACTCCCTCCCAAAATCCTCCATAGGTAAGCCCTATGATCGAGCAACCCTAAAGTGCTCCCATCCCTAGCATTGCAGTAACAAGCTACACCCCAATCCCCTTCACCCCCTCCCATGCATATTCAAACATCCACCTCATCTCCATATTTTGATTGAGGCCAACCTCAACCTAGATCCCCTCCATTGGTACCTTGAGGATGCAGTATACATCCTCCAAGGTAACTGTAACCTCACCCGTGAAGAGCTAAAAAGTCCCTCTGTCTACATCCCACCTCTCTAAAAAGGTATAGAGGCACCTCTCATCCACCCTCACAATATCCATTCGGGCTACCTATGCTAGCCCCACATCCCTAAGTAGCTCCCACTCATCCCCTGTAATCGCCTTCCTCATCCTAGGGATATAAGGCAAAAATTGGTGTTGAGCCTCCAAAAATCTAAGCTGCAACACAATACAAAACATTTGTTAAAAATTCATAAAAAAATTTGCACAATACAAAAAGCATAATCAACAACAAGATACCGCAGCCGCCTATGCTCCATCCATAGCCCCCACCCCCCACCCGCTCCCTCTATCACTATAGCTTCCACACTACAAAAGCCTCACCTCACTATCATCCTCACTCACCCTTCACTCCTTATATGTAGCTTCTCAAACTCTTCAGACGCACAAATGAGCTTCAATCTCATTCAACATGCTATTTATAACTGTTTCAGGCGCTTTGGAATGCCCATGGATGTTTCTTGGTATGCTGAAGTTCTTATGGGTGATTCTGTAAATCACAAGTGCCCATGGGTATTTCGCATTAGCATTGACAAAAACAAAATCAGGTACCGATGGAGGGGGTTCGGGTTGAGGTTGGCCTCAATCACAAGATGAAGATGAGGCAGATGTTCGGATATGAATGGGGGTGGGTGAAGGTAGAGAGTAGAGGTATACCCTATTTGTCCATGTATGTGGACAAGGAGTTAGATCCCCTTTGGGCTTTGGTGATGTTCATGCTCGCCAACATTGTGGTCCTAAACAGTACCGGGTGTATATTCCCTTGAAACCTGATAGGGGTGGTGAGTGATATGCTCACGATGAGGTAGGTGTATGCATGGGATCTTGCCTTACTAGTGCAGGTGTACTAAGATCTATATGATATGACGAGGTGAGGGAAAAAGGGATTGGGGTGTAGCTTACTACTATAATTCTAGGTATGGGAGAACTTTAGGGTTTCTCAATTAGAGCGTTTACCTATGGAGGATTTTGAGAGGGAGCAGCCCTATGCTAGGCAATGGGTATTGGTAGAGAAGATGTAGCTGAGTCATCCAATGAGGACGAGTTAGTGGTATTAGGATATATGGGCTGGATTGATATCCGCCCAAGTGGTGTGGAGGCCATGGTTTGGTGCTCAGTGGACTGGGGATGGAGAGCATCTATGATAGGTGCGGTAGGGTAGATAAGTGGTTGGGAGATATAGGAGTGAGGTAGAGTACTTCCAGTTCTCATGAGTGCTCCACCAGTTTGGACTGAGGTAGGATGTCCTTGATGAGCTAATGCGGTATAGGAGGCATCGGGTGGAGACATGGTTACCATGCATGGAGGTATGGAGGGTAGCATTGGAGGATGATGAGAAGGTGGTCATCCTAGATGTGGAGGATGTGGGGATGATTGCAAAGTATGATGCATGGTTTACGATGCAATCACCATGGGTACGACATCGAGGAGCAGTTGATAGGGATGGCGATCGCGAGGCTAGGGGTGAGGATACCCAGGAGATCTAGGATGAGGGTGCTATAGAGACTCAGGGTGAGGGGACCCAATATGCTCACAAGTGGCAGTGATACCTTTGATCTAATAGTTGTAGGTGGAAGGTGAAGGGTGTAGTTCAACAAGCACCCGAGGTTGGGGGAGATGGGAAATATGGAGAGGAGGTGGATGAGGTTATATATGTACCCCTAGGCTGGAGCGAGGAGGAGTGGGAACATTTGGAGTAGCAAGTGGTAGATCAGGATGCAAGAATTGTAATTCTTCAAGTAGAGTTAGCGAAGAGGGAGCATCGATATGAGGTTGACATGCGATGCCTTCGGTATCAACATAGATATATCAAGGCATTGGAGGATAGGTTGATGGAACATCATATTCTACTTCCTGATCCTCCAACCTCATATGTATTTGAGGGTTCTAGGCATAGTCATTCTAGGCATAGCTCTAGGTCTAGGGCTCCTTCTAGGTCACAAAGGTCTTCTTGGAGGACAAGTGGCTAGATTTTAGTGTCTACAAATTCCCCTTTTGTATTACGTTGCATGAAACACAATGCAGTGCAAAAACATGAGACACCTATTTTTACCAGGTGTAGAAGCAATTTCTCCTGGGATGTGGAGCACAATCTTGAAGACAAAAGAATAAAATAATTTGGAGTTTTAAGTAGCTTACCCCCTCAATTGGTGAATGAGGTTATGGATGAATCTCACGAGCAAATTGAAAAATCTATACAAATGAATGATGGATTATGTGGTACCATTTTTGCCCCAATGATGGGAAGGGGGTTGGTGGAAATGTGATATGATGTGTTTGTTTTTTACCTAAGAGATGAAGGGTTTTGTGCACATATGAGATGATGAGGATGATATGAATGATGTAAAATTTGGTACTATTTTTGCCCCAATGGTGGGAAGGGGAGTTTTGTAATTTGGCGATATGATTGTGTCTGTTTTTACCCCAACAGATGAAGGGTTTTTGCAATGGGAGAATGTGTCTGCTTTTGCACCAACAGATGAAGGGATTTTTGCCAAGTGTAGATGCCATGATCATGTAAGATGTATCCCATTATGGAAAATTTAAAACCAAATGTGGTTGTCCCAAATTTGAGGTGATTCGATGTTGTTGAAACACTTTGTCTTTTCAACATCATTGATATACAAAATGATGATGCAAAGGAAAAATAATCAACCTTGGATGACCTGCTAGTGATTGTTTGGATAATTACCACAATTGGAACCGATCATCCTAGCTAGTGCCTATCTCTAAGGTGTTAAGGGGATTTTGAATGATGAAATTTGAGTTTTGTCCATGTTTTAAGCCCCAAAAACTAGGCCATTGATGACAACGATTGTGCAAATTGTTCTTAGTAATGTTTCACTCAAAAGAGGAAGAAATACAAAATATAATTATGATTTCAAGCAAGGAGATACGTTATGATGATCATGTCCAAGTGTACTTATGGTGAGCTATTCATCTTACTGAATTGCATGGATGCAAATCGTTTCAATCACCGAGTGTGTAGAATAACCCACTAGATACAAGATTCACTTGCATGTTATGTGAACTTGGAAAATATGTAAATGATGATGTGAAATGAGGTGAAGATGATGTGTGAGTGATGATATGAATGATGATGGTCGTTTTGTGAAGGTTTGGGCCTTTTTAGGCACTTTTGGAATTTGTTTGGTGAATTTTGGTCAATGTGGTCATAAATGATATGTATGCATACAAATAAATCATAATCTTCACAAAACTTGATAAAATGATGGAATGCATTGGTGAGTGAAATTTGGAGTGATTTGGTTGGGGGTAGCTACTGTTTTGTGCTAATTTAGCTTTTTTCAATGCTGATGCAAAATACCCATGGATGCTTGCGGTCTGCAGAAATGCCTACAGGCACTTCAACATGCCAAGAAATGCCCCTCAGCACTTCAAAGTTCTTGAAACAGCTATAAATAGCATGTTGGGAAAGATTGAAGCTCATTTGTGCATTTGAAGAGTTTGAGAAGTTGCATCTAAGGAGTGAAGGGTGAGTGAGGATAATGAGGTGAGGCTTTTAGAGCATGGAAGCTATGGCGGTAGAGGGAGTGGGTGTGGGGGCGGGGGCTATGGATGGAGCGCAGGCGACTGAGGTATCCTATTATTGATTATGCTTTTTGTATTATGCAAAGTTTTTTTTTTTGTTTTTTGTTTTTAAATCTGAACAAATTATTAACAAATATTTTGTGTTGTGCTGCAGCTTAGAGTTTTGGAGGTTCAACATTGGTTTTCTATTATATCCTTGATATGAGGAAGGTTATTATGAGGGATGAGTGAGAGTTGCTTAGGGAGGTGGAGCTAGTGGAGGTATCCCGGTTGGATGTTGTGAGGGTGGATGAGGGATACTAGTTTGCATTGGCAGAGAGGTGGGATGCAGACAAGGGGAATTTTTAGCTCCCCATGGGTGAGGTTACAGTTACCTTGGAGGATGTATACCGCATCCTCAAGGTACCAGTGGAGGGGATCCAGGTTGAGGTTGACCTCAATCGAAATATGGAGATGAGGTGAATGTTCAAAGATGCATGGAGGGGGTGAAGGGTATTGGGATGCAGCTTGTTGTTGCAATTTTGGGAATGGGAGCACTTCAACCATAATCACCCCACCTTCCTAAGCAACTCCTACTCATCCCCCGTAATTACCTTCCTCATATTTGGGATATAAGGCAAAAACTGGTGTCGAGCCTCCAAAAATCTAAGCTACAACACAACACAAAACATTTGTTAATAACTCATAAAAAAATTTTGCACTACAAAAAGTATAATCCAAAACGGGTTACCTCAACCACTCGTGCTCCATCCATAGCCCTGAACTCCCCCACTCGCTTCCTCTTCTGCCATAGATTTCATGCTCTATATACCTCACCTCACTTTCCTACTCACTCACCCTTCACTCCTTAGACATAGCTTCTCAAACTCTTCACATGCACAAATGAGCTTCAATCTTGTCCAACATGCTATTTATAGCTGTTTCAGGCACTTTGGAGTGCCCATGGACTTTTCCTGGCGTGTTGAAGCACCTATGGGTGTTTTTGCATACCACAAGCGCCTGTAGGTATTTTGCATCAGCATTAAAAAAATCTAAATTGGCATAAAATAGTAGCTTCCCTCAACCAAATCACTCCAAATTTTACTCACCAATGCATTCCATCACTTTATCAGGTTTTGTGAAGATTATAACTGATTTGGATGCATAAATCTCATTTACAACCACATTGACCAAAATTCACCAAAAAAATTACAAAAGCTCCTAAAAAGGCTCAAACCTTCACAAAATTACCATAATCATTCATATCATCACTCACACATCATATTCACCTCATTTCACATCAGCATTTACATATTTGCTAAGTTCACATAACATGCAAGTGAATCTTGTATCTAGTGGGTTATTCTACACACTCGGCGATTGTAGTGATTTACATCCATGCAATTTGGTAAGATCAATATAAAACCATAAGGACACTTGACCATGATCATCATCACTTATCTCCTTGCTCAAAATAAAAATCATATTTGGTATTTCCTCATATTTTGAGTGAAACATTACCAAGAACAATTTGCACAACCGTTGTCATTGATGGCCTAGTTCATGGGGCTTAAAACATGGACAAAAAATCAAATTTCATCATTCAAAATACCCTTAGCACCTTAGATATAGACACTAGCTAGAATTATTGGTTCCAATTATGGAAATTATCCAAACAGTCACTAGAAGGCCATCCAAGGTTGATTCTTTTTCCTTTGCATCATCATTTTGCATATCAATGACGCTAAAAATGTAAAGTGTTTCAAAAACATTGAATCACCCCAAATTTGGGACAACCACATTTGGTTTTCAATTTCCCACAATGGGATACATATTACATGATCATGGCATCTACACTTGGCAAAAATACCTTCATCTATTGGGGACACATTCTCCCATCGCAAAAACCCTTCATCTATTGAGGCAAAAAAAGACACAATCATATCGCTATATTACAAAAATTCCCTTCCTACCATTGGGGCAAAAATGGTACCAAATTTTACATCATTCATATCGTCCTCATCATATCACATGTGCACAAAACCCTTCATCTATTAGGGTAAAAATAAACACATCATATCACATTTCCACCAACCCTCTTCCCATCGTTGGGGTAAAAATGGTATCACATCATTCATCATTCATTTTCTTAGATTTTTCAATTGGCTCATGAGATTCATCCGTAACCTCATTCATCAATTGAGGGGGTAAGCTACACAAAAATCCAAATTATTTTATTCTTTTATCTTCAAGCTCATGCTCCACATCCCAAGAGAAGTTGCTTTTGCACCTGGCCAAAATAGGTGTCTCATGTTTTTGCACTGCATTATGTTTCATGCAACACAATACAAAAAGGGGCATCTATAGACACCAAAATATATCCACTTGTCCTCCATCCAGGATTTCCTACCATTTCCACCACCAAAGCATAGCCAATTTGTCCACCATTCATATTTCCTACCATTTTCGATCATTATTCACATTTATTTATATATATTTATTTTATATATATTTAAATATTATATTTTAATATATATTTAATAAATATGTATTTATTTAAGTGAATTAATCCCAACCATCCAATTTCATTTAATCTTGACCACCCATTTACATCAATTCGTGCCACACCCTAGATTTATTATCTACCCTTGGATGTGCTTTAATCTTAGCCACAAGATTAGTGTCGTTGAAACCCTAGCATGCCCTAGGTAAGATTATAAATAAGAGATATTTCGATGGCTCAACCCATGATTTTCCTAATTTCCTGATTCCCCTAGATTTTGTAGGTCTAATTCTTGACTTCCCTGATTCTAAGTTCTCGATTACCATAATCTTATGAGTTTCTTGAGTGCTTAAGTCCCTTAAGCGTCCTAGGTCACCTCACACCACTTTTTTCACCATTCTCACTCGCTGTAACCTCCCATCATTGCCACTATCCTTCATCCCTAACCAGATTTGTTTTTTCAGAATCCTTCCCCTCAACCCCAAGGACCCATGGGTATTTCTCGCAACATCCAAGCACCCGTGAGCATTTTATGCTATCATACCTGAAGACCCCCTCGTATTTGGGTGATGCTAGGGCATCACCGCACCTGTCCTCTACATCAAGTTTTTCACATCATAACACAGTACGTAAGTAAGATAGATCTACCCTTTATTTGTTTATTTTATATATGTGTTCCATCTTCTGTTCACTTTATTGGCAGCATATAGTTAGTGTTTTATCATTGCATATAGAGGGTCTCACACTATGGAGCCCTCGCATATACTACTAACTATCTTTGTTTCATTGTGTGCAGATCTGAAGCACTACATCAGCAATCTAGAGTGGCCCAGCCTTGGATACCGAAAAGCCCACTCAACCTTGTTGGGATCAAGATGCACTTGTAGACACAATGAATTTGATTCTTAGGGTTTTGAAGAAACCAAATTTGTTGTAATATTGTATAAAAAAGGATTCAAGGATCCAAGCTTGTAAACAATGGAGTTTCTAGGCTCCCCCCGTCAATAAAGAATTTATTCTATTGTGCAATCTTGTGTTACCTTGCATTTTATTTTATTTAAAGCATTGTTTGTGTGTTGTGTTTTGCATCTTTCACCAAGTATGTTGGCTTTCCTTTGACAATGTGTCATTTGCATGCCCAACAAGATGTATAGATGGTATGGTGTAGATAGATCTATGACTAAGATTATAAAATGATGTGCCCAAGGGGACTTTTGATATTACCATAAGAATTCACTATTGTAAAAGATGTAATACATAAATAGGAATGCTTATGAGGACTTTAGATAATTCCATAATATATTTTCTATGATACAAACTATGATACATATAAAAGTTATGCCTAGGGGGACTTTAGATAATGCCATGAGGTATTGTTATAAAACAAGATATGATACATATAAAAGATGTGCCTAGGGAAATTTTAGATAAAATATGTGCCCAATGGGACTTTAGATAATGTCATGATATAGATAAAGACTTTTCTAGTGGAAATTTAGGTAATACCGTGAGGCATTTCAATGATAAAAGCTATTATCATATTAAAATATTTACCTAAGGGGTCTCTAGGTAATGCCATGAGGTATTGCTATGATATAGAAAAATATTTTCTCATGGAGACTTTAGATATTGTGGTGAGGATTTGCTATGATAAACTCTAAATATATTATATTTGGTGCCACAAGAAAATATAAAAGGAACGTTTATGATTTGGTTGAATATTGTAAATAAATTTACCTTGAAATAAATGTTTATGATGACTTGATAATTGTGTCAAATTGCAAGAGACATGTCCCTAGACAAATTTTGTAGAGGATTTCTACTAATGGATTTGCCTCTAAACAAATTTTTAAAGACATTTTTATTTACCTTTTGGAAAATATCATATAAGACTTTTGTTGATGGATTTGTTAACTTTTGATGCAATGTGCAATGGAAGATAACAAACACAAGATGCAGAATAATATAAAAGAAAGTAAATCTATGAGATGATTGAAATATGCTATAAATAGAAATGATGGAAGTGAATACAATGTGGCTATGGAGAAAATGGACACTCCATGAACAAAGCTACTGGACTACATTGCATCCATCACCAGTATATGGTGATGTACACAACACTATGCTACTACCTACAAATATATTCTAAGCTTCTATGTTCTACTAGTTATAATGAGGCCCTTTTTATATAGGAAGACATGTTCCTTGGCCAACACTCTACCTAGTTGTGCAAGGGACACCTTGCACATATAGAAATTGCACATTGATACTTGTACATTTATTACATTGCATGAAGTAACTAGATAACTTTCCCCTAAATAAATCTAATTTCCTAAGTATGTGCCTAGGAAGGTACATTTATATGACCCAAATGATGTAATATAATCTATTTCTAAAACCCCCTATATTATATTATTTGGGTATTGAATACTTTAGTCTTCAATGTGGATTTTATTGCATTGGATAATGGAATTTGTATTCTTCTTCATCGCTTACTGTGTCTTCAGATGATGTAGAGTAATATGTAGTTGTAGCTAAAGGTTCTTCTTTCAATTGACTTTGCATTGTATTACTCCTTTATCTACTTCATATTCTTCTTCGTCTTTAGCTTTGTGGTTTCTGTGCTCTCATAGGTGGTTGTGCTGCTACTTGGTTCTTGTAATGAATATTCTCCTTTCCTATCTTCAATCTATACAGAAGCTTCTGAACAACCACTTAAGACATCATGATAAGATCTTGAGTTAGTAGAACTTGAAGTGCCTATGCTGCATGAGGATTGAAAAATCTTTTCTAGATATGATTTATTAAGCCTTGCCTTATTTTTGAGTAGATCTATCAATCCTTTTTGTTCTACATTGTCATCCTTGTAATATTTTTATGTGAGCAATGCCATGTATAATGTGCTCACAAATTCTAAGGAAAGTGAAATGTCACTTTTTTCATTGTCAATAGCTTCATTGAGATGGGCTTTAAGATAACATTCCATATTATCAAAGTTATCTTCTAAGGCTTCAGTATGAATTATCTTTGAAGTTAGATCTAACATTCCTTTAGATTTCATGAGTAGATTCATGATCCCAAGTTTTATGGTGTTGGCCTTATCTTTTATGAAGAAATTATTAGTGTTTGTTGTGTTTTGAGAAGTAGACATCCTTATAGCTCCCTAGTTTTAGATATGGTAGGATATAACTCCCTAATATATAAGCTTGATTTGATAAAACCTTTATTAATCCATAGGTTAGTGGGCTTCATTATGTCTCCCTAGTAATGAGAGTATATAAACCTAATGGAATTTTAGGTTTTGTAGAAAGCTTATATTTTGCCAATGGATTTACAACTTGATAATCTTTGATAAATGCTGATATTACCAAGTTTTGTAGAATACCTTATGACTCCCTATTATGTTTTGGATAAGATATAAGATGAGTATAGTGCTTTTGTAAATTTTAGTTCAATTCTTGGTTGATTTTGTAAAGTTTATGTAAATATCAAAAATCAACTTCTATTATTTCTTATTGCTCCTATTGAACTAAGCACTTTTCCCAAATTTGAAGAGGTTTAATTTTGGATCTCTTTTGTCCATTTTTGTGAAATTTTGAGAAAAGTAAATTGCTAAATTCCAACCTTTGAGATGCTTTAATAAACCCATTTTAATATCCCTTTAGGATTTAATTTTAGTGTATCTAATTTCCAATAAATTAATTTGATGTAGTAACCCTTATAACTCCCAAATTTTGGAAAATTAGACCACACTAATATTTGCAAATATTTAAAAAAAATTATTTCTAGTATAATTCCTTATTTCTCCTATGGTTAATATTGCAAATATTATATTAATTTGATAAATTATTCACTTTGATTATTTGCTTTCAATATGGTTAATTTCTTCTAAGTTTAACATGTATTTATCAACCTTAAAACTCCCTAAAATGAAAGCACATTAAAGTAGGGAATAAATATAACCTTTTAATATTCGAATACCACAATAATCGATGCTATTTTCAGATGTGATATGGTTGCAGTGTGTGTCTTTACTTTGATTATTACCTCCAATGGAAAACTTGGAATCCTCCATGGATTTAATGCTTCAACTATGGCACCTTTAATATTTGCCTTTGACCTCCCTTGACTAGAGCATTAAAAGCTCTTCTCCTTGCTTCTACACTACAAATTCAGCCCTGTATGCATAAACTACAGAGTGTTGAAGGAGGATGAGTGAATTCTTCCTGAATGCTTGGTCTTTGGTGCCCTTAAAATAGAGGAGAATCTTGTATTAAGTTCTAAGTGTCACATCCATTTTCTTCTTGAGTGCTTGAGGATTAGAAGGTTCTAGAAGACACTTGTATCTTCATTTGAGTAACATATGAACGTGTAGACACCTAAAAGTCGCACACTGCTATACCTACGTACATGTAGATCCTTTTGGACACTTATAGGTTTACATAGGCAATCCTTGATACCCCTAGGCTATCATAGACCAACTTAGACTATTGTAGATCCTCATAGACCTACGTATACTACTGTATATATGCATAGACATACGTAGACTACCATAGACATGCGTAGACTAGCGTAGATCACCATAGATTATAATAGCATTGCGTAGACTTCCACACACCACTTCACTAGTTTTTAGGTCAAAACCCCTAATAAACTACCTAAATCACATCATCAACACATTCCATTCATTGGAAAACCATCCACCAACCTCCTAAGGTGATACAAGGCTTTTTTATGCTTAATTGAGGCCCCCACGGGGTTATTAATTGGCAAAAGTATTAATTGAGTCAATTATTAAATCTAATTTTAAAGTGACTTCACTTAAGTTCACTTTTAGGGCTAAAAAGGTTAATTAGGTCCTTAATCCCTAATTATCCCTAATTACTCCCTCCCACATGTGTGTGCACTAGGTTAGTTAGGATATTTCTTAGGAAACCCTAACCTAACCCCACATCTAACCTAGAGTTGACTAATCCTAGTTAACCCTAATCTCTCCTCACATATGTGTGAGGATGAGATATTTCCTCAACGGAATGTAAGGATGCCACCTCACAAACCCTAACTTAACCTTCATGGGATATCACCCTAGGGCTTAGTTCTCCTAACTACTATCCCCCCTACACATTGGGTTTTCTTATAAATAGTGGGCCCAAATCCTCATTTATCTCTCTCTCCACTTATGTCCAAAGTCCAAAAACTCTACCAAAATACAAACAAAATCATAGCAAATCAAATCTAAACCTACACATAAGCATTACACCAGCAAAATAACCTCTCCATCGAAGGGTTTCTAAATAATAACAGTTACAGTCTGATTTGCCCCCCGCCCCATGAATCCGGTACCAGTTCATCCCTCGGGTCACGAATTGGGTTTACATGACCCAAATCAGCTCATATTTGGGAGGTAAGCTTCATTTTGAATTTTTATGAGGTTTTGCATCATTTATTTTAGTTTTTAATATGTTTTTACAATCGATTTTTCTTTATTACTATGGGGTCTAACTGAGGCAAGCCCCCCAATGCACTAACCCCTTTTTGCAGGTTTATCCTAGAATCAAGGAGGGAAACAACTACAAACTACAACCCCACAGTGGTACACAAGCCCATATACATTGAGGAACACAAAAAGAAGACATCAGGCCTATTGTAACATTTGTGAAAAGAAAGGAAATAGGGGAATTCTCCCTATATGTAACTTATGCAAATCTTATCATGAATAAAATACAATTTTCTAAATAGCATGTGTCTTTAATGTGTTATTAGATCAAATGCAATATTTTGGCTATTTTATTCTAGCACGCCCAATGGGATCCCCACAATAGATAGTGTTGGAATTATTTTTTATAAATCTAATATTATCCTCTATTTCTATGTTTTGTAGGTACTGGATTTAATTAATACAAAGATATTCAAAGCATTGAGAACCACCTTATGCCTTAAAAAACTAGATCTAAAGTCTCCAAACCTAATTCACCCCCTATCCCATTAATCAGATCCCAATTTCAATCATGGGTGGCTAATTGCATTTATGAACCTCAAAATATCTAAACTAGAGTTTTACATAGGTCCTTGAAGTCCTTAAAACCCTTCCAGACCTTCAGATTATAGATCTAAGATCTCCAAATCCAATTCACCCCCACACCAAAAATTTAGCTCAAAGCCATAAAAATCCTAAATATGAGTTGCATAGAGGTATTTGCAGCTCCTGGAACCCCTCTAGAAATTCAAAAACCATATCTGAAGTCTCCAAACCTGATTTACCCCTCGTCCCATGAATCAAATCCCAATTCACCCCTTGAGTGGCTAATTGCATTTCCATACCTCAAAATCCCTAAATCATAGTTTTATAGAGGTACCTGAAGCCCCTGGAAATCTTCCAGACCTTCAAATTATAGATCTGAGGCCTCTAAACCCAATTTGCCCGCCACCTTATGAATTCAGCTAAAGATCACCAAAAACCCTAAATCTGAGTTGCACAAAGTTTTTTATAGTCCCTGGAACCCTTCCAAACCAACGAAAACTAGATTGGAATCTTCTAAACCTAATTTGCCCCTCACCTCATGAACCATATCTCAATTCACCTCTCAAGTGGTGAATTCAACTTGGAAGCCTCAAAAACCCCTAAAATTGCAAGGGTGAGTAGCAGAGGGGTCAACCAGACCACCTATAGCATTAGAGTCAAAGTATTCTTCTTTATATGCTATGTTTGCTAATTTTTGTATGTGTAAGATGTTTACTAGTTAAGGCGCAATAGCTAGTAACAAATTTTCCCCTTCTTTGCATCTCCATTTGGTTTAAATGTTGTTGTAATTACAAAACCTATCAAATTTCCAGTAACTTTAAATTTTAAAATTTCATGTAAATTTTAATTTTCCTTTTCTAATTTGCATGTATAAACTTCTTGTGATTGCTTCTCTATACTTGTATAAATTTTCATTACAATTACTACATTTTGTTACACATATTTAGGGTCACATAAACCCCTTTCTTCACACCCTCGTATTGCATGTTTATATGTTTTGAAAAGTAGGATCAATTTCTTTTCCTAAAGGCACCTAGGATTAGATTCTTTGTCTACAAAAAGCATTTCATTCTAGAATTTTGTTTTCAAAAAATGCATATAAGGCTAGATTTCAATTTGAAAAGGCAATTAATTAGATTTCCTATTTTACATAACATCGTTATCAAAACACAAACCCACACACACACATGTGGTATTTTAAACAAGTGGTGATATTGGATTTCATCCTCAATCCATCACTCGAGACTGGTACTGATGGAGTTGTATCCTCCACCAGCTTTCAACCCCCCTATACACCTAGCAATCCCTCATAGTGGTTTTTTGAGCCTCATCACTAGAAAACCCCCCACTTTTGAGATCGGGCTTCTGGATTTCATCACCAAAAGTTACCTTCAGAGTGGCAGAGGATTAGATGCTTTCGTTCACAAGGTTTACATAATTAGTGAACACAGTAACTATCATTATTGACTAAGCCTAACCGAGGGTGAAGCGAAACCATGGGGTATGCCAAACATGCCTAGTAGGTCGTAGATAGTGCCACATCTTCTTGTAAGAGAATATAGCAAACTCACTTCAGCATAGTGGGTTCCCCTTTTTAGGATATCATTTTATTGTGCCTTCCATACAGTTCACCACTTGCATGCTGTGGTATCGTTCTATTCTATACATATTTGGGTGTTGCAGGAGGTTATATACTGATGACATTATTGATATTCTAGTTTATTCACTCCACTACCCGTGATACTACCTAGGAGGTATCAACATTGAAACACACATAAAAAACAAATCACTTTTATTTTTAGCATTTAGAATTGATTATAGTTTACCATTTTTTGCATGATCACAAACTGGTTTCAGAATATTACACCACATACTATTTAGCTACACACAACACGTCATTTATTTATGCTTATATTAGACACAAGTGAGTTTACACCACACAGGATTATTCTTAAACCCCTTCACACAACACACATAAAACTAAAAGATTTAATTCCTATGTAGTTCTAAACCTTCACAACATGGCACATGTTACCATGCCTATTGTCACTCGTAGTCGAGAGTGCAAGAAAGCATACCTTATAGAGGAAGCACCTGCCACTTCTTCTAGTAAGTCCCCTCCTACTCCTTTGGTAATGAAGGGGAAGGCCATACATGCATCTGATTCACTCACAGGATCTGATGTACAATATACACACAACATCTCAGGATGAGATGTCCACTTTGAGTGAAGCCCTTGATACCTCACTTATAGAATATTATCCACTTCTTTCATCCCCATCCTCACCTAATCCATCGACCATGTTCTATGACCATGTGATCTACACGGTGCCAGGATAGCCTCATCCATTATTTACCATAGATGAGGATTTCATACCTGCTTCTCCTACCTTTGCACACCCCTTTTTCCAGAGTTTGTCTCAATCCCTTTTTAAGAATGACTCCTCCCTCTTGAACCATACTCACCCAATGGTCACATCATTTGCCCCTATCGTAGGAATGAATTTTGACCCTTCCTTTTCTGCCATAGGTACCTAGAGTCTAGCATTCCAAACTATGCAACAACAACCTCCTCTATAGGAACAACAAACACTCCCTCAAACATCATACCCATACTCTTCCCAAGAGTCCCAGCCATCATCATCCCAATAACCATTTTTAACAATGTTTGATGACTTATCACAAGAGCTTATCCAAACCCAAACCACATAATGTCAAGAACAACAACCAACAACTCAAATTCATTTAGGATGGGACATAGGCACCACCTTCCATCCCCAAGATCCTACCTCAGAAGCTTACCCTTATTTTTCTACTGCATTCCCATCTACATCTCAGGTTCTTGGAGTGTACAATGCTCAATCCTTCACTCTAGCTTTACCCTCACTATACTTTAGGATACCTCCTCCCCCTCATTTCCAAGTGCCTACTGCTAATATTTCTCCTACCTATGGATTAAAACCAATAACTTACACTCCCACATACCTAGGCTATTCCATACATTTTAGCTTCACTACCGCCCATCCTTTAGGACAAAGACAGGTCTTGGATTTTGATACCTTACCTTGACCATCCCTCGCACCAGTAACATCGATACCTCCAATCTTACCTATTGGAGATACATTTTTTACACCTACTCCATGGTCATCACCTCCTATGGCCCAACCATTACAACAGGCTCCTACCTAGTAGGAAACCATGCCATAATAGCACACATCCCAATCCCAATATTACCACCCCCAACAAACATTGATTATGTAGCCTAGTATTCCACTAGCCCCTACAAATATTCCACCCAATACCCAAAATACCAAGACCAACTTGAACAATTACCTCTATAGTATGGAGAGGAACAACAACAACCTTACTATCCATCACACTCTCAGGCTCAATCAACCCTAGCCCAACCATCCACACCCTTAACACCTAATATTCAACTCTTATAAGATGAAGTCAAGATGTTAAACTTATGCACCGCAAGCTACGAGCCATAAAAACCATCTTACGATGAACTCTACAATGAGTCGGTTCATCCATCCACACATATTCCACCTTACCCCTACCACTTTGAGATCTCAAAGTTTGATAAGTATAAAGGTAAGGAAGATCCTAGAGAGCATATCAAAAACTATCACTCAGCTTGCTACCAGCTTCATAGTAGCAATCCCCTTATGTTGCGTAACTTCTCCCTCTCCCTTGCATAACAAGCCCTAGATTGGTATAACATGCTACCATGACATAGCCTTTATACCTTTGAGAAATTAGCAAACACCTTCTTAGAACACTTCTCCATTAATATCAAGAAGAAGACAACATTTTTAGACATTTATGCCTTACAACATACTGATGATGAACCTATCACCGAGTTTGTATCTAGATGGAGAGCGATCATCCATGATCTTACCCATATCCTCCCTACCACAGAGCTAGTGACACTCTTTTCCAAGAGTTGCCACAAACACATTTCTACCCCTCTACAACTTTACCAAAGTTACACCTTCGAGGAAGCCATTTCATAGGCAAAGGCTATCAAAGACATTAAAGTCTAATTTGGCAAAATTAAGCTAAGATCGAAGACTAACTACAATTCAAACTTCCATTTTAATATAAACACACCCAACCAACCCTATCCTCGACCTTCACAAACCAACCAAGTGGTCATTGCTACCCTAGCACTAGCACCAAGCCCACCACCTTATGTTATACAACAAGTATTTCAAACCAACATGCCTCCCCCACCTAGGCCTTAGTAATCTCGTGGCATGCACCCACAGGGTCCACAATGTAACCTTACACAACTTTCTAAACCCTTACCAACCCTCTTCCATAGGTTACATGATGGTGGACATCTCCTTCTACCCAAAATTTGACCATTAGATCCAAACATACCTAAGCCTCATGGATACAATGAACAACTCTATTATCCATACCATAGACAATGTGGCCATGAAATCAAGTCATGTCGTTCCTTTTGTGCTCAAGTGTAGGACCTAATCGATAGGGGTACCATTCAGGTATCGAACTCTTTAGCCCTAAAAAACCTAAATCTAGGGATCTTCCAAAATCCTCTACTGGACCATAGATGAACCAATCCCCAAAGACCTCCAACCAATCCTCTAGGACCACCTCACTAAGTGAATAGTGTCCAATGTGACCCTCCATCATGTGGATTAGTAGGCATAATAAACCTTACCATGTAGAACTAATGATACCCATCGCATTAGAACACACCTATTGTATCTCCACCTACCCAATTCACATCACCATAGGTCTCCTAAACTCCTAGCGCCATATACCTCCACCCCAAAATGTGATCATGATTCATGGTAGCCTCACCCATAAACTATATAATTCCCCCGCATGATTATCCTTTTTTGAACTCTTACAATAATCTCAACCCCATCACAAGGCGTTAAATGACATTTTACGGTCTATATATTTAGAAATGCATGATACAAACGCATTTGTAAAATTTTTAGGGAACATCCCGCGATGCCTTAAGGCATCCATTAGTTTCCATGACCATGAGATAACAAAACTTGTAGGAGGAGTGGATCCCCCTCTCCACATACAAGCCACTATCAATTTCATCACCTATAAGTGATTCCTCATTGACACGGGCTCATCCATTAGCATTATATCCATAGTGGCTCTACATAATTTACATATATCGCCAGCCCATTTTGCCACACCTTCCCTCAACCTACAAAAATTTGATGGTTCTATGAGACCTCCCGTAGGATCCATAGTCCTGCCATATGAGTAGGTGTCTGCACCATTTCCATCATATTCCATATTATCTAAGGGGACATGTAGTACAACATCCTCCTTGGTCGCCCATGGATCAAGGATATGCAATGTATCCCTTCCATGCTACACCATTGCCTCAAATATGTCCACAATGGACTTGTCCATTGTATCCCTACCGATGGAGATACCTTTAAATTTTGTAAGATCATAGATCTCTTGCCTGCACCTTCCTTCTCATCCATGCAACTCTTCCCTGTTTCTTCCCATCAGTTAGTCAAAGCATCGACATCCTCTCCTACAACCACATAATTATCCCAATCCTCATCAAGGACACACACTTCAGTGTTAGCACCGTTAGCTCCATCATTTGTAGTGTCTAATCCCACTACCATACCATTCTCACCTCCTAATTTATGGCCACCATGACTATCCCAACCTTCATCCTCTATATAGTCACCTTCAGTACTGCAACCATTGTCACCACCCATATCATGCCCTGTCGCTCCACCTCAATCATCTTCCTTGATGGAAGAACCTATCCTCCCTACATCGTGCACACCTCCTCTTCCTTTTTGTCCATGACCTAGGCCATTCACTTCCTTGCATCCTCTAGTACCCACTCTGCTACCTTTGTATTTCCCATAGGCCAATCATCCCATACCAGCTACCACAGTCGAATGCCATGAGTGGGAGCAATGAGCATCTTGCTTAGAAAACCAATTGTTACACCCTTTCATTGCCACTATTAGAGAGTCTTAGACTTCATCTTCAGCATATGATTTAGATTCACCACCTCGTTCACCAGAACATGCGACACCACGCATTTCTATTTTATGACAAACTATGGTCTCGAGAATTACAATGTGTGTGATGCTTATGTATGTCCACATACTATCCAATCCATGCAAGACTTTGGTCACCCCTCAGCCTCAGTTTTTGCTATTGGTACCATCATACAACTAGGATCTTCCAACAATCATACCAACTTTGTCTATGCTGGAGTTGATTCCTCACTCCCACCTATAGTATCTTCACCACCATAAACCAACTTTTATGGTACAATCGATCACTTGGCTAATCCTTATTTTATCTTATGCTACCTATAGCATTTACATTGGTGTGGGTTTGGACTAGGCCGCTATGAGCAAGGGTTGCATACACCCATTAACCCTCATGTCCAATCCCATATAAAAAATTTGGCCTAGGTTATCGTCCAACCACCATCCATATGTTAGAAGATGAACTTCAAGATTTGTCCCTCCATCCTTCCTCACTTCTGACACACACCTTGGAAAAATATATTTATATGGACATTCTGGAGGACACCTCCTCACCTAACTCCACCATTATAGTCCCCTGTGATTTCTTTAAAGAACCCTCCACATCTGACACCACATCATCATGTTGTGTCAATGAATTGACAAACCAATTCGCTGCACTATCCTTAAACACACACTACGCAAAGCATGACATGGCATCCCCACCACCATCATCAACATACTTAGCTCCATTCCTGCCTATACATTGATAACTTCAATGAGCTGCCACTCGACCACAATCTCCACCAGTCATCTTGTATCCTTCTTTAAGCCTTTTAGGACGCTCATAGGTTGTCAAGCTATCATCACCAGACTCTTCACCACCCACATCCCCCATGATGTCAGTCAATATGATTGAGGTGGATCTTTTCTATCCACTATGATACACACACCACCCAACATGAGATGATACACCAAACCCTAACTTCATCGATCTCATGCACATATCACCCGTAGTGGCACCCCAATATTTCCTACTCTCACCACATGTCTTATGCATTATGAATGCCCATTCATCATCTATACCACCTCACATATCGTAGGTGCACCACACAGACATTTACCTAGATGAAAAATATAAATTTATCGAGGCCATCGAAGACCTCCATCTTATCCCAATTCTAGAAAAATTATGTGATGGTTCCCACATGCTTATTTAGGAAACCATTAATGTTGACATAGGTGACGATCCCGAAACCCCTCACATAGTAAAATTAGCTACTAGCCTCTTGTTCGAGGAGCATATTTTATTCATAAAATTCCTTCACAAGTATATTTGAGTCTGCATGGTCATACAAGGATATGCTAGGAATCGACCCTGCTCTAGTAGTTCACAACCTCACACTTGATCAAAATGCCAAACCAGTAAGGCAAAAGTTATGATGTATACACCCAACCATTGCATTACTAGTAAAACTAAGCTCCAAAAGCTCTTATATGTAGACTTCATAGTACCCATAGACTATCCTGAATGGGTCTCTAACATGGTCTCTATACCGAAGCCATCCAGTGAATTTTATGTCTGCACAGACTTTCGTAACTTAAACAAAGCTTGTCACAAAGACAAATTCCCCCTACCTAACATCGACTCGCTCATAGATTCCATTGCAGGCCATGAGATGATATCCCTCATGGATGGATTTTTAGGTTACAATCAAATCAAAATAAACCCTGTTGATCAACACAAGACGTCATTGACAACCCCCTGGGGGACCTTCTACTATAATGTCATGCCATTTGGCCTTAAAAATGTTGGGGCAACCTACCAACATGCAATGACCTATGTTTTCTATGATTACATGTACAAAACTGTTGAAGACTATGTAGACAACCTCACTACTAAATCCAAGAAGCACTCAGAACATCTTGAGGATCTTCGTCAGATCTTTGATTGCTTGTTAGAACACAATGTCTACCTCAACCCAAAGAAGTGTGTCTTTGGTGTTACCTCAAAAAAATCCTAGGATTCATTGTCACCCAATGAGGCATTGAAGTTGACCCTAGTAAAGTAAAATCCATCACTATATACCCCAACCAACTACCTTGAAACAATTGTATAACTTCCAGGGTAAAATCACTTCTATTCAATGATTTATAGCACAATTATCAGACAAGTGTAAACCATTCGACCACCTCTTACAAAAGGGAGTAAAATTCAAATGGGATGATAACTGCCAGCATGATTTTGACGAAATCAAAACTTATCTTATTTCACCATCAGTTATGTCACCCCCACACCCACAACTACCACTCATCCTATATATTTTTGCTACAGATTTCATGCTAGGTACACTTATAGCCCAAAATAATGTGCTCGAAAAGGAGCAAGCCATTTACTACATAAGTCGCACACTAGTTAGCTACGAAGCTAGATACGGGTACATGGAGAAACTATGCCTAGCTATAGTATTTGCCACCTAGAAGTTATGCCACTACATGCTCAACCATACAATATTTTTCATCACCTGAGACAATCCCCTCTAATACATGATGAACAAAAGCTATCATAATTCCTGCATAGCTAAGTGGATCATGCTTCTAACCAAATTTGACCTCGAATTTATTTCATAAAATTCCATCAAAGGGTAGGTCATAGCGGACCAACTTGCAAAAGCTCCCTTATATGATGATCAACCTCTCCTTATTCAGCTCCTTAATACCTCCATATTCCATATAACAGAATATGAAGAATATGTTGAACCATAAATGAAAGCTGACTTGACTCTATTCTTCGACGACTCTTGATGCATGCATGCTAGGGGTGCAGGCATTGTATTCTTCACACCTAAAGATGAACCACTCCCATTTTAATTCAAGTTGGACTTCCCTTATACGAACAACAATGTGGAATATGAAGCCCTAATACTTGGATTGAAATAGGTGCATTCCATGCATATCAAATGCCTCCATATCATAGGTGATTCCCTTTTAATAGTAAACCAAGTACAAGAGATCTTGCAATGCAATTACCCAATCCTCCAACAATACAAGCACATTGCACAACTCCTCTATTGATTCAAATGGTATGAAATCGAAGTTGTGCCATGATCCTTAAACCATTTTGTAGACACAATGGCCTCCTTAGGATCACTAATCTCACAAAATCCAACATCAACCACCACATCCATAAAAATTCATACACTCACTCAATCTGCTGTTGAGTGGTATTTTCACACATTTGTGAAAGTACACTCTCCTTTAGGATTTGGGCTCCAAATCCCCTCTTGCAAAGAAGTTAAACAAACAACTTCTCCAAGGTCTCCGCTATATTAGCATTTGCATATGTGTATTAGTAATCTTGACTGAAGATATTCACTTTAAATGCTTGGAACACCTTAGTGATTGCAAGTAATTGTAAACAAGGGGCAATGTTGGTTTATTTTACACATGAAACTTTAGTGATTGTTCATTGAACCAAAATAGAGCAAATGTGAGTTGGTCCTCATATGACCATGATGTAGTGCTTAAGAAATGGAAATTTGTGAAAATGCCATAAAACATAACCCCTTCAATGTAATTGGAATTTTCATGAAGGGAATGTCATCATAGGCTCATGAGTGCAAAACAAAGCTGAAAAAATGAAATTTGACCTTAAAATGGAAATTTTCATTTTCGGATTTTTTTAACAATCTGTAACAAAACAACAACTTCGAGGAATTTTTAAAAATACTAAACAACTCCGAAAATGAAATTTCAAATTGCGTATTGGAAGTATGAAGTATAACCTACGCAATGGTTAAATTATTTTTGGATTTTGAAGTTTTTTAAATGTTTATTTTAATGTCTGAATATTAAAATAAAGTTAAAATTTCTTGAAATAAAATGCAGAAAAAATGAAAATGCATTCAGTATGATGCTATCCTATTCCGACAAAACCGAAGATATGAGGTTTTCATGCATGCAACCTAACCTATTGGACCTGCAAAACAAGCACAATCCGGATAAGCTAAGTGTTGGCTCCTAGGGTTTTAAATGAGGTTTTCAGATTTAAACATTCGCATGAAGCAACCAAGAAAACTTGCATAAACTCCATTTACAAGCCTAAAATCTGAAAAGGGGAAAATAGACATTCAATCTTGCATGCAGAAAATGACTCCTTCTTTCTTGTCCATAAGATGCAACTTTCTGAAATTTTCTGTATTAAAAATTTGTCATTTTACAATAACAGAAGTTTCTGGTTTTCCCAAACCAGTCAATGGAAGAAAACAACTAGAACAGGTCCAGAATGGCCCTCTTGCCTTCAAATCTGTAACTCTGCTCGTGGCAGTTTCCGACCCCTTCTGGCCTCTTTGAATGGCGTATTTAAACTTCTGAAAAATTGTTTCTCCTTCCATGACGGTTCATTTCATTTTCTGATGGTTGTTCATTTCACCTTCCCTGACTGTTCGTTTCACCTTCCCTTGTGCATGCATGTGCTTTGGTTTCCCTTTTATGGCCCTTCGCCGTGAAAATGTAACATGTCGCGATATCGCGACACTTTTTATCTTTTGACAGCGACCATGCAACATGTCGCGATATCGCGACACTTTTGCCTCCTTGCTCTCTTTTGTTGCTTGTAGCCACGAAAATGTAACATGTCGCGATATCGCGACACTTTTTCCCTTTTGGCTTCTCTCTATGCTTTGAATCGCGAAAATGCAACATGTCGCGATATCGCGACACTTTTTCTCGTTGGTCACGAAAATGCAACATGTCGCGATATCGCGACACTTTTTTTTCTAGCTCTTTCTCTTTGCTTTGAATCGCGAAAATGCAACATGTCGCGATATCGCGACACTTTTTCTGTCCGAATGCAACATGTCCGATATCCTGACACTTTTCTTTCTCTTTGCTTTGAATCGCGAAAATGCAACATGTCGCGATATCGCGACACTTTTTCTTCTTTGGCCACGATGGTGCAACATGTCGCGATATCGTGACACCTTTTCTTCTTTGGTCGCGATGGTGCAACATGTCGCGATATCACGACACTTTTTCTTCTTTGGCCGTGATGATGCAACATGTCGCGATATCGCGACACTTTTCTCTTTCATACACTTTTCTTCTTTGGCCATGATAATGCAACATGTCACGATATCGCGACACCTTTTCTTCTTTGGCCGCGATGGTGCAACATGTCACGATATCGTGACACCTTTTCTTCTTTGGCCATGATGGTGCAACATGTCGTGATATCATGACACCTTTTCTTCTTTGGCCACGATGGTGCAACATGTCGCGATATCGCGACACTTTTTCTCCTTTGGCCGCGATGGTGCAACATGTCACGATATCGCGACACTTTTTCTCCTTTGGCCACGATAATGCAACATGTCACGATATCGCGACACCTTTTCTTCTTTCGCTACGATGGTGCAACATGTCGCGATATCGTGACACTTTTTCTTCTTTTGCCGCGATGGTGCAACATGTCGCGATATCGCGACACTTTTTCTATTTTGGCCGTGATGGTGCAACATGTCGCGATATCGCGACACCTTTTCTTCTTTGTGGTGTTTTGCTTTTTTTCTTGATCTTTAGCCTATGGGCCACTTCAGTCTTCTTGGAACACATGCAAAAAGGTGGGTCCCCAATTTTGGGGTACGTTGTGGAGCAGCCACAACAAATGGTGACTCTGCTGGGAAATGCTCCTGAGCATTTCGGTGAGAACTCAACCTGAAAACACAGACTCAAATACAAGCGTCAGAAAATATCCCAAGAATGAAACTAGACGAGAAATACATGAAGCATTAGAATTATTAAGCATCAGCTCGGTGTGTGCAATGTGCTTCATTCCCTATCGTTTGAAATTGATCAACATTCCATTGTCAGTTTCACTTATGATTCGTATGCAAGGCCATGAATGATTTGTGCATGATTTGATGTATGACAATTATGCTAGAGATAAGACAACCTGCTTTGCAAAGGCTCAAACCTTCTAGCATCATGAACAAACATATTAAAACTGTCAAACCCTCTTAGGACCAAATATATGTATACTGAACTAATTTACTAGATCCCAAAGTTGGTTATGTGTCACTACCATCTTGAACCCATGTGCAAGTGTAAGTGAAATTAGAGCTTTGGGGAATAGGATTCCCAACCTAAGCGAGATGGGAATTTAACCCTATCCTTACTACTCTGATCTGGAGTTCATTACCTCATCTTGAACAAAATGATTTAACCTGTTATGGATGAAACTGTCAAGCTAGCTCTGTCCGTTTGAGCGATCAGTGGTCTTGTTTTTAGACAAGACATGTTGCCACGCATGAGCATACTCCACTTGCCAACCAGGCGTCTATAGCCCCGATGGAGATTAACCCCATAATCCATGATTTGGCTCTACTTTTGATTTCTTGGACCTTGGGGATGACTACCCATCCTTGCAAGGGACATGTAGTACGATCCTTCCAATCCAATATTAATAGAGAAATGAAAAAATATTTGCTTTGGAATAAAATAGAAGCTTTGGGGAATCGGATTCTCAACCTAAGCGAGATGAGAATTAGACCCTATCCTTACTACTCCATGAAGGTCAAATCAGAGCTTTGGGGAATTGGATCCTCAACCTAAGTTCGATGAGGATTTAACCCTATCCTTACTACTCTGATTTTAGGCTTTAAGCATTATGGGAGTGGAAAAAACCATTGTTTAAGGATTATGTTGCATGATGGGACAGACACGAAATATTCCTTTCGCCTCACCGTTTCTTCCAAGTATGGTTTTGACCATTTTGCTCAAGATTCTCTTTAATCTGCGTAGAACGTGCTTGGTTCAAGATAGTTCGGGCATCAGTTCCCAACCTTAGGATCCTTTTAGTATTTGTTATGTAATAACCCTAAGAGGATTCGACACCTTTTCAATGATTGTACATGAAATGAAGATGCAACTGAGATGAAATGTATATGCAATGCTGAATGTAATATGAGATATGAATGCATTGCTCCTTTTGAAATGCGGATGGAGTATATATCACCTACTTTGCCATAATTTATAAAACTGACAACTTCATGCATCACAAGTTCCAAACGATATTCCTTAATGTGTTTGCAATATTCGTGGAGCTTTCTGCAATACAATTCCGATGTTTCATATTCTCCTAGTCTTAGCCAACATTCATAAGGACATAAGTTGACATCCTGCTTTTTTTTTTTTTTTTTTTTAACAAACCAAAAATGTCCAAAGGACCAACACACAAAACTTAAAACCAAAACTGAAATGCAAACCCAACATCACAAACCAAAAAATTATATACAAATGTACAATATGGTACAAGATGAAGCAAAGCTTGGACTATCACTTTCCCGGATCCCAAACATGATTAGAACATTTCAAAAGACATATGACACAATATGTATGCCAAATGTTGTAGGAATCCAACAACAATAAGATCAAACCAAGCAATGCAACAAATTTCAACTTGCCACGCTCACCATACCAATTTGATTTAGTTCTATTACCAACACCATAGGTGAGATTCAAATCAAATTGATTAGACAATGATTGGTATTCAATTTTATCTTGTCTATTCTTTAAAGTGTAAGTTTCATCATTCCATTCATGATTTAGAAGTAGGCTTTCTTTATCCAAAATGAAACTTTGTAAGTAAGAGCCTATTTCTAAACATTTTAAAGCCAATTCATTTTCCAAGTTTGTCGGCCAATCAAATTTCTGCAAACATTTGCAAGCATCTAGGATATTTACTAAATGGGAATCATTAAAAGTTTTTATCCTAGGTTCAAGAATTAATTGTTGATGAATTTGATTTAGCAATTTAAATGCATCAAATTCCTTTTCATTCATTAAAGTAATGTTATCAAAGGTGTGGTTAGAAATTAATCCTTGTTCTTCATTCACCTTCAATGGCATTTCATCATATAGCACTTGTTCTTTCTCCATGATTCGTTTATCAAAGGCACCAAACTTAGGTACCCAATTGAACACACGTCCATCCTCTTCAACCCTCAAATATTTTTGGTCAAAGTGTATGTCAAGTAACTCATCTTCATGATCAATCACTTGCGTCTCCTCCCATTCATCTTCACCTTCCTTAGATGGTTCAGTTATTTCCAAAAGTGGGTTATCTCTTGAATTCAAATTGGTAAAGCTATCATAATCAAAATTTGTAACCCATGATTCAATTTTATCACAATTTGGAAGGTGTGGATCCTCTTGGTCATCACTTTCGAGAACATCATCCAAAGTGTCGTTCGAGAACAAGTGGTGAAATTCGATTATGTCTTCAACTTCATTTGTTGATTTTCCTTCCAATTCATTTTCAACCACTTGTGATGGCTTAGGAGCTTCTATAATGGGATCAATTTTTGAATTCCGTGTCATATAGTTGCTCCAATCCTTTGCAAGTACATCTGACCAAATCATGTCCACATAAGTTTGTTCATCCAAATCATCCTTTTTGGGTAATGATTCTGGATATTTCTTTTCCAAAACAAGATGGTGATCATTTGATTCCAACTTCTTGTTACCCATCCATAAAATTTCTTCTCCAAAATCTTCATGCTCTTCAAGAATTTTTGAATAGGTATTTACTTCAACATGAGTCACCTCAAAATCTCTTGTAACGCTCGAAGAAGCATAACATGAAACACCATTAAGATCGGCATTATGAACTTTCTTCCTAGGATGATTTGGATGCATACATTGATGTGCTCGTTTTTGTGGTGGAACATGCCTACATACCTTCTTAACCACTTTCTTTTGCTCTTTCACTTTCGATACGAACTCTTTGGGTTGAGTGGTAGAAGTAGTAGGATTAGTTGGATTGATATCCACGGACTGAGCTTGAACATTTGTTGCGATAGTTCCATGAGTGACCACATGATTCTCTAATTGAGGCATAGTTGGATGGATGGAAGTACTTGTATAAGCACAAGTGGGAGCATAAGTTGGTATGGTAGGATAAAGTTGATTGTAGGGAAAAACATTTAATATCGAATTTTGTTGTGCCCACGCTTGATTTACCATCGAGGTTTGATTGCAAGCCCCTAGTTGTCCTACCATAGTTGATTGCTCCATTCCATAACCTTGCGGCCTCAATTGTTGATCTACAATCATAGCTTCTGTGTAGGCCGATGCAAGATCAGTAACCAAGGGATTCATCCTAACAAATATGGCAAATAATGGATCCAATGCTCGAAAGTATATTTGAAGAGCACCACTTTCCTCAATAGTATAGGGAGAAATTAATCTCGCATAAAGCTTTCGAAACCTCAAGTTGAAATTTCTCACTGGCTCATTAGGTTCTCTTTTGCAAGAAACAAATTGTTGAAATATCGTGAGAGGATCAATGAACAACCTAAATTGATCGATAAACTCATCTTTCAATTGCGTCCAAGATGTAATAGAACCAGTGGGTAAATTGATGTACCAATCATATGCCACCTCATCTAGGGTTCCAGGAAACATTCTACATGCCACATCCTCATGTTCGACATTCCATCTAACTAGGATATCCACATAGGCTTGAATATGTTCCTCGGCTGATGTTGGACCATTGTGCTTAAATTTGAGCAAATGTTTTTCTACGTTCTTGGGTAAATCATGAAAATCTCCACTAATGTTCAAAGGATTAGCATGTATCCCATACCACGTTCCTGCAGTTGTAGCCATTAATGAAACTCAAAGAATAATTTCAAAACCAATTTGTTAGTCATGAATGAAAGAAGGAACCATGACAAAGCAATATTCTAAAAATGTAAATTAGTTTCTGATTCACCAGATCGCATATGCACAGGTGAAGAGCATACTCCTAGTGTTGTAGGCTTTCTGATTCACAAGATCGCATTACACGCAAGTGAAGAGCATAATACCGACAACAGATACATTTTAGACAAAATAATTCCTTACAAATAATCATGAAATGACTAGCAAATATCAAACATGTAACGTATGAATAATCATGTTAGCATCAACCAAGAAATGTATCCATTAAAATCCGATAAAAGTAACTGCATGGAGACAACCTCGTTAATCAAGACCAAAATTCTTCAAAATCAAATCAAACACATTATTCCTGTATGAACAATCCAAAAGCGTTAGAACAATGCATAGCATTTCATGTCCTCCTTTTAACACTACAAGGTTGTATTGTTAAAAGAGGGCTAAAGATAATAATCAATAGGGCATGAAATATTCAAAATTTAAATCCCTATAGCATTTAAATCACACTGAAATAAACCAATTCAGGCCCTCCTTCTAGCGCCAAAATGTTGAGTGGTATTTTCACACACTTGTGAAAGTACACTCTCCTTTAGGATTTGGGTTCCAAATCCCCTCTTGCAAAGAAGTTAAACAAACAACTTCTCCAAGGTCTCCGCTATATTAGCATTTGCATATGTGTATTAGTAATCTTGACTGAAGATATTCACTTTAAATGCTTGGAACACCTTAGTGATTGCAAGTAACTGTAAACAAGGGGCAATGTTGGTTTATTTTACACATGAAACTTTAGTGATTGTTCATTGAACCAAAATAGAGCAAATGTGAGTTGGTCCTCATATGACCACGATGTAGTGCTTAAGAAATGGAAATTTGTGAAAATGCCATAAAACATCACTCCTTCAATGAAATTGGAATTTTCATGAAGGGAATGTCATCATAGGCTCATGAGTGCAAAACAAAGCTGAAAAAATGAAATTTGACCTTAAAATGGAAATTTTCATTTTCGGATTTTTTAACAATCTGTAACAAAACAACAACTTCGAGGAATTTTTAAAAATACTAAACAACTCCGAAAATGAAATTTCAAATTGCGTATTGGAAGTATGAAGTATAACCTACGCAATGGTTAAATTATTTTTGGATTTTGAAGTTTTTTAAATGTTTATTTTAATGTCTGAATATTAAAATAAAGTTAAAATTTCTTGAAATAAAATGCAGAAAAAATGAAAATGCATTCAGTATGATGCTATCCTATTCCGACAAAACCGAAGATATGAGGTTTTCATGCATGCAACCTAACCTATTGGACCTGCAAAACAAGCACAATCCGGATAAGCTAAGTGCTGGCTCCTAGGGTTTTAAATGAGGTTTTCAGATTTAAACATTCGCATGAAGCAACCAAGAAAACTTGCATAAACTCCATTTACAAGCCTAAAATCTGAAAAGGGGAAAATAGACATTCAATCTTGCATGCAGAAAATGACTCCTTCTTTCTTGTCCATAAGATGCAACTTTCTGAAATTTTCTGTATTAAAAATTTGTCATTTTACAATAACAGAAGTTTCTGGTTTTCCCAAACCAGTCAATGGAAGAAAACAACTAGAACAGGTCCAGAATGGCCCTCTTGCCTTCAAATCTGTAACTCTGCTCGTGGCAGTTTTCGACCCCTTCTGGCCTCTTTGAATGGCGTATTTAAACTTCTAAAAAATTGTTTCTCCTTCCATGACGGTTCGTTTCATTTTTTGATGGTTGTTCGTTTCACCTTCCCTGACTGTTCGTTTCACCTTCCCTTGTGCATGCATGTGCTTTGGTTTCCCTTTTATGGCCCTTCACCGTGAAAATGTAACATGTCGCGATATCGCGACACTTTTTATCTTTTGACAGTGACCATGCAACATGTCGCGATATCGCGACACTTTTGCCTCCTTGCTCTCTTTTGTTGCTTGTAGCCGCGAAAATGTAACATGTCGCGATATCGCGACACTTTTTCCTTTTGGCTTCTCTCTATGCTTTGAATCGCGAAAATGCAACATGTCGCGATATCGCGACACTTTTTCTTTCTTCTCTTTCTCTTTGCTTTGAATCGCGAAAATGCAACATGTCGCGATATCGCGACACTTTTTCTCTTGTCGCGAAAATGCAACATGTCGCGATATCGCGACACTTTTTCTAGCTCTTTCTCTTTGCTTTGAAAAATGCAACATGTCGCGATATCGCGACACTTTTTCTCTTTGGCACGACAATGCAACATGTCGCGATATCGCGACACCTTTTCTTCTTTGCCGCGATAGTGCAACATGTCGCGATATCGCGACACTTTTTCTCCTTTGGCCATGATGGTGCAACATGTCGCGATATCGCGACACTTTTTCTTCTTTGCCGATATGCAACATGTCACGATATCGCGACACCTTTTCTTCTTTGGCCTGATGGTGCAACATGTCGCGATATCGCGACACTTTTTCTCTTTGGCCGCGATGGTGCAACATGTCGCGATATCGTGACACTTTTTCTTCTTTGGCCGCGATGGTGCAACATGTCGCGATATCGCGACACCTTTTCTTCTTTGGCCGCGATGGTGCAACATGTCGCGATATCGCGACACTTTTTCTTCTTTGGCCGCGATGGTGCAACATGTCGCGATATCGCGACACTTTTTCTTCTTTGGCCGTGATGGTGCAACATGTCGCGATATCGTGACACTTTTTCTTCTTTGGCCGCGATGGTGCAACATGTCGCGATATCGCGACACTTTTTCTTCTTTGGCCGTGATGGTGCAACATGTCGCGATATCGCGACACTTTTTCTTCTTTGTCGCGATGGTGCAACATGTCGCGATATCGCGACACTTTTTCTCTTTTGTGGTGTTTTGCTTTTTTTCTTGATCTTTAGCCTATGGGCCACTTCAGTCTTCTTGGAACACATGCAAAAAGGTGGGTCCCCAATTTTGGGGTACGTTGTGGAGCAGCCACAACACCGCCATATCACCCATATCTCCTAAAGATGATGGTGGCATTCATGTGGTCAACATGACCCATGGTTTGCACAGATCAAATATTATATTAAATTGGGATTCCTCCCATGCAACTTACCCCATGCTCAGTACCGAGCATTTAAACAAAGATAAATTTGCTACACATTGCTAGGGGATATCCTCTACCACCATAGCTATGATGGCATGCTCTTGCGTTGCTTAGAACCTCATGAATCTCAGCAAGTTGTACAAGAAATCCATGATGGTACTTGTGGTGGTCACTTTAGTGGCATGGCAATCATGAAACGTATCCTTCATATGAGATACTACTGGCCAAAAATGGAACATGACTATTGTGAGTATGTGAAACGCTATATTAAGTGCCAACAACATGCTAACCTCACACATATTCCATCTCAAGTGCTCCAACCTATTCAATTCATGTGGCCTTTCTCCCAATGGGACCTAGATCTTATTGGAAAAATTACACCTACTTCCTCAAGTAATCATAAAATCATCATCATTACTATAGAATACTTTACAAAGTGGGTTGAAGCCATCCCACTTGTCCAAACCACATGAGCAAAGATAGCAACATTCATAACAGATCATATCATATGTCACTTCGAAATTCCTTCCCAAATCATTTTTGACAATGGAAAATCCTTTAAAAACAAAATCATCCAAGCTCTTTGCAACAAGTTTAATATTCAATATAGTTTTTCTACTCCATACTACCCACAAGGTAATGGCCAAGTAGAGGCCACACAAAAATAATTTGCTCCATCCTTTGCAAAATAGTAGCAGAATCGCATCATGACTAGCACAACCAAATACCCCTAGCCTTGTGGGCATACCATACAAGTATCCGCACCCCCACTAGGGCAACCCCATTTTCATTTGTCTATAGGGTAGAAGCTATCATACCCCTTGAGCTTGAGATACTTTCCCTAAGGATATCCATGAAAGAGTTCATTGATGAGGAAACTGCCCATCAAGCCCGCTTAGATCATCTTACACTCCTCGATGAACATCGTATACATGTCATCGAGCACACACAAGTTTACCAAGATTACCTTCGTCATGCCTAGAATAGTAAGGTACATCAATGTGAATTCCAAATCAGCAATTTGGTTCTCAAAGAAAACCAAAAAATCACAAGTTAGCCTCACCAACAGTAAGATAAGTTTACCCCAAATTAGCTGGGACCATTCATCGTCACTCATAAATATGGTTCAAGTGCCTATCACTTGGCTAATATTGAAGGCCTTGATGACCCTGAGTCTATTAACATTTTGCACCTTCATGCATTCAATGCCTAACACACATAGACGTTCACTATCACAAGTAGTACATGCCGCTACGCACAAAAAACATCACTCACTAGGCATATCATGATAGATTCATGCATTTTTACTTTAAATATTTTACATGTACCTTCTCTTTTATGTCATTTTTATGCTATTGGTATCTGTTTTCCTTTTTCCAAGATCTACATCATCTACAACCACACCGTCAGTAGTAAGATATGACAACATCTACATACATCATCATGTAGGATCCTCCATCGCCACTACCTATACCGATCACATCACCTGACCTAGCCTGACTACCAGTCATCCTTCATACTAGGCGATCTTCCCATTCCTCACATTCAGACCATGACACTCCACCCCTATGCCTTTTCCCTCACCATCGAGGTTCATATTACTCACCTTATTCTGGAGATAGCTAGGTCACCCTATCCTCTTTTGATGAAAAGGAGGAAATATCCCATTCCCGAACACAAGGGCCTCCTTCTCATTTCCCTAAAGATACCAAGAACCCTTATTCACCAACTAATTCCCCCTACCATCCTCTAGGAGATTATTACCCTCCTAAAAGAGGATACACTCCTCATCCAGCCTGTCCTTAATGCCTACCAGTCCCAATCCCTAATGGGGAGTCTTCTTACGCCTAAGCCTTGCAAGGTTGCATGGATCAAGCTGCACAAGCTGGATGCACGCACATGCCCCCATTCCATATGTGCCACCATCCAGATCCATATTCTATGCCACCTATCCTTAATACATTTACCACTGAGAGGCTTACCCTTCCAACAAGCTTCCCAATCCCCAAGGTCATTCCACTCCTCCCTCTCATCATCATGATCTCATCCATTTTCTCATGCATACAAGGCCACTCCACACACATTGGAGTCCCGATTGCCACCTTCCTCAATACTATCACCTCCATTCCATGAAATACAATATATCTTTTCCTACCTTGAGGCTCTTGAGCTACAAATGAGCCATTATCATTTCCACATTCATCCATGCCAGTATCCCATGACACATGCATCCTTGCATCCACACAGATCCATTCCCCGATCTCAAATTTGACCCACATCAAACTCTAAACCTGTACCTCAATCATCGGACCTCCCTTCACCCAATCCCCGTTCACCTCCAGCAGAACCTTACATTTACCCCATGACTATTCCATTCACTTCATTATCAAAAATATTTTATCACCTCATGCATCAAGGTCTTATTGACTTACCAAAAATTTAGCCCATAGACCCCTCGCATCCTAAACCATGCAATTACCATGAGAGCCAATATTGTATCTATCATCATCAACCAAGTCATGCCATTGAATAAAATCGATCATTCGAGAGCTTGGTGCACAAAATGTTGAATGGTGATCGAACTCCATCACTCAAATGCTCCATCCCATTTAGCCAACTTTTTAGTCCTCCACATTGCATTGTCCCTAGAAATTTACCACCACGTGAAATATTGATAGTTCAAGTTTGCTACATTCACAACATATCCAACTACACTGCCCATCAAAGTCCTAGCCATACCATCACTTCACCATCTCATTCTTGACCTAGCCCATGCCACTTTTCCCATTAGTAGTTCTCGTCTTCTTCCTTCTTTCTTCTTCTTCTTCCTACTTCCTCGCATAGTTGTATGGTCACGCTTTGAGTGGCTACATACCTATGTTGATCTATCCCCTTTTCTTCTATAATCCTTTGACTTTGGTAATCCCCTTATCTTTTTGGTTGCCAAAGACTACTTCTTCTATGTTCTTCTAGTTGTACATTCCACCTTCATTCCTTTCCTCTTTTTGACATTACTGCATGCATCTAACATATCATAGTTTATGCACCTACTACACACACACCCCACATGTTGGGGCAACCATTCTCATAGCATCGTGCTTTTTGTCATTATGATACATTATACTCATATGTAAATAAGTTTTCCAAACTTCTCCTTCTACACATCATAAGTTTCCTCTTGTAGATATTGCATTCCCCCACTTGCATCATTTACATTACACCCATTGCACATATCCATATGTTTTTCATGTTAATTTCATTTTAAGTTTGTACATTCTTCTTCCAAAAATATGCCTTCAACAAGAGTAATACACGCACTTGTTAGCATCACCACCTGGATGTCCTTTCCCTCTTGGATTAGGGTATACATAGGTTTCATGCTACACTTTGTCTACTTACTAGTTAAGTCAATCAAATTTCACCCCTAGTTGATAGGTTTTACATTCTTCTTATGGTTCTTTAGGGTAGTTCAACTTCTCTCACGGACCATTTAGAATAGGTTACACGTTAAACAAATTTTGAGCCTAGGAAATATGATACCTTGAGTATATGTCACCATCTAGCGAATGGTTTCCCTCGCTTATCCTATCACTTGCATGGTAAACATAAAACCTAGGGATAAACAAAGGTATAAGCATAAGCAAAAGTAAAATAACAGGGTAGAAACTAAAATCCAACACCCATAAAAAATAAAATAGAAAAAAAAAGAATAGAAAAAAGAGAATAGAAAAAAATAATAGAAAAAAAAAGAATAGAAAAAAAGAACAAAAAAAATAAAAAGAGCACCACAATAAATAGGTAAAAAATAGATGAGGGGTAGAAAACAAAAGGAAAATCCTCCCGATATCACCCATGTTATGCTTCATCACCTTTGGTCCTTAGGTTTAGCATAACACCATGGGATGATTTCCATCGCTAGCAATAGGCTCCAAGAGCCTGCCTACTAGTGGAATAGTCTTACAAGTGGCAATATATCTATCATATTAGCTACCCACTTTTGTGCATATCATTGTTCACTTATGGATGATCTAGCTAGTTAGGCCATGTCTACAATGGGTTAATCCTACCTTCCTCAAAATGGATAAATGAACCTCACTCATTTACACACACAGGTCCATGATAGATTTTAAACTGGTTCGACTAGTTATGAGTTGCCACATAAATTGCATAGTTTTGAGTTCAAGATTTAATTGCCAAAACTACATTGCTCAAAGCCATTACATGTCCTCTATACCATCCTACATCTCTGAGACAACGGAATGGATAACATCCACATAGGTATATGTAACGATACAAGTGCTTCCTTTGCACATTTTAGCATTCCCATACATGCATCCATGCATCTATGTTACATAGATTTATTACAAACATTACATCAATGCATTTACATTACATGCATCACATTAAATATTACATCAATGCATTTATCCTACATACACTATATCACATTACATCATCGCATTTCTATTTCATGTATTCGCTACAAATTGCTTTTTACATTACATTACATCACATTGCATTCAAAATACAATCATGCAAATCTACTCTATAGTATATGCGTACTACAATACGATCATAGATCTACACCATATCACACATGTATATCCATCCATTATACATACCTACAAATGATGCTATGCTATCTACACAAACATAAAGAGAACACATTTCAAAACCATAATAACAACATAAGTTTATATAATAGCCAAAATCAATATATATATATATATATATATATATATATATATATATATATATATATATGTCATAGATAAAAAATGCCCATAGGCTACAAACTAGGACCATGCCCATCATCCATCATCCAAAATGCCCATAGGATATAATCATAAATAAACCTAACTACTACCAGGAGTCTCCCCACGTCCCTCATGTCTCATCCACATCTTTGTAGCTTTGCTCAACTCCGCCCTGGCCTCTGAATCTTGAACCTCGGTAGGTGGATCTCGTCCCTCATTCCTGGCACCCACTTTCTCCACCGAAACAACACTATGCTGGCTATGATGAGAAGATGTCTACACTCATGACTGCAACTCAGACTAGGACACCACCTGACTATAATCAAAAAATATGATCCCATGCACCATAATAGAAGCCTCACACAATGACCTCTTAGCAGATTCTATAGCCAATAGACCAGTCAATCTCTTAATATCCTGTGAGGCCTCCTCTTGTTCTTGCTTCTGGCTAGCCATATCGACAGTTATTTTCTCTAGATTTGCCTTGTGCCTCTCCTCATACTGATAAATCTTAGCCTCCAACTACCAAAATCTATCCCATATCCCTCGAGCCTCCTCATCTACATCTTGTCTCTCTTGGACCTCAAATGGAATCTCCTCCATATCCACAAAAATACCAATATCATTGGTATCATCCAAACCATCCCTAGCACCAGATCCACCTACCTCATCTACATGACCCATAGCAGTGAAACCACATCCCTCCTCTGCTACCCAAACTACCTGTCCCATGGCCATCCCACCCTCCATAGGATCTACCTCAATGGTCATAGGAACTTCCCCCACTCCTGCTCCCTGTGCACTCGGTGCACCATCCAAGCATCGCTAATACCGTCATAAAGTAACCTCCCTCTCACCACCATCTACCTCCTCGGACCTATCTCGAGTCTCTCTACCTGCTCCCCTCTCTAGAAAAAGCACCCCACCACCAGGTGGCACCCATCGATAAATCATGCCCCTACCAGGCTACCAACTCTGTATCATCCACAGGTCTCAAAATCTGGTGGCATCTTGGAATTATCCACATTTAAGATAAGCATAGGTGGATCCCTCTCACCAACCCAGGGTAGAACCATAGGATGATCTCCCCTATCACCCCATATTTTGTAGTACACAACAAGAGACCTTGGAACATCCTGTTGTAATCCAAACTAACGCCTCACTCGATAAAAATGAAAATACTCAGCCCATCGAGTATATCTCCCAACTAGCCATCTACCTTGATGAATGTCCTATAACTTCTCATCATCCTTCTCCCAGGTCATCCCACCCAACCAAGACCTCCATTTAATGTCATTAGGTGTCAAGTATCCAAAATTGACCCTCCACAATAAAGGATCACACTCATGAGGCCTCTTAATGCCCTTCTCCTCATTTTTACACCATATCAAAGCATAGGGTAAATACTCCTTGTCATCAATATGGGTAGGGTGAGGCAATAGTGATGGCCTCTCAATAGATATGTGCTTCCATACCCATACCTATAGCAAGGGATTCTAACTCAAACCCTTTCACCCAACACACAACATTTTGTAACTCTCTATATACTTGAGCCAATAGTGCAGGCATCCATGCAAACACAATGTTTCACTCTACCATGTCATTCATCACATCCAACATGTTCTAGGTAAACAGTACCTCGAAAGTGTTAGGCAACACATTGGTAGATATCATCATCATCGCTGCACACTAGCGATTAGATATCTTCTTCTTCAGCCACAACCACTCATAATCCATCTTCCCCACATCTATGCCCCTCCACCCCTCACCAAATAAATGCTCCAGTACAACCTCCTTACTATCATTTAGCACTGCTCTAACCAAAACATCCTCAATAGGTAATTTGTAAATCCGTTATACATCCTCAAATGTAATTATCATTTTCCCAGTAGGAAAATGAAAAATATCTCGATCTACGTCCTATCGCTCACATGAAGTGGATACATATGCCCTATTGGCATGTATACTATTACACTCCCATACTCCTCTGAACCATATGACATACAACCACGTCAGATCATCATCATTATTGATTAGTTCATCAAAGTCATTATTCATATTTCGTACACAATGGCGAGGCTCGAGCATCTTCACCCGTTCATCCATAAAAAAACACAATGAAATATACATTAGTCATCAATGCAACGATGTAATCTAATAAAAATACTTTAATCAAATATACAAATTAAACTATTTAATTTGACATGCACTTCAAGATGTAATACAGTGCATAATTCACATATCAACACATATCAACAAAATAGTCACATATTTGGATACCCATTTTGTTATTTCATGGTAGAAGTTTGAACAAATGCAAAAAATAGTACATATTTGGCTTCCAACAATCAAATATAAAATTACCCACATACCCATTGTGGCATGAAATTCAAAACTAAGTCAATCCATCAAACATACAAAAACAAAATACATTTTTGAATACCCATTTACCCACTTTGCAGTAAAAATATCGACAAAATTCAAAAACAGTATACCAATCAGCATACACCTTACCACACATACATCCAAATAGAACATACACCAATACACACAATATCAAAAACACAGTCACATTTTTGAACACCCATTTACCCACTTCGCGGTGAAAGTTCAAATAGATGTTGAAAATAGTGCAAATCGGGCTCCCAATAGCTAATTTCAAATTTAACACTACCTACATCTTGGCACATAAATCAAACACATGCCAAATGAAATCATCTACAAAAACAAGTAATATTTTTGGATACCCATTTTGCCCTTCTATGATGAAAATACCATCAGTTTCTAAATATAATGTACCTATGTTGGAAAACTAAATGATCAAAGTTTTTCTAATTTGTACCCTACAACCACACATTTATAAATACGACAAAATATGGCAGAAAAAAATAACAGTCGTACAAATGGATACCCATTTCCTACTTTTATGAACAAAATCAACAACATTCCAAAAAAAATACACCATTGCTCAAAAAATGGACGGTCAAACTCTAAACCTACTCTACCTGTTATCTGATCAAACTGGTGCAAAAATAAGTGAAACCTAACAACAAATTACATTTTTGGGTACCCATTTGGCTAGTTTTACACTATGTATTCCAATTTCAATTAAAAATTATAATTTTTTTTAAATGAGATGAAAACCTCCCCCCTAATTAAATTTTCTTTGGAAAAGTAAAAAACAAAAAACAAGGCAAGTAGAAGCACTTACCGATGGATCCCTATACCTACTACTGGATCTAGGTCATCCTCTCACCATATTCTCACTTGAAATCATCAACCATCGTGTTCACGCATCGTCGAGTGCTCCTTCCACACATTCTCCACAACTCATTGTCATCAAAATGAACCCTTTCGAACTCCAAATTGAATAAAAAATACCTAAAACCCTAATTCACCCCTCACCCCGTGATTTAGGCCCAATTCACCCCCACCTCATAAATCAGGATCCAATTCACCCCTTGCCCCGCGAATTGAGCATATGACCTCCAAAATCAATCAGATTGCTTCCAAAACTCTAGGAAATCATACAAATTTCTTCTAAAACCCTAGGAACCCTCCTAAAATATCCTCTCATCTATTTTTTCACCATTATTTCATCATGCATTGGTATTCTATCAATCGTTGCATCACCAAATGATTGCATTCCATTCACCTCATTGTTGATTCCCCATTTGAGGGGGTATTCATATCCAAAGTCCACTTTGCATGCAACCAACCAATAGAACATTCAAAAGCACAGATAATGCATCTGTCTACAAAATATTTTGCTAAATATTATCTTATGAAATAATATCAATCCCAACCAGATATTTGTTAAATCAAGAGAGTTGTGCGTAACAATGGAGAGGTCACTTTGGCATTCATGGTACACAATGAATGACATGGTTGACTAATTCAACGCAATATTTGGAGGACTTCACTTTGGCGTTCATGGCACACAATGAATGACACGTTTGAATAATCTAAATGTTAACTAACTCAAATGGTTTGACACTTTTCACCATGTGCTTATCAATCAATCAACAACAAATATTTGAGTAGGCATTTGTTCTATTCATACTTTTGGACCACGCTAAACTGGTTGCAAAAGCAAAGCAATCAAAAGTTGCCTACCCCAAGCAACTAGTATGACATCGAAAATGTCATACGAACTCAGTAAAACCATCGTGTTGCATCTACAATCATCAATTTCCATTTATCGGTATTATTTTCATTCTATTTTATCACTTTTCTCTTCTCTTCTTCTTCTTCCTCCTTCTTGGCTATCAATCAATGTTGTATGGTCACGCTTCGAGCGACTACATACCTTTGATTAGATCCTATTCTTTTTCCCTTCTCATTCTGGATTCCCTATCAATGTTGTATGGTCATGCTTCAAGCAGCTACATACCTTTGGTTGGATTCCATTCCCCTTCTATCCCTTTTCCTCTACACAAACCCTTCACATTTTTGTATTAAATTGTACTTCACACAGTATAGTACAAAAGGGGTAAAATGTAGACACCTAAAAGTTGCACATTGCTATACCTACGTACTTGTAGATCCTTTTGGATACTTGTAGGTTTACATAGGTAATCCTAGATACCCCTAGGCTATCGTAGACCAATGTAGACTATTGTAGATCCTCTAGAGCTATGTAGACTATTGTAGATATTTGTAGACATGCGTAGACTTCCATAGACATGCGTAGACTAGCATAGATTGCCATAGATTATCATAGCATTGCGTAGACTTCCACACACCACTTCACTAGTTTTTAGGTCCAAAACCCTAATAAACTACCTAAATCACATCATCAACACATTCCATACACCAGCCTCCTAAGGTGATGCAAGATTCTTTTATGCTTAATTGAGGCCCCCATGGGGCTATTAATTGGCAAAAGTATTAATTGAGTCAATTGTTAAATCTAATTTTAAAGTGACTTCACCTATGTTCACTTTTAGGGCTAAAAATGTTAATTAGGTCCTTAATCCCTAATTAACCCTAATTACTCCCTCCCACATGTGTGTGCACTGGGTTAGTTAGGATATTTCTTAGGAAACCCTAACCTAACCCCACATCTAACCTAGAGTTGACTAATCCTAGTTAACCCTAATCTCTCCTCACACATGTGTGAGGATGAGATATTTCCTCAAGGGAATGTGAGGATGCCACCTCACAAACCCTAACTTAACCTTCATGGGATATCACCCTAGGGCTTAGTTCTCCTAACTACCCCCCTACACCTTGGGTTTTCTTATAAATAGTGGGCCTAAACCCTCATTTATATCTCTCTCCACTTATGTCCAAAGTACATAAACTCTACCAAAATATGTACATAATCACATCAAAGAAGATTTGAACCTGCACATCAGCATTACACCAGCAAAATAACCTCTCCACTGAAGTGTTTCTAAAGAATAATAGTTACAGTCTAATTCACCACCCGCCCCACGAATCCAGCACCAGTTCACCCCCTGGGTGGCGAATTGGGTTTACAGGACCCAAATCAGCTCAGATTTGGGAGGTAAGCTTCATTTTGCATTTTTATGAGGTTTTGCATCATTTATTTCAGTTTTTAATATGTTTTTACAATTGATTTATCTTTCTTACTATGGGTCCTGACTGAGGCAAGCCCCCCAACACACTAACCCATTTTTATAGGTTTATCCTAGAATCAAGGAGGAAAACAACTACAAACTACAACCCCATGGTGGTATGCAAGCCCATCTACACTGAGGAACGTAAAAAGAAGGCATCAAGCCTATTGTAAAATTTGTGAAAAGAAAGAAAAAAGGGGAATTCTCCCTATTTGTAACCTATGTAAATATTATCATGAATAAAATATATATTTTTGAATAACATGTGTGTTTAATGTGTTATTATATCAAATGCAATATTTTGGCTGTTTCAAAACATTACATTATTTAGTGGAGTGTTTGGTCTCTTTGTGGACAAGTGTCTCTCATATTATCAATGCACCAACCTATTGTTAGTAACTCCTTTCTTGGTCAAGATGAGTGCTCATGTGAGGAGCGTTAGGATTTTACCTCAAGTGACAAGTGTCACTCCCTCATTATGCATGGATGTATTCTCTAATGCTTATTCAATGTACCCTTTGGAGGTTCTTTAAACCTTATAAAATTTCTAGCTCCTCCTTCATTCAATGGCACTTGCTTGGGAGTTGTTTCAAACTGGAATAAGGAGCAACGATTTGGAGGCTTGAGCACTGATTTTAAGCAATGCAAATGTGGAGTTTGAAACACTTCAATGGTGCCTTATTATTCCTCTTTTCACACCTGTTATATGTCCTCATTTTGTAGACAACATTTCTCTTGAATATAATGTTGTTTCTCCCTTTATTTTTGGCCTTGTCTTTTGTAGGTTCAGTCGTCCAAGTTAAGAGGACTATGAGCCCTTTGAGTGGCTCCTTTTTATATGCTTGGAGAGTGCTAGAATTTGACCGTATTTGGATGGTTCACCCTATAAATATTGTGCCTTTGAGGCACCTTCAAATTTGCATTCTTCCTACGTAGAACATATTAGAGAAGTGTAATACGATGTAACAATATTTGTATATAAAAACCTTTTTATTGCACCCTCTCTTGCACTCTTTTTGCAGGTCTAATTTTTTGGTTCTATGGTATATTTTTGAATCCAATGTAAAGGTTTTGAGGTTGTATCATTGAGTAGAAACCTTTCCATTTTTCTTGGATACTTTAATAACAAATCCAAGCTTAGATAGAAGTAGATAGAAGCTCCTTATTTGATACAATTTTTTGCACTTTTCTCCTTGCAACTAACCCTGTCATGCTTTGGATTTGAGACTCACCAAGTCTCAATATTTGAAGCTTCTATTTCTGATTTATATTAGTTGTATTCTTCTCCAAGTTTTGGAGGATTCAAACCTATTTTGGTGGCTTCACTTGGCAACTATGTGTTGTATATTTTTGTGCACTAATAGTGTCTTTAGACACTATCAAATTCTGATTTCGTGCCTTTCTCAAGAACACAAACACTAAGATTTTTTAGAGTAATATAGTAGTGCAATTGAACCCACTAATATTTCACATTTAATGCACTAAAAATCACACCTTACCAATCCAATCAACTCTCAAAATAACTTATAAGTGCATTTAATCAATTTACTGCAGCTAATCAAGAATAATTTGAAATGAACCTTCAATAATTATTCTACAATTTCACTACAAATAAAGTTGTAGGAACTAGTCTTATTTTTCTTTCCAAAGTAGATATTTGGTAGTTTATAGATAGTTGTAATTTTGTAATCTAATCAAATCTAAATTTAATTTGAAAATGAAACTTAAAAATAACTTTTCCCTTTTGCCCTTTTGAAGACTGTAATTCAATTTTCCTCTTTTGCAACTCTAATTCAAATTAAGGTGCTTTAGAAAATCTAATAAGTAATCCAATTAACAAATATAATTGCACCAATAGTTGCTTACCTTTTTTTGAAAGCTTTCATAGAGTATGTAGATCTTGGTTTCTAAGATAACCAAGTTGTTATTTTGAGTAGTATCTTGCTACTTAGTTTTTTCTTCACCAGAAAGTGGTCTCGAACTTTCTTTTATGAGCCTAGGTTTTGATGATTTGATCCTTTAATCAATCTTATAATTTTACTATATATTTGGAGAAGTATTTATCTCTAAAATAGTGCCTTCTTGCTATGAGAGGGAATCTTCAAATCTCTTGGATTTGACAAGCTTCTCCTATCTTCAAGTCTTCTTGTCAAATTTTGACTTCAAGCAGGATCTTCTTATCAAGATTTTGAATGTCTTAAGGTATTTTAAGGTTTGGAACTCCTTTCCAAATTATTCTTCTTATTTTGGGCTTATTGTTGAATGGAAATAATTGTCTTAAATCTTTCACTATCTTCTATAGTGAATTTCTCCAATGAGTTCTCCTTTGATGATTTCTTCAATAAGGCTCTTCAAGCCTTTTACTATATGCTCGTTGAGACCTCCCTAAGATATTTGATATTGTAGCTTCTTTTGGTCTTCCTTGAGACCTTTTCTTCAAAAATTTGCTCCTGGAAGTGTTGGTGATGAGATCTTATTCTAGATATATGATTCTTCTACTTCTGGATTCAAGCAAGACTCTCATAGTCCTTATTCTTCTTCCAAGATTGGAAGTTCTTCAATGAGATTTTTTCTTGATCTCTTTACCTTCAATTTTACTTCAGGTTCTGGATTGATTATGAAGAAGATACTCTTCCTAAGTTTCTTGTAGGAAGTTTTATAACTCACTGAATCTCATTTCCCTACAACAAAGTATTAATACTAAAATATTAATCTACTTCTGAATTAGATACTCTCTTCTGGATTCTTATTTAGGATCAAGGCTTCTATGGCATTTTTTTAGTATCAAGGCTTCTATGGCATTTTTTCTAGTATCAAGGCTTATGTGGCCTTTTCTTTAGTATCAAGGATTTTGTGGCCTTTTCTTCAATATCAAGGCTTCTGTGGCCTTTTTCTAGATCAAGGCTTCTATGGCCTTTTCTTTTGGAACAAGGCTTCTATGGCATTTTCTTTTGGATCAAGGCTTCTATGGCATTTTCTTCTAGATCAAGGCTTCTATGGACTTTTATTCTGGATCAAGGCTACTATAGCCTTACCTTATTTTGTGAAGTTCTCAATCTAGCAATGGAAATCTCCAGTATCCTAACTTCACCATGACTCTTCTCTAGAAGTCTTCTTCTTCAATATTATTTTCTTGCACAAGGAGCTAATCTCTACACTATGAAGGCACATCGACCTTAGGGTAATAAATATGAAGTCTCCTAGATTTATATTCTAGGAGGTTTCCCAATCATCTAAGAATTAATTTTCTACAACAAAAAAAACTTTGGGTAATAGTTAAGAAATTCCAGATATCCTGAATGATCTTCACTAGTTGATTTTTCAATCTAGTGGATTGAATGCTAAGTCCTAGTCTTCATGAGTTTTTCATGCAACTCTATGGAAATACTCTAGCCAAATGTAATCTTAGTATTTTTGGAACTAAGATTTATTTTAGTCCTCACTTGTGGCTCTCCCTAATTCTACCACCTAGACTCTTCTAAGAGTTTTTTATAGTGGTTGGTCTAGTAGTGCATCAGTTTTACCTATGATAATGGTGGTTTTCCTATTGATCTACCATTGCTAGATCTAATGTGGATTTAATACCACTATTAGATTTTGATGTAGTGCACAATGTGTTGGACATTTTGAGTCCCTAAGCTAAAATGTTGTCATTGATGTCAAAAGAGCATTTAATGTCAAAAGGATCTATGAAGGATTTTTGTGAAAACCAAGGCAAGAAAAATAAAAGGTTTTAGTTAAAACCATGAACAACAAATTTGATCTGGATTTTTCTTAAAACCAAAGTTGGGCTTTCGTTTCATCAAAAAATGTGCCATGGTGATGGAGTTATTTGAGTTTTAATATTTGGTTTAAATTTTAATTATTTAAAATTTAAATTCAAATTTAAATTTAAATGCAAATTTTCCCGTCGACATCATCAAGAAAACATAAATTCATATTTACGTCGACGTCTTTGAATTTTTTTAAACACTATATAAATGGGTGGTAAATAAATCAAATTTTTATCCTTGCTTTTGTGATAAATGTTTGGAATTCGAATAAGTATATGAGCTCGTGCAAATTTTGAGAAGAGAAGCAGCAAAGAAAATGACAATGCTTGGAAAGTCAAAATGTGGTGGGAAGCGTGGTGCATTGGAAATTTTTTTTGGCTAAGGGACAAGGTAGTGCAAACACCAGGGATCGAATCCCTTGGATGATGTTTCAGAAGGAGTGTGGAAAGTGCTTTGGCACTTTGTCTTATGTGGAATGTGGAGGAAGGTTTAAGGCACTTTGGGCCTTTGCCTTTCCAATGAGCACCTAGCTTGTGTGGAATCTTAGCCGCGGCTAAGACGCTCACGGTGTGGCAAGTCAGGGGTTCAAATCCCCTTGAGGAGGTAATTATGTTTTGCATTTAAATAATTTTTATTAGCCCTAAAGTTTGGAGTTATAAGGTAGTTAATGGAAATTAAAGTTTGTTATTAGGGCTGTGATTATTATTGCAAAGCATAATTGGTTTATTATTTATTTGATGGTTATGGAGAATTAATTTTTAGGAGAAATAAGGAGTTATTTTTTAAAAACAATTTTGAGAGGTTTATTATTTTTGATAATGGTTTTAATAAAAGGGACTTTGGTGGATGTGTTTATTAACTTGGAGTAAAAAAGGTGTAATTTGAGTAATGCTTTATTTTATGATTACTTGAAGTCCATTAACCCTTGTTTAGATTGGAAAGGAAAGTTGTGTTTAAGTGTGGCAGATTTTGTGGACAACTTATTGGCATAAAAAAGGTATGGGCACATTCTCCTATTGATTTTTTATGGTGGTTGATTTCTAAAATATCATTGGAGAGAAAATGATTGATTGTGGTTTCCTTTGAGAAAATGATTGGTTGAATTCTTCAAGGTTTTTTGGTTTGTGAGTTGTATTTAAACCTTGTTTTATTAGCATTGTTGTTGAAGCCCATTGATGATGAAATGAACTTGAACTTGAGTTAGAAAAGAACATGAGTATCATTGCTATGTGAGGCTTGTGCTTGAGCATTGTCGAAAACATTTTGAGTTGGTTAATACATGCTTGGAATAGGGTTTTTGAAAAAGGATTATTCCTTGAGGTGATTGGTTGAGTTGAGTTGGTTAATACATGCTTAGACTAGGGTTTGTGAGAAAGGATTGTTCCTTGAGGTGATTGATTGAGTTGAGTTTATTAAGCCTAGTCAAGTGGATGCATGTGGTTGTTCAAGTTCCTAGAAAAAAACTATTCAATATTTTTATTTGAGTTGAGATTGAGGTTGATTTGAGTTGAGATTAGGATTTGAGTATAGAACATGTAGAGTCTCTAAAAATTCTCTTTATGCTTCTATAAGATTGATTTGAGATATTGATTGTACATTTAGCTTAGAATATTTTGAGTCTCTAACAATTCTTTTTATGATTCTATGTGATTGAGACAAGTATTTGAGAAGACTTGTGGACTATTTTGAGTTAAGATTTTGTGAAAGCTTGCTATGCAGATTTGAAAAAAATCTATAGAAGACTTATTGAGCAGATTTTAGCAAGTCCTATAGAGGACTTATTGAGTAGATTTGAGCAAGTCCTAGAGAGGATTTGTTGAACAGATTTGGACAAGTTCTATGTGAACTTGTTGAGTAGCTTTGGACAAGTTTTGTGTGAACCTGTTGAGCAGATTTGGACAAGTTTTGTGTGAACCTGTTGAGCAGATTTGGACAGGTTCTATGTGAACCTTTTGAGCAGATTTGGACAGGTTTTGTGTGAACCTGTTGAGCATATTTGGACAGGTTTTATGTGAACATGTTGAGTAGATTTGGATAAGTTCTATGTGAAATTTTTGAGTATATTTGGACAAGTTTTGTATGAACCTGTTGAGTAAATTTGGATAGGCTTTGTGTGAACCTGTTGAGGAGATTTGAGTAGGTTCTAAGTGAAACTATTGAGCATAATTATACTAGACCGATTGTACTATGTTTAGTGCAAGATATTGATTAGAACTATGCTAGAATGACTGAACTATGTTTGGTACAATATTGAGACAGAGCTTTGGAGGTGAAAGAGTATAGAGGATAGAGTCTTAGTGTATAGATATCCAGTAGCTAGGACAATTAAAGACAGATATGAGTGAGGAGTCTTCAAGTGGAGAGAGATCCATAAGTCAATGTAGTAGAGAGACAAAGTCTTCTATAAGATCACTAGCCAGAGCAGAAGGGGAAAGAGTTCTCCTGTGGAAGAGATCTACGAACTTAAGATTTAGGGTATCAGCATCTCCTTTGGACTAAGGTCCATAAATATTGTAATTTGGGAAAGATTCCCAAGAGATTTTTTGAGAAATATTTAGAAGAAATATTTTCTCTGTGGAGGTAGCCCACATTGGGTGAATCATGTTAAATATGTGTCTCTATTGTGTGTGGAGTTTTGTGCATTTTTTTATTACTGCTATTGATACTGCTATTTATACACTGCATAATATTGATTTGAGAAGTAAAATAAAAAGTGGTCTTATACTATTCACCCCCCCTCTCAGTATAAGCTTGCATTCTTTAATTGGTATCAGAGTGGGTTCTTGTTAGTCTCACAATGACACTGAGAGGGGGGTGAATCAGTGTAGCTCTTTTAAAACTTAAATCTTCAACTCTTAAAGCCAAAATAATGAAAACTTTAAACCAAATAAAGTAAGTATAATAAGATAACATCACACAACACAAGATGTATTGAGGTTCACCGATTTGGCTACATCCTCAAAATGCCTGTTTGGACTCCCATCCAAATCCAGCTTTTGCAAAGAACCAAATTTATAATCAATTTACCAGCACCCACTGGAAGGAGCACCAACCCCTGATTTATCTGCACCAACAAAAAGGAGCACCAACCCCTAATTTATCTGCACCAACAGAAAGGAGCACCAACAACATATGGCCTCTTTGAATGGCGTATTTAAAACCTCTAATTTTTTTTTGTTTCTCCTTCCATGACTGTTCGTTTTCTCCTTCCATGACTGTTTGTTTTCTCCTTCCATGACTGTTCATTTTCTCCTTCCATGACTGTTCATTTTCTCCTTCCCTTGTGCATGCATGTGTTTTGGTTTCCAAAAAGGCTTTTCGTTTCTATTTTGTGGCCCTTCGTTTCCTTTTCTCCACATGGGCATGCGTCCGCTTCTTTCCATGTGTAACGACCATCTTAGATGATTTCAAATCATTAAAGATTCCTTATGTAATGTTTTATCTTATTCATTGAATTTTGTCCTTATGTGACAAATTACCTTATTCAATCTTCGATTTATTCCTCATGTCACTGTGTAGTCTTCAGTTTCACTATCCTGATGTTCATCACTAATATCAGACGCACTGTCAACTACTTTGTTCCTTTGGCAAAAATGCAACATGTCGCGATATCATGACACTTTTGTTTCTCTGCCTGCCTGCCCTTTTTGAGTCACGAAAATGCAACATGTCACGATATTGCGAAACTTTTTCTTTCTTGTTCTTTCTCTTTGCTTTGGACCATGAAAATGCAACATGTCATGATATCGTGACACTTTTTTCTCTCTTGTTATTTCTCTTCTATTTTGGCTATGAAAATGCAACATGTCGCGATATCGTGACACTTTTTCTTTTTTGTTCTTTCTCTTCTCTTTTAGCCACAAAAATGCAACATGTCACGATATCGCGACACTTTTTTCTCTTCTCTTTTGGCCACAAAAATGCAACATGTCATGATATTGGGACACTTTTTTCTCTTCTCTTTTGGCCATGAAAATGCAACATGTTCTGATATCGTGACACTTTTTTCTCTTCTCTTTTGGTCACAAAAATGCAACATGTCACGATATCGGGACACTTTTTTCTCTTCTCTTTTGGCCGTGAAAATGCAACATGTTGCGATATCGCGACACTTTTTTCTCCTTACTTTTCTCTTTGCTTTGGACCACGAAAATGCAACATGTCACGATATTGTGGCATTTTTTTTTTTGCGGTGTTTTTCTTTTTCTTTGATCTTTAGCATATGGGCCACTTCGGTATTCTTGGAAAATATGCAAAAATGTGGGTCCTCAATTTTGGGTTACATTGTGGAGTAGCCACAACATGATGATTTTTTAAATTTTGCACAAACAACCTGTAACAACTTCATCCAAACATCAAAAACATCCTCATAAGCATTTAACATCACTGTACATGCTCTGAATAACCTCTGAACTCTTGTCCACTGCATCAACCGATCTATCTGACTGTGTTGACAACAATGACAATACTATCGCTGCACCTTGCTCTACAATCTCCCCCTTTGGAATTGTTGGCAACACACGTGCAATTTCCTATAACTCTTCTCCACTTTGACAACAATACCAAAGGGCTACTGTAAACTCCCCCTGAGTCCATGCACAACATTCTCAGGCAAAAATTATTACATAGTAAAAATCACAAACATGAGCAAAAAGATAAACAAATACACAAATGCTCCCCCTGAGAATGTGGTCCTGATAGCTAGTCAATTCTTGAGAAGCATGACCACTCCCAATTTATTGTGAAGGTACTCAAAGACTTTCTTGGGCAACGATTTTGTGAAGATATCCACTACTTGCTTCATTGTTGGAACAAAATCCAACTTAACCTCACCTTCCACAACTTTCTCCTTTAAAAATTTATACCAGATAGCAATATGTTTTGTGCGAGAATGCATAACCAAATTCTTTGAGATGTTAATGGCACTGGTGTTATCACACTTAACTGAAATTGGCTCACTAAAGTTAATACCAAGATATTTCAAGGTTTGTTTCATCCATAATACCTATGTACAACACGTCCCTATGATATATTCTGCCTCTACTGTGGATAAGGAGACTGACTCTTGTTTCTTACTGTGCCACGCGACCAACCTGTATCCAATATAGAATGCACCTCCACTGGTACTCCTTCTGTCATCTACACATCCTGCCCAATCTGCATCTAAATACGCAATAAGGGTGAAGTCCTTACCTTTCGGATACCATAACCCATACTCCATAGTACCTTTGAGGTACCAAAGAATCCTCTTCACTGTTGTCACATGAGTCTCCTTAGGACTAGCCTGAAATCATGCTACCATGCATACTGCTTGTAAAATATCTGGTCTGGTAGCTGTCAAGTACAATAAGCTCCCAATCATAGATATTTACATGGTTTGATCAACATGTGGAGATTTTTCATCCTTGCTCAACTTGCAACCTATCGTCATGGGAGTGCTAACTGGCTTACAATACTCCATTATGAACTTTTTTAGCATCTCTTTCACATATTTAATTTGAGAAATAAATATGCCCTTCTCATTTTGATTAACTTGCAACCCGAGGAAATATGAAAGTTCACTAATCATTGACATTTCAAATTCTTTCTGCATCTTATTTTCTAAATATTTACATGACTCATCTTTGTTGCTACAAAATATGATATCATCTAGGTATACAACAAGAACAATAAGATGGCTATTTTTTGTTTTGACATACAAATTACTATCCACCATACCTTTCTTGAACCTTTGTTTAGTAAGATAGTTGTCTAACCTTGCATACCATGCTCGGGGTGCCTGTTTTAAGACATATAATGCTTTCTTCAACTTAAAAACCAAGTTGAGATCATCACCAAGTTGGAAACCATCTGGCTGCTCAATATAAACCTCTTCTTCAAGTTTCCCATTCAAAAATGTTGATTTCACATCCATTTGATAAACTTTGAAATTCTTGTAAACTGCTAAATCCAAAAACATTCTAATTGCCTCTAGTCTAGCCATAGGTGCAAAGGTTTCCTCAAAGTCAATACCTTCAACTTGTGCATAGACTTTACATACCAATATTGCTTTATTCCTGACTACCTATCCGTCTTCATTCAATTTGTTTCGAAAGACCCATTTAGTACCGATTATATTTTTATTTGCAGGTCTTGGTACTAACTCCCAAGTTTTTTTTTTCTCGATCTGATCTAATTCTTCATTTATTGCCTTCATCCAACTTTCATCTTTGCTTGCGTCAACAACATTTTTGGGCTCAATGCTTGATAATAGAGATTAGTTACTTACTACTCTTCTTCTTGTCTGAACACCAACTGTGGGGTCTCCAATTATTTTCTCTCTAGGATGATCTTTTTGCCAACTGCCTGTTTTGAATTTATTATTTTCTTCCACTTCTGAATCACTTGTTTGAATCATCTGAGTCAATTTTTTGTTTCTTTTTCGTTTCCTTTTCCTCATCTCCTTCAATAACCTCTTCATAAATTGGGTAGTTCTCTTCATAGCTAATTACTCATTCCCTACCTTCATCAACTTTAACATCAGCACTATCCACAATTTTCCTTAGCCTCTTGTTGTAGCATTTGTAAGCTTTGATTTTTGATGAATAGCGAAGAAAAATACCTTCATCCACTCTATCTTCAAACTTACCAAGGTTTTCTTCAGTTATTTTGATGTAACACTTGCTGCCAAAAAATTTAAAGTATCTTACTATTGCATTTTTACCGAACCACAACTCATAAGGAGTTTTGCTTTCATGCATCCTCAACATGCACCTATTTTGGATGTATACCACAGTATGGACTACCTCTTTCCAAAATCTGTCTGCTACTTTGCTCTCAGTCAACATAGTCCGTACCATTTCCTGCATTGTCCTGTTCTTTCTTTGTACCACACCATTCTGCTGAGGTGTTATGGCTGCTGAAAACTGTCTCCTAATACCGTATTTTTCATAGTACTCTATAAAATCCTCTAAAATGAACTCTCCTCCTCTATCTGATCTTAAACATTTAATCATTTTTCCTGTTTGATTCTCAACTTGGTTTTTGAAAACCTTGAACATCTCAAAAGCTTCTGATTTATACTTCAAAAATAGTACCCATGTCATCCTAGAATAGTCATCTATACACAACATAAAATATTTGTCACCATTTATGCTTTGCGTTCTCATGGGTCCACATAAATCAGTATGTATTAGTTCCAAAGGTTTGCTTGTGTAGTAATCGTTTGTTTTAAATGAGACTCTAGTTTGCTTCCCCTTTTGGCATGAAACACAAATGTTATTTGATGGTTTCCAATGGTGGGAATATCTCTCACTGCATTTTTTGAGCTGATTTTTACTAGATTGTCAAAATAGATATGATCGAGCCTCTTGTGCCACAACCAATTTTCTTCTTCCTATCCAATCAAGCAAGCTCCTTTTGAAGTCTCTGAGAGAGTGTAAAGGTTGCCAGATTTCCTCGATCCAGTTGCTATCAACTTTCCACTATTTGCTTTTCTGACTTCACAACCCTGCTTCTTAAAAATCACTTCATGACCTCTATCACAAATCTTACTTACGCTCAACAAGTTATGCTTCAGACCAACCACAAACAAGACTTCTTTTGACTTGATTTTTCCATCACTGATCTTAACTGAACCTTTTCCAACTATCTTAGCTCCATAATTATTTCCAAATTTTACTGAACCACCTTCATATTGCTGTAACTTGTCAAATTTTTGTTTGTCACCTGTCATATGACTGGAGCATCCACTATCAAGTATCCATGGTGCAGATTTATTCTATGCTTTAAATGTTGTTTGTACGATCAGGGATTCCTTTTCTTCCTTATTTTGCTCTTTTTCTTTCCACTCTGGTTTGATTACAGTTTGGGCTTTTGTTTTGAAATTCTTTTTCAGTAGCTTGTGCATGTTTTTCGGGAAATTTTCTATTTTGTCTCATTCCATTTGGTTGAAATTTTCTTCCCTAAAATTGATTTTATGCAAATGTACTTCGATAATTTCTTGCAATGTACCCAAAATTATGATAGTTATAACATTCTACTGCATAATCCATCAAAGGTGAAAAAACATTTCTACTGGTAAAATTCCTTGGTCCTACATTATACTTGCAATCTAAAATCTTATGTCCATAACCATTGCATTTAAAATAGTAACTAGAAAAGATATGATTGAACCTGGGTGATGGTCTTTGCCATGTTGTCGTAGGAGCCATAAATCTTCTTCTTCTTTGATGTGTTACATTGGTGAATCCATCATTGTCAATTCTCCTTTCGTGCCTTGCATTATTGCTTTATTTTTCATGCGTCAATTTTTCTTGATCAACCTATTTCTTATCTTCATTCTTTATGGATTCTTCATTTGTGGCCTTTGATCCATTTGATCATTCTCCTTCGTCAAAGCCCAAACCAAATTTGATGCCTATAGTCTTTTGGTTTTTATGATCTTATCCAGCTTCATAGAACTTTCTTCATGTTTGTGATAACAACTAATTTTACGATTCATCTCTTCTATCTGCATCCTTAAACCAACAGTCTCTTCTTCTAACTTGCTACAATAATCTATTTTCATGGTTATTTGCACTTTGAGATCTTCAGATATTTTCTTGGATTCTTCTATCTGTACTTTCAAATTGGTTATGATTTCATTTGCATCCTCAAGATTTTTTGAAATTTTCTTATTCTTTTTTCTTTCTATCTTCAATTCATCCAGAGATGCAATTAGTTCCTCTTCCAAATTTACTTATGCATCAATTTCTTCTTCATCACATTCCTATTCTTTTTCTATTTTTTCTTCTTTGAGTGCCATGAAAAGAGCTTCACCTGTTTCCTTTTCAGAATCCTCATCGCAGCTATCTTATGATGAACTGACATTCTTGGAGATGAAAATTTTCTTCTTGAAGTTGCATTTTCTAAATTTTTTTTTTCTTCCAATCACTTCTTTCTTGGTGCGATCCTTCATCACTTTTTTTCTTCTCATTAAGTGGACATTTAGCTGCAAAATGCCCAAAGCCTCCACAATTGAAACATTTAAATGGTAACTTACCTCTGTATTTTCCTTTTCCCCTTTTTAGTTTTCGAACAAATTTTGCTTCCATTTCATCTGATGTCTCTTCTTCCTCGGATTCTTGTTTTGCTTTCATATTTTTATGGGCTTTAAAAGCAGCTTCTCTATCTGTGGGTTTAGATTTTCCTATTCTCATCTCATATGTAGTCAAAGAACCATGCATCTCATCCATACTAAAATAATTTAGATCTTTAGCTTCTTCTATAGCTGAAACTTTAGAATCAAATCTTTGGGGAAGAGATCTTAATACCTTTTTTACGATGATAGAATCTTTGATTTCCTTATCGAGTCCTCTAATCGCATTAATGACTTCATTAACTCTTAGCATATTTGCCTCTATGTTCTCATCATCATTCATATTTAATACTTCGAACTGAGCTCGATGTGTTTGTAAATTTGCCTCCTTGATCTTAATGTCTCATTCATGAATGCTCCTTAGTTTGTCCCATATTTCTTTTGCCATTTTACAAATCATAATCTTTACAAGTTCACTGTCCACTAATCTGCACATGATAGCATTCTTTTCTTTTGAGTCATTCTCAAATAGTTTCTTATCGACAACATCGGTTGGAGAAGTGGTGGGTATTGTGTATCCACTATCTACTGGATCCCAAATGTCGTATCCCAAAGCACAAATATATGTCTGCATCCTGAGTCTCCAAAATGCGTAATTAGTTCCATCAAACAATGGTGCTTTGTTTGATGAGAAGACTTCACCACCTGCCATTGTGTCACTTCCAAGATCACCCTAGCTGGTTAAGATTGTTCAGGAACCTCGCTCTAATACCAATTGTTAGTCTCACAATGATACTGAGAGGGGGGGTGAATCAGTGTAGCTCTTTTAAAACTTAAATCTTAAAATATTAAAGCTAAAACAATGAAAAATTGAAACCAAATAAAGCAAGTATAACAAGAGAACATCACACAACACAAGATGTATCGAGGTTCACCGATTTGGCTACATCCTCAAAATGACTGTTTGGACTCCCATCCAAATCTAGCCTTTGCAAAGCACCAACTTTACAATCAATTTACCAACACCCACTGGAAGGAGCACCAACCCTTGATTTATCTGCACCAACAAAAAGGAGCACCAACCCCTAATTTATCTGCACCAACAGAAAGGAGCACCAACAACATATGGCCTCTTTGAATGGCGTATTTAAAACCTCTAAAAAAATTTTGTTTCTCCTTCCATGACTGTTCATTTTATCCTTCCATGACTGTTCATTTTCTCCTTCCATGACTGTTCGTTTTCTCCTTCCCTTGACTATTCGTTTTCTCCTTCCATGACTGTTCATTTTCTCCTTCCATGACTGTTCATTTTCTCCTTCCATGACTGTTCTTTTTCTCCTTCCCTTGTGCATGCATGTTTTTTGGTTTCCAAAAATGCTTTTCGTTTCTATTTTGTGGCCCTTCATTTCCTTTTATCCACATGGGCATGCGTCCGCTTCTTTCCATGTGTAACAACCATCTTAGATGATTTCAAATCATTAAAGATTACTTGTGTAATGTTTTGTCTTATTCATTGAATTTTGTCCTTATGTGACAAAATACCTTATTCAATCTTCAATTTATTCCTTATAGGTCCATGTCACTATGCAGTCTTCAGTTTCACTATCCTGGTGTTCATCACTAATATCAGACACACTGTCAACTACTCTGTTCCTTTGGCAAAAATGCAACATGTCGCGATATCGTGACACTTTTGTTTCTTTGCCTGTCTACCCTTTTTGAGTCATAAAAATGCAACATGTCGCGATATCGTGAAACTTTTTCTTTCTTGTTCTTTCTCTTTGCTTTGGACCGTGAAAATGCAACATGTCGTGATATCGCAACACTTTTTTCTCTCTTGTTCTTTCTCTTCTCTTTTGGTCGCGAAAATGCAACATGTCACGATATCGCGATACTTTTTCTTTCTTGTTCTTTCTATTATATTTTGGCCATGAAAATGCAACATGTCATGATATCACAACACTTTTTTCTCTTCTCTTTTTGTCGCAAAAATGCAACATGTCGCGATATCGTGACACTTTTTTCTCTTCTCTTTTGGTCGTGAAAATGCAACATGTCACGATATCACATGTTTTTTTCCTTGCTTTTTATCTTTGCTTTAGACCGCAAAAATGCAACATGTCGCGATATTGCGACACTTTTTTTTTGTAGTGTTTTGCTTTTATTTGATCTTTAGCATATGGGCCACTTCGGTCTTCTTGGAAAATATGCAAAAATGTGGGTCCCCAATTTTGGGGTATGTTGTGGAGCAGCCACAACATGATGATTTTTTCAACTTTGCACAAACAACCTATAACAACTTCACCCAAACATCAAAAACATCCTCATAAGCATTTAACATCACTATACATACTCTGAATAACCTCTGAACTCCTATCCACTGCATCAACCGATCTATCTGAATGTGTTGGCAACAATGACAATACTGTCGCTGCACCTTGCTCAACAGTTCCTTCATAAGAGTTTGATAGCTTGAAGGAAAAGTAGTCTAAGAACACAATGGTCCTTCAATAATGTAGTACCAGTCTTTGATGAAAGTGACTTATTGTGTTGGTGTATGCTGATGAGATTTTACCTGATGGCACTTGGAAATGAAGTTTGGGATGCAGTGGAACTTGGATATGATTCTACAATCAATCCTCTGACAAATAAGGAAGGTAAGCTTTTAATGCATGCAAATTCAAGAGCTATGAATGCAATTATAAAAGGATTGGGTAGATCATAATATATGAAGGTTATGGATTGTAAAACAACAAAAGATATGTGGGATCTACTACATGATATATATGAGGGTGATAAAGGTGTTAGGAAAGCTAAGATCAAAAATCTCAAAGGAGAATTTGAGAACTTAAGAATGAGAGATGATGAAAATATTCATGATTATCTTAGTAAGATTGATGAACTTGTACATGAGATGAGAGGTTGGAATGAAGGTTGATGAATCAGATGCTTGTGATAAGATTTTGAGAACTCTTCCAAAAAGGTATAGTGAAAAGGTTTTTGTTATAGAAATATCAATTGATAGTGATTCTTTGACAAGGAATTATTTGCTTGGTATGCATACTACTTTTGAGATAAGAACAAAAGATCCTATTCCTTCAAAAGAAGCTGCTTTCAAAGTGGACAAAAAGAAAAAGGGAAAGCAAATAGAATAAAATAGTGAGTCATCTAGTGATGAAGAAGCTAACTATGGTAGAAGAGATAAAGGGTTTAAAATACCAATAGATATGATATTAGTTAAGTGCTTTAATTATGGCAAGTTTGGATATTTTGCAATAAAGTGCAAAGAGCCAAAGTACAACAATGATGAAGAAAAATAAGATCACAAGTATAGGGAATCATAAAGACACAAATACCAGAAGAAATGCAAGGATGGACAGAACAAACAAGGAAATAAGTTTTTCCAAATGCAAAAGAAAAGCTACTATGTGGATAATGCAAGTAAGTACTCATTTGATAGTGATTCTATTTTTCATACAATGATAGAGATGAAGTCTTGTTCATGATTGAAGAAAAGGATCAAACTAAGAAAAAGACTCCAATTATTCTTAAGTTTTTATATGTGGTAAATTTGGACATCTTGAAGATGATTGCACAAGAGATGGTTATAGTTTCAATGATGATGATTTTGAAGATGCACTTGATAAATTAAATGAGAATCTTCTAATGGATTTAGAAGATGAAGAATTGAGTGATTCTATAGAAAGCAAGTCAAAAGAAAGAAATGATATGGACAAAGGCAAAAAAATAGAGGACCACTCAATAGAGAATGGTTATGATCTCAAGGGAGAACTTATCCATGCCCTTGACACAGTAAAGAAGGTAAGAAAGCAGAAATCTAAGCTTGAAAGTTAGTTTCAAGAATATGATGAAGAAAGATTATTGTTCATAGAGGACTTAGAAAAGTCAAAGGCTAAGGGAATTAAGTTCAAGGATAAATCAGAAGCAATATTTTGGAATGTGAGAAGTTAGCACAAGAAGTGGCTACTCTAAAGAAATATTTATAGGAATCTAAGATCAAGATGAAGAGTTTCACAAATAGCTCTAAGAACCTGGATAGGACAATAGAGAATATCATGTTCAACAGGTATTGGTTTTGGAAAGAAATAGGAAAAAGAAAAGTCCACTTCAAGTCTTCAAGAAGAAAAAACATCAGAAGAAGATACTTCAAAAGAGGGATTCTCATATGTAAGTGAAAGTGAAACTTATAAGGATAAGTTAGATTGTAGTGAGTCCAACAGGGACAATGGGTAAAGAAGATACAGATGGAACATCAATCAGAATAGGAGACCAATGAGGTCTAGGCAAGGAAGCTTCAATGGGAGATGCTTCTTATGTCAAAGGTTTGGGCATATGGCTTCACAGTTTAGATCACATGAAATACAGGTATATGGAAGAGAACAACTTTTCCAAGGATATTGCTATTCATGTAATGAGTTTGGTCACAAGGCAATGAATTACAGAATTCATGATAGAAGAGGATATGGCTTCACTAGGAGAAATCCTAATACTGTTGAACATCCAAGAAATAATAACATTAAGTGTTACAAGTGCAATAATGATGGTCACATAGAAAGATGGTGTAGAGAAAATATTCTAGAAACAGGCATGAACAAGAATAGGAACATGAACATGAATAAGAATAGGAATATGAACAAGAATAGGAACAGGAACATGAAAAGAAACAAGAAGATGAACAGGAACAGAGACTCAAAAAAGAAAAGAGACTCAGAGAAGAATGAGAATAAAAATAGGAACATGAATGAGAACAAGAATAGGAACAGGAATAGGGATGATGACTTTGAAAGAAACAATGATAGGATTCAGTAAAAAGGAAGAGGAAAAGACAAATGCAGAGAACCATGCTTTCGAGGAGTAGAAATACTCCCACCCCAAAATTAACCACCTCATGTGGATGTGGGGGAGGGTCTAAGCTAAGAGGTTTAATTCTTAGCCCTGAGCCCCAAAGATGACCCTTTGCCATTGATGTCAAAGGGGGAGATATTTGTGTATTATGGGGAGAGTTTTTGGATATGAGGAGAGATTTGATATCTAAGAGAGCATTGAGCCAGGGGGAGCATAAAAGAAGGTCATAATTTAGTAAAAGTATTTGGGTTGCCATAAATGACAAAGGGGGGGATTTTTGGACATTTTGAGTCCCTAAGCTAAAATGTTGTCATTGATGTCAAAAGAGCATTTAATGTCAAAAGGATCTATGAAGGGTTTTTATGAAAACCAAGGTAGGAAAATAAAAGGTTTTAGTTAAAACCATGAACAACATATTTGATCTGCATTTTTCTTAAAACCCAAGTTGGGCTTTCGTTTCATCGAAAAATGTGCCCCGGTGATGGAGTTATTTGAGATTTAATATTTGGTTTAAATTTTAATTATTTAAAATTTAAATTCAATTTTTTTTTTAAAATGCAAAGTTTCCTGCCGATGTCATCAAGCAAACATAAATTCATATTTCTACCAACATCTTCAAAGTGCTTTAAACTCTATATAAAGGGGTGATAAATAAATCAAAGTTTTATCCTTGCTCTTGTGATAAATTTTTGGCATTTGAATAAGTCTATGAGCTCATGCAAATTTTGAGAAGAGAAGCAGCAAAGAAAATGACAACGCTTGGAAAGTCAAAATATGGTGGGAAGCATGGTGCATTGGCAAATCATTTTGGCTAAGGGACAAGGCAACACAAACACCAGGGATCAAATCCCTTGGATGACGTTTCGAAAGGCATGTGGAAAGCGCTTTGGCGTTTTGTCTTTTGTGGAATATGGAGGAAGTTTTAAGGCACTTTGGGTCTTTGCCTTTCCAATGAGTGCCTAGCTCGTGTGGAATATTAGCCACGGCTAAGACACTCACGGTGTGGCAAGTCGGGGGTTCAAATCCCCTTGAGGAGGTAATTACGTTTTGCATTTAAATACTTTTTATAAGCCCTAAAGTTTGGAGTTATAAGCTATTTAATGGAAATTAAAGTTTGTTATTAGGGTTGTGATTATTATTGCAAATCATAATTGGTTTATGATTTATTTGATGGTTATGGAGAATTAATTTTAGGAGAAATAAGGAGTTGTTTTTTAAAAGTAATTTTGAGAGGTTTATTATTTTTTATAAGGGTTTTAATAAAAGGGAATTTCGTGGATATGTTTATTAACTTGGAGTAAAAAGGGTGTAATTTGAGTAATGCTTTATTTTATGATTATTTGAAGTCCATTAACCCTTGTTTAGAATGGAAAGGAAAGTTGTGTTTAAGTGTGGCATATTTTGTGGACAACTTACTGGCATAAAAAAGGTATGGGCACATTCTCCTATTGATTGTTTATGTTGGTTGATTTCTAAAATATCATTGGAGAGAAAAGTATTGATTGTGGTTTCCTTTGAGAAAATGAATGGTTGAATGCTTCAAGGTTTTCTGGTTTGTGAGTTGTATTTAAACCTTGTTTTATTAGAATTGTTGTTGAAGCCCATTGATTATGAAATGAACTTGAACTTGAGTTAGAAAAGAACATAAGTATCATTGTCATGTGATACTTGTGCTTGAACATTTTTGGAAACATTTTGAGCTGGTTAATACATGCTTCGACTAAGGTTTGTGAAAAAGGATTGTTCTTTGAGGTGATTGGTTGAGTTGAGTTGGTTAATACATGCTTGGACTAGGGTTTGTAAGAAAGGATTGTTCCTTGAGGTGATTGATTGAGTTGATTTGATTAAGCCTAGTCAAGTGGATGCATGTGGTTGTTCAAGTTCCTAGAAACAAACTATTCAATATTTTGATTTGAGTTGAGATTGATTTGAGTTGAGATTGAGGTTGATTTGAGTTGAGATTGGGATTTGAGTATAGAACATATAGTGTCTCTAACAATTATCTTTATGCTTCTATGAGATTGATTTGTGATATTGATTGTAAATTGAGCTTAGAACATTTTGAGTCTCTAACAATTCTTTTTATGATTCTATTTGATTGAGACAAGTCTTTGAGAAGACTTGTGGATTGTTTTGAGTTAAGCTTTTGTGAAAGCTTGCTATGCAGATTTGAGAAAAATCCTATAGAGGACATATTGAGCATATTTGAGAAAGTCCTATAAAGTACTTGTTGAGCAGATTTGAGAAACTCATAAAGAGGATTTGTTGAGTAAATTTGGACAAGTTCTGTGTGAAATTGTTGAGCATATTTGGACAAGTTCTGTGTGAACTTGTTAAGCAAATTTGGATAGGTTTTGTGTGAACCTATTGAGCAGATTTGGATAGGTTTTGTGTGAACCTGTTGAGAACATTTAGACAAGTTCTGTGTGAACTTGGTGAGAATATTTGGATAGGTTTTGTGTGAACCTGTTGAGTAGATTTGGATAGGTTTTGTGTGAACCTGTTGAGCATATTTGGAATATTTTTGTGTGAACCTATTGAGCATATTTGAGCAGGTTCTAAGTGAACCTATTAAGCATAATTGTACTAGACCAATTGTACTATTTTTAGTGTAAGATATTGAGCAAAACTGTGCTAGACCAACTAAAATGTGTTTGGTACAGTATTGAGATAGAACTTTGTAGGTGACAGAGTATAGAGGATAGAGTCTCAGTGGATAGAGATCCAACAACCAGGACAATTGAAGATAGATCTGAGTGAGGAGACTTCAAGTGGAGAGAGATCCACAAGTCAATGCAATAGAGAGACAGAGTCTTCTAGAAGATCACTAGCTAGAGCAAAAGGAAAAATATTTCTCTTGTGGAAGAGATCCACGAACTTGAGATTTATGGGATCAAAATCTCCTTTGGACCGAGGTCCATAAACATTGTAATTTGGTAAATATTCCCAAGAGATTATTTGAGAAATATTTAGAAAAAATATTTTCTCTATGGAGGTAGCCCACTTTGGGTGAACCACGTTAAATCTGCTTCTCTATTGTGTGTGGAGTTTTGTGCATTACTTTGATTACTGTTATTGATACTGCTATCTATACACTACATAATATTGATTTGAGAAGTAAAGTAAAAAGTGGTCTTATACTATTCACCCCTCCTCTCAGTATAAGCTTGTGTTCTTCACAATGGAAGATAACAATCACAATATGCAAAATAATATGAAAGAAAGTAAATATACGAGATGATTGAAATATGCTATAAATAGAAATGACAAAAATAAATACAATGTAGGTATGGGGAAATGGATACTCCACGAATAAAGCTACTGGACTACATTGTACCCATCACCACTATATGGTGATCTACACAACATTATGCTACTACCTACAAATATACTTTGAGCTTCTATATTCAACTTGTTACAATGAGACCATTTTTATATAGGAATATAGGTTCCTTGGTCAACACTCTACCTAGCTGTGCAAGGGACACCTTGTATATATACAACTTGCACATTGATACTTGTGAATTTATTACATTGCATGAAGTAACTAGACAACTTCTCCCTAAATAAATCTAATGTAAGTATGTACCTAGGAAGGTACATTTACATGACCCAAATTATGTAGTATAGTATATTTCTAACAAGATTTACCTTTAAACAAATTTCTAGAGATCCATGAAATTTGGTGGATCCATGAAAGGCATGTAAGGCATAAGTTCTTTACATTAGATTTGTTGAGACATCAGTCCCATAATCAATTTCATGGATCTCTATCCATAGGAGACACCAATATCCTCTGCTATGGCTAGTGATCTTCTAGAAGAACTATTGCCTCCACTACACCGACTTATGTATCTCTATCCACTGAAGACTCCTACCCTCAATTAGAAGACTTGTCTTCATTTCACTTTCTAATGGATCTCTATACATTGGATACTAGCATACTCTATACTTTGTCACATCCAAAGCTAGCTCTCAGCTCTATCTCAAATCTACACTAAAATCTTTCCTTCGATCTAGCACAAATCTACTCAACCTCTGTATCTGGTCTAGCACAAATTTATCCTCAAATATACACCAAAATATATCTTCAAATATGTATTGTAAGCTTCCACAAAATCTCACACCAATCTATCCATAATTCTTCTCAAAGACTTACCTCAAATCTGCTCAAGTCCTCATAAGAACTTGTACAATCTGCTCACCAAGACTTACCACAAATCTGATCAACAAGTCCTCACTAGAACTTTTCCAATCTCACATAAACATATAGAGAATTGTTAGAGACTCAATATGCTTCAAACTCACAAAAACTTATGCCTTACATGTAAAAAAATGTCGTACCTATAGAAAAATTTCACACCTATAGAAAAATACTTTACCTATAGAAAAATGTCATACATGACTTCTAATGATGGATTTTTCTTTAAACAAATATCTAAAGGACTTCTACTTTACCCATACAAAAATTTCATATAGAACTTCTAATTTGTATACTTACCTCTAAAAAAATATCTAAAGAGGACTTGTAAGATGTGCCAAGAAGCGATGAATTGCCTTTAGATGAATATTATATAGGTCTTTTAATGTGGTTGATATGATTCATGTGATAATGTATTTACTCCTAGTTAAAGGAGGAATTTGTTATGGATGAAAGACATGATTTCCCCCATGCCTGATATACATAAGGGATAAAGGGACACAATGATATCTAGAATATGAGAGATGAATTTATCAATATTTCCATGAGAACCTATAAAACTTATAGTATTCATCATGCAACAATATGTTGATGATATGGAAGACATAGGGATAGATTTTGATGTAAAAGTTTATTACACTATGAACATGTGCTTAAACTGAGAGGGGAGTGAACAGTATAACATAATTTTTTTTTTCTTTTCAATCCTTATGATAACATCAATAATATTAAAGTATTAAAAATCACACAAAGCATCACACACATGAGAGACATGATTTAACATGGTTCATCCAATGTGGGATACTCCACGGAGAAAATATTCCTTATTAAATTTTCTCAAATAATTCTTTTGGGAATCCTTTCCCTATTACAAATTTTATGGACCTTTGTCCAAAGGAGACATCAGTCCCATAATCAATTTCATGGATCTCTATCCATAGGAGACACCAATATCCTCTGCTATGGCTAGTGATCTTCTAGAAGAACTATTGCCTCCACTACACCGACTTATGTATCTCTATCCACTGAAGACTCCTACCCTCAATTAGAAGACTTGTCTTCATTTCACTTTCTAATGGATCTCTATACATTGGATACTAGCATACTCTATACTTTGTCACATCCAAAGCTAGCTCTCAGCTCTATCTCAAATCTACACTAAAATCTTTCCTTCGATCTAGCACAAATCTACTCAACCTCTGTATCTGGTCTAGCACAAATTTATCCTCAAATATACACCAAAATATATCTTCAAATATGTATTGTAAGCTTCCACAAAATCTCACACCAATCTATCCATAATTCTTCTCAAAGACTTACCTCAAATCTGCTCAAGTCCTCATAAGAACTTGTACAATCTGCTCACCAAGACTTACCACAAATCTGATCAACAAGTCCTCACTAGAACTTTTCCAATCTCACATAAACATATAGAGAATTGTTAGAGACTCAATATGCTTCAAACTCACAAAAACTTATGCCTTACATGTAAAAAAATGTCGTACCTATAGAAAAATTTCACACCTATAGAAAAATACTTTACCTATAGAAAAATGTCATACATGACTTCTAATGATGGATTTTTCTTTAAACAAATATCTAAAGGACTTCTACTTTACCCATACAAAAATTTCATATAGAACTTCTAATTTGTATACTTACCTCTAAAAAAATATCTAAAGAGGACTTGTAAGATGTGCCAAGAAGCGATGAATTGCCTTTAGATGAATATTATATAGGTCTTTTAATGTGGTTGATATGATTCATGTGATAATGTATTTACTCCTAGTTAAAGGAGGAATTTGTTATGGATGAAAGACATGATTTCCCCCATGCCTGATATACATAAGGGATAAAGGGACACAATGATATCTAGAATATGAGAGATGAATTTATCAATATTTCCATGAGAACCTATAAAACTTATAGTATTCATCATGCAACAATATGTTGATGATATGGAAGACATAGGGATAGATTTTGATGTAAAAGTTTATTACACTATGAACATGTGCTTAAACTGAGAGGGGAGTGAATAGTATAACATAATTTTTTTTTTCTTTTCAATCCTTATGATAACATCAATAATATTAAAGTATTAAAAATCACACAAAGCATCACACACATGAGAGACATGATTTAACATGGTTCATCCAATGTGGGATACTCCACGGAGAAAATATTCCTTATTAAATTTTCTCAAATAATTCTTTTGGGAATCCTTTCCCTATTACAAATTTTATGGACCTTTGTCCAAAGGAGACATCAGTCCCATAATCAATTTCATGGATCTCTATCCATAGGAGACACCAATATCCTCTGCTATGGCTAGTGATCTTCTAGAAGAACTATTGCCTCCACTACACCGACTTATGTATCTCTATCCACTGAAGACTCCTACCCTCAATTAGAAGACTTGTCTTCATTTCACTTTCTAATGGATCTCTATACATTGGATACTAGCATACTCTATACTTTGTCACATCCAAAGCTAGCTCTCAGCTCTATCTCAAATCTACACTAAAATCTTTCCTTCGATCTAGCACAAATCTACTCAACCTCTGTATCTGGTCTAGCACAAATTTATCCTCAAATATACACCAAAATATATCTTCAAATATGTATTGTAAGCTTCCACAAAATCTCACACCAATCTATCCATAATTCTTCTCAAAGACTTACCTCAAATCTGCTCAAGTCCTCATAAGAACTTGTACAATCTGCTCACCAAGACTTACCACAAATCTGATCAACAAGTCCTCACTAGAACTTTTCCAATCTCACATAAACATATAGAGAATTGTTAGAGACTCAATATGCTTCAAACTCACAAAAACTCAATCACTTTAAACCTCTTTTTCAAATCAATTCAGAATATAGAACAATTTGTTTCACAGAATTAGAACTATCACTTCAACACTTCCACTTGACTAGGCTCAATCAACTCCACTCAATAAATCACCCAAAACACTTCCTTTCTTACAAATCCTAGTCTAAGAATATGAATCACTCACTCAATTATTTCCAACAATTCTTATCAAAAAATCTCACATAACAATGATACTCATGATCTTGCACAAACCTTAGTTCAAGATAGTTCACAACTTCACATAACAATGATACTCATGTTCTTGCAAAAAATCTAGTTCAAGATAGTTCTCAACTTCACATAAAAATGATACTCATGTTATTTCACAAACCCCTAGTTCAAGCATATGAAATATTCCTCAATATTTCCAACAATGCTTATCAAACAAGGTTTTATCATCAACTTTCACTTAGAAAAACCTTTACCAATAAAACTCAACAATGCTTACCAAACAATCATTTTCACTCCAACTTAGCATTCACAACATTCAATCCAACAATATTTTTCTCACAAGGAAGATTTACCCATACCTTTTATTTTGATAGAGATATATCTTCAAAACCTGTCTTAACCACAATTAAAATTTTCTTTACCAACTCTAGGGTTAGGTTACCACACCTCTCTCAAGATCTCCACAAAATAATTTTCACAAAGATTTTTTTTCATAAAAAATAATAAATCCTTTTGTACACCTTATAACCTCCAAACTCACAATATTCAATTAAATAATTTCACAATAACATTACACTTAAAAACAAGTAAAGCAAATTCCTTATACACCTTATAATCTCCAACTTCATAAACTACTATCACCAAAAAATTAAAATCAAATATTTAATTTTTAATACCCTTATATCTCCCTCAAAAAATTTAATCAACTTTTATTTTTCATAGCAAAGCAACCTCCAAAATTACAACCTTAGCAAGAGAAAAATCAAAATCGATGCATACCTTTTTTCCTAACAAAATACTTTCGATGGGTTTCAAACACCTAAACTCACCCCTCCAAGCGCCTAAGCAAGGTGCACACTCACCATGTGATCTACGTGCCTCCACACAAATGGAAAGGTACTACCTTATCTTTTAACCTTCCCTGATGGTGCAAAATCTATCAAGACACCTCTCCTCTTCGCAAAAGCAAACTGACAAGATTCAATCACTGCACCTCACATTCACCAACGACTTATCACCTCCATTGATGTCAGTTGTGCTACATCGCACTTTGGAATAGGAGACAAGAATAATGTTTTATTGTCTTCTACCTTGCACACTCTTCAAAAAATACATGATTGCCTTCTATTACCATGTGCTCAAAATTACACTTAGAACTTGATCACGGATAATATTTTCCATGGGTTTCTTCCCTCATTTATATGCATATCGTTGTCTTCAACGATGTCGGTGTGGGTAAATCGAATAATTCAAAAATTTGAATTATAAAACTTTATAACCCTAGATTTAGGGTTAACTTAATTTATAAATTAATTTTATAATTAAATTATAATAAATTTAGAAGTTAATTAAATTAATTTATAAACTAAATTATAATAAAACTATTATAATTAATTAACTCTAGGTCATGTACCTTTAGTATTATAATAAATTATTATAATATTATTTTTCTTGGGCCTTCCTTTTGCCCTTTAAACCTCATATGAACACCTGGGAGGAAACTTTCTTTTGCACTTGATTACGAAATCTGAAACTAATGCTGCTCACTGAAACTGACACTTACTGGTGCTGGTTTATTGACATAAATGACAACAAAACTTGCTCATATTTCCAACACATGAAAAAAATAGATATTGTGATAGAATAAAGATAATTGTGCTATGAAAACTATGATCACTTCACAACATGGGACTAGAAAGGATCCCCTCACATTAGTCACCTAGTAAAAGAGAAATAATATTTCTTATCTAGGATCATCATTTGCATGTCATCATGGATATCTGACTCTATGTTATAAATTATCCAAGCAAAGAAAATTATGTTCATATAGGTAGATATGAAGTTAGGCAAACAAAATAAATGAGTAATAGGTAACTAAAAGGAAACATGCAACTGATATAGTTATTTTTCATTAAATGTGGTGAGGTGATAAGCACATGAATCATACTTGGTAGTTATGATGTATGGACCTAGCCAATTAGACTCAAATTTACCTTTAATATTATTGTTAACAATGGTATTTTTCTAATTCCTATTAAGAGAAATATCACCAAAATTCAAAGGATTGGGGTTATACCTTCTTGCTATAGGAACATTTAAGCCTTTACTAGTAAAACCTCAGGTGCTCAAAGTTATCGATTCCTTTTTTATAAACTAGTTATAATTGGTTTAGAAGGGTGATATGATATTCATATTGAATAGAGGCATATTGCAATAATATGCACAAGGAACCTCAAGTTAAAATGAGAAGATTACTTCAATTATGTAGACCAAAGCATAGGGTATCATGCTAATAGGATTTCTAGCACTAGTGTGATATGCCTAAAAGGTCAGATACAATTGGAGATATCAATCTCTATCAATCTTGTTGATATTATTGAGTATTTTAATAAGGATTTTATTAGAGGATTTGAATTTTCTATTGCCTTGGGGATAGTAAGGGTGGACCATTTATGGTAAATATTGTGCTTAGAACAATTTTTTTAGACATCCTTATTCTTAAAGGTGATCTATTTATAAGATAAGAACTGAAGGGATGTTGTAACAACTGAGGATCTTGTTAAGGATGAAATTTGAGAATTGGACTCCAATGGTTGAGGCTATAGGTATAGCTCCAACTAACTTAATGAAGTATTCAGTAGCTATAATAATAAATTTGTATCCACTAGATGACATGGGGTTTATCTTCTTAATAATGACCAATCCCAAAGTGGTGAAAGGCCATGGGAAGTTTAATGATGGATGGGCTTAGTATGGATCATGGATAATATTATCATCCTTTTAACATTCATCAGACCTCTTAATGTAGTCATAAGATTCCTTTTCCATGGAGGGCTAGCCCATATGTAGGAGTTTATTGGTGATGGCAAAACCATTAAAGTACCCATTGTGTGATCCATAATTGACCTCTTTGATTACTATTTGGGCTTCAACAAAGTTTAAACACCTAAGAAAAATTCCATTAACAGTGTGATCATATAAAATATCACCAATGATGACATGCATATAGGCTTATTTCTTAAGGTTCTTATGCTTATTATAGTTCAAATGATAAGCCAAAGTGTTATCCTTAAGCTAAGGAAATATGTTCTTACAACAAGGATCATAGGAAAAAGCTACTTCTATAGAAAAAAATTTGTTTGTGGAAATCACCCCTTTTAGGGTGCCACTTCGGGTAAGACCCAAGGAGGCAGGGTTATCTATTTTACCAAAATATGCCCAGGGCTCGCACTTGGCCTACCCCCTTTGACACACTCAAAGAGAATGTGTATATATATATATATATATATATATATATATATGACAACAAAAAACAAAAAACACAAAAAAAAAAACCAAAAAAATGAAACAAAAACAAGACACAACAAAAACAACATGAAAATACAAAAACACAAAACACAAAAAAAATAAAGAAAAAAAAAAAACACAACAAAAACAACACAAACACACACACACACACCAAAAAAGTAAAGGAAGAAAAAAATATATTACATCTATGGCCAAACCAATCCAACAAATCTATTAGCCAAGATACAACAGAAGAAACATAAAAAAGATCTTTTAGAGCTGGGAACTAAAAAACCTTGACTAAACCAAAGAGAAACTAATACAAAGAAAAATGGAACAAGATAATTTTATAATTGGAGCCTTCCAGAGAAAGGATAAAAAGAAAAGCATCCTAATTTGCAAAGCCCACCAGTATTTTCATCCCTTATTTGCATATTCCCTTATATTTTCATCGAAAAGCCTATTGAATCCAAAATTTCCCCTTCTTTTTGAATTTGAACCACATTTGTTTTCCTTCCTACCTTCTAGTTTGTATCCAACTTCATTTTTTTATTGGAGGTTTGACTAACTCCTGATGGCTCTAGATTTAAATCTATTTCTATTGATTGAGAATACATGACTAAAGCTTGATTCATAGATCCTTGGGATCCTCCTTGAGAACTAAAGCCTTGTTTGACCTTCTCCTCCATTTTGTGTTTTTGTTGGTGAGTTTTCCCTTGCTAAGGATAGATCTCAAAATTACTGTTAACCAGACTAGTGGCTTTCTCTGAGGAGTCTTTGACTATTTTTGGGTGGGGAATCTATGAGCTATCCAAAAATTGGGTTTCCAAAATCTTCATCTCCATAGAATCATCCACATCCTCTAAATCATCTTCCACTACAAGTTTTGAAAATCTATTATCTAAGGAGGTTGACTTATTTGTAGGCTTCATTTTCTTAGTAACATTATTTTTTTAAGGAACCTAAAATTCCTCCTGACCTTGATCCTACTTTGTTTACTTCTATAGAAAATACTTTTAGAGGAAGCTAACTAGATTCCATGGTTGAAGGTTCTCTAATTTTCAAAATTATAATCATACTTTGTTCATCATATAGCAATAGGGGGATTAAGAATGTAGTCAAGGCCATAGCATTGACATGGTGATTGGTAGACGTAGGGATAGCTTCAATGGTTATTTCAACAAAATTAGTTATTAGTTTGTCAATAATGTCTTTGCATAACTTGAAATTATCATCTATGGTGTGATAAACATCATTGAATTGGTTAACTACTAGTTGGGAGTCCCTAAAGATAGAATTCAGACTTGGAGAGCTAATACTACATAGAACCCCAAGATAAGAGCTTTATATTTGGTAGTGTTGTTGGTATAATAAAACTTGATTTTAGGGGACAAAGGGATTAAATACTATTGAGGAGTAACCAAGATGACTCCTACCCCCACTCCTTTGACATGTATATCAAGATCGAAGTATATTATCTAGAGTGAGGGTGATTTATTTTAAGGTTGAATATTGACTCATTGAGAGAATCTACCATTAAGGGTTAGAAGGTTTCCAAAGGTGCAATAACTAATTGATTATCAATGACCTACTCATTTACATACATCTAATTTATGAACTCAAGATTAAAGTTTCTAGGTATGATGACCCACTTAGAAGTTCTCTCAAGAGATGAGATTTAGGCATGAGGTATTATAAGAGCTCAAATGTTATGAAAATAAAGGTCTAATGGCTAAGCATATAGTGTCTAAGTTTCTGAGAGGTAAATAATATAGATAGAAACAACTTTTGTATGGATATATATCAAAATTCATAGTTGATCAAAGTTTGGATAATGTAATAGATAGCCTTTTATATATATTGATAATCATAATGTGTCAACATATCACCGAAGGTATAGTTGATGGTCACTATATATAGTAACAAGGGTTAAAGGGATTAGGTTGAACAAGGACAAGAGGATATAAAACTTAGGATTTGAAATCATTGAAGGCACATTTACATTTAAAATCCCATTCAAATATTACATCTTTCCTTAAAAGCTTGGTCAAATATTGGCAATTGTCACCTAGCTAAAATAACCTCCAAATATCTTAGATTTTGTCTTGGAGGTTTCAGAGTTTGATTAGAGTTTGAAGAGGTAATATATCGATAATATCCAATATTTTATTAGTATCAACCTTGATGCCTTGATGAGATACAATGAATCCTAGTAGTTTCTTAATGTAACCCCAAATATGTATTTTTTAGGCTTTAGTCATACATTGTACTCTCTTAGCCATTCAAAGATACTTCATTACCAAACATGATCTTCTCATTTTAAATATTGAATAAGAATATTATTAACATAGTCTTCCATAATGTTATTCATTATGTCATGAAAGATGTATGTCATGAATATTTGTTAGGGCATGACTTGATAGCGTAAGGCTTTCTATAGGGTGGTGAAAATTGTTTTGTATTGGACTTCAAGGGTGATCTTGATTTGGTTGCATCCTAAGAATTTGTCCATTAAAGACAACATTCAACATTCTGTAGTGAAATAAATTATAATTTCAATGTTGGGTAGAGGGATGTTGTCCTTGGTATATGCCTTATTGATGTCCTAAAATTTGGTGCATACTCTAACACTACATTTCTTCTTGGTAATAGGAACAATGTTAGAAACCTAGTTAGAATAGTTCAATGTCTATGATGTGTAGACACTAAAATGTGGTAAACCCGATTAAGCACCCACAAACAATGATCAAATTGACATCATATGGCCCCTTGGGCAGCCCTCAGGAGGCTCACAGTGGTTCTAGCCACTCCGAAAAGGTTTTTGGAGGCTACTGGCCCAATTTTGGGAGGTTTTGGCCCAAAATTCACCACCGTCCCACCCTGGGATGGTGGTAGATTCCCACCATCCCACCCTGGGATGGTGGTGAGCCATCATCCCAGGGTGGGACGGTGAGCAGGTTTGACCCAAAAAAGTCAAATCTGGGACATTTGGCACCCAAAAACTGCCATTTAGCATGCCATATGGAGCATGCGGGTCAGAGGGCACTGAATCCTTATGACACACTTCTTAATGGAGGCCCAAATTGGAGATTCTCTTCCACACCCATTGCATGCCTCCCGTTTGACAAGTGGCACCTCCTGCCATGCATGCCCTTGCATGCCTTTTTGCACATGAGCCCCTTTGGGCTATAAAATGGATCCAATATCCACACAAAAACAAGGATAGGAGTTCTAGGATATGCAATGGAGTGCTTCCAAGATTTCCCCCCAACTTATTGAGCTTTCTTGCCCTCGAAATCTCCTCTTAGCGAAGGAGGTTACCGGGTGACTTCAAGAGGGCCTTTTGAGCATAACTTTTCCATCCGGGTGAATTTCTTCACAAAATTTAATGAAAACACCCCTATAGTGTTTAGGATCATTCCATAGTGATATTGGTAGCAAAATGTGGGCATAATTGGTGGGTATCCCCTCCCAGGGTGCCCCCAAATTAGTTGTAGTCACCACCACCCCCCTAGGGATGAGGACAAATACTTACACAATTTTATTACTATTTTTTAATTATATTATTCTATACTATCATATGATTTTGTGGTTTAAATTTCATGTAATTTGGAGTTAAATTGACTGAGTTATAGCATTTTTAAGTTTTTGTAGGTCCGTAGGGCCCATCCAGGAACCCCAATTTTATGCAGGTGGATATGGGCCTCAATTTGAAAATATAACCATATGGGTTGTCTTGAAATGTCAATTTATGCATTCTTTCCAAATTTCATGAGTTTTGGATATGTTTAGGTTCGGGATTTGCTTGTCTTGGTTTTCGTAGGTTGTAGGAGAGCGACGCAAAATCGAGGGGTCTACGGATGCAATTTCAGATATTTTTTTAGTGATATCCTCTCAAAACATCCTCTTTAACATCTCCAAAAATTTTCAAGTCATTTTGAGTTGATTTGATTTAGTTTTAATATATGTGTTATTTTACCCCTATGGGGATTGCATGTTTTCCACCATACACCCTTGCTATTTGACCCCTTTGGCTTCCTTGTGTGCAGGTGCAGGTTATTAGAAGGCATTGGGAAGGAATATCAGACATCATATATTGAATATACAAGCAGTAGTGGCATTGGCCCGCCCACCTCGATTGTGGGTATGAGGAAAAGCACTGGATGTGCACCTTGATTCCTTGGAGGAATTGATCCTTGGGCACCCCAAAATTTGTAAAAATTGTATCACATTTTGAGCCCTCAAGGGGACTTCTATGTAACCTTGGATCTGATCCACCCAATTAATAAAGAAGACACTCATTTCATTTCATTCTTTATTGCTTGGTATTGCTTCATTTTCATATGCATGCTTCCGTTTGATGCTCATGTGCAATATGGGATAGATACACATATTTTTTCTCTTCATTAGGTGCACCTATTTTCCCTAATTCAGTGGTGATCATGGTGGGACCCTTGTCCCTTATGATTTGGGTGAAAATCTGACCTCAATTTTGCAATTTTTGCCCTTTTTGTGTTGCAGGTGCTCCCCTCCCCACCCTGGAACGGTGGCAGAGCCTTTATCTGGCACACCCTGGGATGGTGGCTTCACCATCCCACCCTAGGATGGTGGTGAGGCTTCTAATCATCCCACCCTAGAGCGGTGGTGAAACAGAGAGATTTTTGCCCAAAAATTCAGAATTTGGAGAGCTCAAAATGGACAAAGTAAGTGCCTAAAACCTCTGTTTTTCTGCTACATTTTTAGAGACTATCAAAAATCAGTTTTCTTGCTTCACTTGCTTGCATAGAAAGGTTAAAAGTTACATTTTTTCTTTTCTTATAACATCACATAGCAAAAGGAAGAAGAAAAATCAAAAGAAATTTGAAGTAGCAATGCATCTTTGTGGCTTGATTGCTTGTGGCTTACCCAATGGGTGAGCTAGCATTTAGGATTTGCATTCATAAGTCACATTTGTAGGTTCTTTATCCTAATTTTATGAAAGTAAAATGCACTTATTTGCATGCATTTAGTGAATGATCATTGATTGCTTCTTTGCTTACTTTCTTGGATAATAAAGAACCACACACACCACGATTCATATAAACGCTAGTGAGGTGGACTTCATTACCATCCACTAGTAGAGCGCAAGTGATGGTGGGTTTCATCTCCATCCACTTGGCTCAAATCCCATGAACCCGATCCATCTTGCCAAGGCTGGTTCCAAGATCCATCATAGCCCATGGGTTATAGCATGCATCACCCTTCGAGGAGGTGTATCGCAGACTACGGGTGAACTGGGTGAGGAACTGGTAGGACCTGTGCTCCCTGGCCATGTGTGGACCTCATCACCACACATTATAGGTGGGATAACGCAACCTGGAGTTCATAGCCGGGTTGTCGAGCTATGAGTATACAGGTGAAATCCAATTGAACATGAGATTACAATCCAACAATATTTCAAACACGTGACACGAGGTCATTCTTTGCAAAACAACACATCTGAAACACACAAAATAGTTTAGGGATTCACACTTAAAACTTAAAAGAGATAATCATCTATCTTATTGAGTGTTTCTTTCTTGTATACTATTTCATTAAGAATTTGTAAAGAAGATAATCACTTGGGGTACTGATAGAGGAGCGCGATGGTGCGCACCCGCAGCCAAGCCCAAACATGGGTGAAAGCTATAGAGAGTGGATTAGGAGACATGAATCATCTTCGATATAGCCCTAGGGACTTGGTTATACCTCCCTGGTGAGCCTCCACTCCACCTAGCCCCAAGACAGTAGGGCATGAGCCTCATATCCGAAGGGATCCTCTCTAGGACACCCCGAGGGATGATGAGCATTACTTGGGAGAGTGTTCCCGATATGTAGATATTTCATAGGCCTTCCTTGGTGAAAGGCAACTACGTGCTGAGGTGCTAATAGATAGAGTGGTGCCATGCATCCATGTACCCATCAGGGCTGACACGCCTAAGCATAGGTAGGAGTATGACTTCACACACTAGTCGGAGCAAGTCGACATGACTCTACCTCCATGTCGCCTTGATAGGATACAACAGCTCATGCAGCCCGATGGGAATGACACTCGTCGATCGGGGCGAGCCAATTCTGCCCTACCTTTCCTCATTCAAGAGGGAAGACATGAGGAGATCCCAGAATTTCCTCAAGAACAATATTTCATGCATGCCCGATGTGCCTCTACGCCAACTGAGTATAATGAACACATGTTCCAGCCCGAGCCTCAAGTCAATGTGGTGAACCTCGAGAGAGGCAAGCGCCCTATGGAGAACACAGAGTACCTTGGACAAGGTCAACCCTAGGGTGAGACTCCTAGGCCCCCTAGGCCTCGCACTATAGATCAAATTAGGCAAGCGGTTGTGAGATATACAGAATGCCAAGCTCAGTTCAAGCAGCTTCGATGGGATAAAGAGCAACTAGACCGCTTGCACCAGCTTGAGAAAGAAAGGATCGAATGGTAGACCAACGAGCTATTCCAGAAGACTTTGAGAGAGAGGGTCCCTACCCCTAAGACACATAGGTAGGAAGTCCACCCGAGGCAACCCATGCTCATTCGAGAGAGGTCCCCGAGACCTTATCAAATGTTGCCTCCATGACCTCCTAGGCCAGATCGGGAGATGCCTCCCAGGCCAAACATAGGGCACCCACTATGGGTAGATACCCCCATTTATAGACCGACTCGAGAGATGCCTTACGGGGCCTATACTGAGCATGAGCCAGAAGTAGAGTATGTTGAGATGCCTTACCGAGGTAGGGGGTGACTTACCACCGCCTCGCCCTAGGTTGGAGGATCCTAGACCTCCATCACAAGATGTGAACAAAGATGAGGAGATCAAGTCCTCAAGCCCTTATAAAGCATTGTTAGAATGCCTGGAGTCAGTAGAGAACAAGACCTCTAGGTCAGGATCTCAAAATCCCACTATGCATCAATTGCATAGTCAACCCATCCATCCATCAGTACCTATGCCTCCCTATCTAGAGCAATTTAAGTTGCCTCAGTTGGCTACCTTTAAGGGAGAAGAGGATGTGCAAGAACATGTCACTAGGTTCTTAGGTCAATGCTTTGGCATTCATGATGATGATGCTTTGCTTTTGAGGACATTTGTGACTACCCTCATTAGCCCCACCTCCGAGTGGTTTTACCAACTCCCTAAGCATAGCATCCATAATTTGGACCAACTTGCGGATGCATTCCTAGAATGCTTTGCCTTCAATACCAAGAGGAAGGCAACGTTGGCCGATGTAGCTAGGTTGAAATAGTATGATGATGAGTCAATAACAAATTATGGCAATAGATGGTGAACCTTGCTCGCCAAGCTACCTTATCTTCTCCCCATGTCGGAGTTGACTCAGATGTTCTCCAAAAGTTTCTTGAAGCCAATCTCCTTGTTGTTGCAGTTGCAACAATACCCCACTCTTGAAGATGCCTTAGCACAGGCTAGGATCATCGAAGAAATCAAGATTCAAGAGGGTGAGATTGTGAAGCCTCGCAAGAAGGAATGGAACAAGAATGCTAAGAACACCCTAGTGCAACCTAAGTCAGCAGTAGTAAATCAGGTTGCCATTAGTGTCCCGGGGCCAGCGCCAGCCGTGCCACCTCAAAAGCCTAATTATCAGGCCACCCCTGGGAACTATGCCAAGGATAACCAGAATGGTCAAGGGAAAAATCAACAGCGTCACCCCAAGCGACAATTCATGCCCATTGCAGAGTCTATGGACTCGGTGTTTGATCACCTCTTGGCGGCCAATGCGATCCATCTACCTGATAGTCGACCTATCGACCCTAATGCACCTAAGCCCAAAGGATACAGAGAAGACCTATATTGCAAGTTTCATAGGCAAAATGGGCATGATGTGCAAATGTGCTATAAATTCAAACACTTGGTGCAAGACCTAATTGATAGGAATGCCCTCTAGGTAGATAACCCTATCACACCAAACAACCAACAGATGGAGGTCTTCAAGGACCCCTTGCCTGCCCACATAGAGCAGGCCAAACCAGTGCCCCAGGTGAATGAGGTTCACCATGCCCCTCCTAAGCAAGGATATGTTGGCATGGTCAGTATTGTGATAAGAAATAGGTGGTATCCAAGTCCAGCCGCACCACCTATGGCTCAGAGTGATGTCCCTTCGACATCGTAGCCTATACCGCCTCCTGGACCGAGCCTCCCACCTAGGCCTATAGTCACCATTAAGAGTAAGCTCGCTCAGAGCTTAAGAACAACATCTGCCTGACTCTCCATCTATGAGCTCATCCAACAATCACAACCTCATAGAGAAGCCTTGATGGAGATCCTTAAGGCAATTGAGCTTCAGCCCTAGGAGTCTAACTCCTTCAACAACTTTGTGGGGCATGTGCGGCAATGCACGAAATCGATGATTACTTTTCGAGAAGATGAACTTAAACCGGTTCCACATGATATGGTGGATCCCCCTTTACACATTGTCGCACGTGTGAATGGAACACCATACAAGAGAGTGTTGATAGATACTGGGTCTTCGAGCAACATCATAACTACAATAGCTCTAAAGCACCTGAAGCTCCCAACATCTCATATTGTCACATCTACCTACACCCTTCGAGCATTCAATGATGCCATATGCTCAATGGTTGGTACAATCATCCTACCTATTCAAGTAGGAGAAAAGATCATCTCGATGATGTGCCACATCCTGGAGGGTGAGATGGCATACAACATCTTGTTAGGAAGACCATGGATCAGGGACATGAAGTGTGTCCCTTCCATCGCTCACCAGTGCCTCAAGTACACTCACGAAGGGCAAGTTCATGTCATCCCCATGGACCTAGAGCCCTTCAAGTACTGCAACATGGTGCAGCAGTTACCCGAGTCGACCTTGCCATCGATACATCTAGATTTTTAGCCGAATAAATCTAGCCGAGGTTCGACCCCATCGCTACCGCATACCATGCCCTCCTCATCATCGGCTCCACCCCAGATGCCTAATACACTAGTGGATCCTTTGCCTAGGAACCTAGAGAAGTGGCCCATTGAGGAGGACCAACCGATCATATCCACTATCTCTACAGAGGAGATACTTAGCCCGGATGATGAAGAGACACCACACGAGGCAAACGATGAGCCGGATCAAGTCTCACTCTCATCCCTCTTCTATCCATAGCCCTAGGTTATAGTACATCTAGCTTCTACCAGATTGGGAGAATACATGGTTAGGAATGTTACCACTACTCCTACTTTAGAGTCGATGCAAGACATGGGTAGACCCCATCTTCCCATAGGCACTATCGTGCCTCTTGGTATTCCCCCTAATCAAACAAATTTTATCTATGGGGGCCTTGACTATGGCATCAAACCTTACCAACAATAGGAGGAAGATGAGGAACCTTTTGGAGAAGATATTAACTACTTGTCTAACCCTAACTTCACCCTGAAGTACCTTGACCTATGCAACTGGCATGGTTATGGGTTAGGCCTGTATGAGCAAGGCACAAGAATCCCTTGTCAACCACAATATCAAATGCCCTATGACAAGTCGGGAGTGGGATGCAACAATCCCTTGCCTCTAGATGTCCTCATAGATAGCCTAAATCGCTTGAATATAGGCTATGAGGGTGGGTTGGCCCAAGACCCTTATGCCAATCCCAATACAGTCTACTCCCTAGGGGATTACTTTCCATGGCTAGATGGGAACCCCATGATCCCCAGTGACATTCCCCCACATTTTGAGAGAGGGGAAGGTTCATGAAGTTGTCCCCATGTCTGTGATGAGTCAGATCAAGGCACCTCATATGAATGGACCTCAGAGGATGAGTCGGGTTATGAGGTAGCACCATATGACCCTTTTGAGTCGGATAGTGATCATTCACAAATTGTTCCCATTAATGACCAATAGGAAGGCCTCATACATCTGTTCCCTTTCCCTGATCCTATTTAGTGGTAGCTCCTTCCTCCTGAAGAGCCGGTTCACCCGTAGGAAGCTAGACCTCCTAGGGAGGGAGCAGTTAATTTACTTGAGCAGTTGGGTCCTCGTGAGCCTGAGGCACTACGAGATGAGAATGAAGAAATCCTCATCCATGATGATGATTATGAGGAACTAGCATATATGGGACCACACCTACCTGATCACCCGATCCCAAGGGGTAACAATGAGGTTCCCATATACGACAGTGACTATGAGGATGAAACAGAGAGGGCATACCTTGGTCCTCATTACTTGCATCATCATCACGAGCCCATCGACATAGATGAAGTCTATCATCAGTTGCATGTTGGCCCATGCTTGAGGGCAAGGCCTATCAATTTAGGCCAGATTCACCATGAGGTCTTCCATGACCCACCCACACACATGGAGCTCCTTGAGCCTAATGATCCCATCCTACAGTCTATTCCCAGATAGGATCCGGAGATCCCCATTCCCCCAGAACCACATCTAGGGGTGAGAGATGATATCAATATATAGTCACATGCACGTGGTCCTAGAGAGCAGACACATTCCATCAATATGATCTCCATTGATTTGACCACACCACTTCACAACCCAGCCGATCCTTCCAAGCCATGCCATCTAGATCTAGATGCTATTGACTGGGATCACGCTGATTCACCCCCATCACCCTCTGAGTATTGGGCTTGCGATGGGTTGTTTCACTTTTCATTGGCCCAACTCATGATGTCTTCCATGCTGAGGAGGGACCTAAAGTTCCCATCGAGGATTTAAATCCAGATGATGACATCCATTTGATCCCTACTCCCCATCAGTTGGAGGAGGGGTCTCATATGTCAATCGAGCCTATGGTTGACAAAGATATCGGCTTAGATCCTGAAAACCCACAATGTATCAAGCTAGGGGAAAGCCTATCCCCCAAAGAGCAAGCTGATTATATAGCCCTTCTCACAAAGAAGAAGGTAACTTTTGCATGGTCCTACAAAGACATGTCGGGACTAGATCCAAATCTGGTCACCCATAATCTAACGCTTGACCCCAAAGTCAAGCCTATCAAGCAAAAGTTGAGAAAGATGCACCCAAAAGTGGCCTTGATGGTCAAATATGAGCTACAAAAACTGTTGGATGCCAAGTTTATCATTTCTATAGACTATCCACCATGGTTGTCCAACATGGTCCCCATCAAGAAGCCTGATGGGAGGATTCACATTTGCACCGATTTTTGAGACCTAAACAAAGTGAGTCCTAAGGATGATTTTCCTTTGCCAAGCATAGATGCCCTGGTAGATGCCACCGTAGGACATGAAATGCTCTCCCTTATGGATGGCTTCTCTGGGTATAATCAGATTCATATCAACCCTGAAGACCAGCTCAAAATGGCATTCACAATGCCTTGGGGAACATTTTGTTACAAGGTCATGCCATTTGGCCTTAAGAATGTCGATGCCACCTACCAGCGTGCCATGACATATATCTTCCATGACTACATGCACAAAATTTTGGAAGATTACATGGATGACTTACTGGCTAAATATTTATTACGTCATGAGCACCTAGATGTCTTGTGCAAAGTCCTCGATCACCTTATTGAACATAATGTGAGACTGAACCCCAAGAAGTGCATCTTTGGCGTCACATCTGGAAAGCTCTTGGGATTTATAGTTTCCAAATGAGGCATCGAAGTGGACCCTAACAAGGTCAAGGCAATCCTTGAAATGCCTCCCCCGACTACCATCAAGCAGCTTCGTAGCTTGTAGGGGAGGATTGCATCCATCAAATGCTTCATAGCACAATTGTCGGACAAGTGTCGACCCATGAACAAACTTTTGCACAAGGGGGTCACATTCCACTGGGATGATGAGTGTCAGGATGCCTTTGATGCAATTAAACAATACCTGGCTTCATCACCAATGTTAGCTCCACCTAGACCAGGGGTGTCATTCTGATTATATATCTCAGCTACTGAGATTGCATTGGGTGCCATGTTAGCCCAAAACAATGAATTTCACAAGGAACAGGCCACATACTATCTCAGTCGCACCTTATTTCGCCACACTACGTATGTTGTATCTAAAGAGAATCCATTGTGATACATGATGAGTCATACTTATCATAGTAGTCGCACGACAAAATGGATCATGTTGTTGATAGAATTTGACCTAGAATTCATAGGACAAAAGTCAATCAAAGGTCAGGTCATTGTTGATCAACTTGTAGAGGCTCCTCTCCAGGAGGATCAACCTCTTAGCATGGAGCTTCCCGATGATGGAGTCTTCCAAATATCAGAATCGCTCTATTTTGATGAGCCTGAGTCACAGGCGGATATGACTCTTTTCTTTGATGGCTCCAAATGCGAGCAAGGGGGTGGCATAGGGATCATGTTTTTCACACCGCATGGGGCTCCCATACCCCTATCATTTAAACTCGATTTCCCCTGCACCAACAATAATTTCGAGTATGAAGCCTTGCTCATAGGGCTTAAAATGGCTATCACCATGAAAATCACCAAGCTCAACATTTTTGGTGACTCCTTGCTCATTGTCAACTAGGTCAAGGGAATCTTCCAATGCAAGTGCCCAGTTTTGCAAGCCTACAAAGCCCTTGTGGACAAATCCTTGGAAAAATTTGAATGGTATGACATCGAGGCACTCCCTCGATCATCTAATAATTTTGTGGATACAATGGCCTCTTTAGGATCCTTGATTCCGCAAGACCCCATAGGGGAGATGACAACCATTCAAGTCAAGATGCTATCGCAATCAGCGGTTGAGCGTGAGAGCACTCAAGCCATGCTAGAAGTCCACTTGATTCAAATAGAACCTCATCAAGAGAGATTCTCACACATTCATGAGCACTTGAATCATGCCGCTTGGGGGACTTTGTTCCCCCAAACCCCTTTTGATAGCAGCACAATGCTATTCTTACAAGTTCTATCCCAATCAGCATTTTCTTGGGATGAACTTCATGAGGGATAGGCAATTCATGCAATCGAGGCTTCCACACAGTAGGACTGGTCCACACCAATTAGAGAGTACCTAAAGCTTGGTAACCTCCCTCCTGGATTATCGCACACTACCAAAAGGACATTTAAATGGAAGGCAGCAAAGTTTGTCTTGTTAGGAGACATCCTATATCGCCAACCCTTCGTTGCTTAGAGTATCAAGAATCGACTTGGGCAATGGCCCAAGCACACGATGGTACTTGTGGTGGCCATTTTAGTGGCATGGCCATCACAAAGTGCATTCTTTGCATGGGCTATTATTGGCCAACTTTAGAGTGAGATTGTTGTGCATATGTGAGGAAGTGCATGAAATGTCAACACCATGCTAACTTGACACATGTACCTTCTCAGGCCTTACAACCGATCCAATCGGCTTGGCCATTTTCACAATGGGGGTTGGATTTAATTGGGAAAATCTCCCTTGCATCCTTGGGCCATCACACATTTATCATCATGGCTACCGAGTATTTTACAAAGTGGGTGGAAGCAATCCCCCTTACCACTACGATAGGACCCCGCATAGCGGAGTTCATATTGCATAACATCATTTGTCATTTTGGTATTCCATCCAAGATCATTTCAGATAATGGGACATCATTCAAGAATAAATATGTGCATGCTTTGATAACAAAGTATAATATCCAACACAACTTTTTGACACCTTATTATCCACAAGCAAATGGGCAAGCAGAAGCATCAAACAAGACATTAATTGCCATATTGAAGAAAATAGTCAAAGAGAATCATACCGATTGGCACACGCAAATGCCGCTTGCCCTTTGGGCTTACCGCACTAGCATTCGGATGCCCACTGGGGCAACTCCATTCTCACTAGTGTATGGTGCTGAGGCAGTCATGCCTCTAGAGTTAGAAATCCCATCACTGTGCATATCCATGCAGGAGTTTATTGATGATGATACTGCATGACAAGCTCACCTAGATCAACTTATGTTGTTGGATGAGCATCGCATTAATGCGCTTGAGCATCTACGTGTGTATCAAGAGTGGCTCAAAAGAGCCTACAATATGAAAGTCCATCTTCGAGACTTTCAGGTTGGTGATCTCGTCCTAAAAGAGAACCAACAGAATTCTAGCTTGTCGCCCCACCTATGGGACAAATTTATGGCAAACTGGTTAGGTCCCTTTGTCATCACTAGTCAAATAGGGCCTGGAACTTATCGCCTAGCTTCACTTGAAGGTGTCGAGGATCCTGAACCCTTGAACATCCTTCACTTGTGGCCATTTCATGCTTAGAGAGCACCCAAAAGGCTCCTAGCGGGTTCTCACCATCTAGGTCAAATAAAAATGCTCCTAGACTATCTACGATCATCTAGGTCAACCCTAAAAGCCCCAAAGGCATCCATAAGCCCTTTGGTCATAACCAAATACCCTAGGCAATCATAGACACTTTTTAAGTGCCACACATCTAGGTCACCCAAAAGGCTCCTAGCAGGTTCTCACCATCTAGGTCAAATAAAAATGCTCCTAGACTATCTACGATCATCTAGGTCAACCCTAAAAGCCCCAAAGGCATCCATAAGCCCTTTGGTCATAGCCAAATGCCCCTAGGTAGTCGTAGACACTTTTTAAGTGTCACCACCCATCTAGGTCACCCAAAAGGCTCCTAGCGGGTTCTCACCATCTAGGTCAAATAAAAATGCTCCTAGACTATCTACGATCATCTAGGTCAAACCCTAAAAGCCCAAAAGGCATCCATAAGCCCTTTGGTCATACCAAATACCCCTAGGCAGTCATAGACACTTTTAAGTGTCCCCACTCTAGGTCACCCCAAAAGGCTCCTAGAGGGTTCTCACCATCTAGGTCAAAAGTAAAAATGCTCCTAGACTATCTACTATGATCATCTAGGTCAACCCTAAAAGCCCCAAAGGCATCCATAAGCCCTTTGGTCATAGCCAAATACCCCTAGGCAATCGTAGACACTTTTTAAGTGTCGCCGCACATCTAGGTCACCCAAAAGGCTCCTAGCAAGTTCTCACCATCTAGGTCAAATAAAAATGCTCCTAGACTATCTACGATCATCTAGGTCAAACCTAAAAGCCCCAAAGGCATCCATAAGCCCTTTGGTCATAGCCAAATGCCCCTAGGTAGTCATAGACACTTTTTAAGTGTCATCACACATCTAGGTCACCCAAAAGGCTCCTAGCAGGTTCTCACCATCTAGGTCAAATAAAAATGCTCCTAGACTATCTACGATCATCTAGGTCAACCCTAAAATCCCCAAAGGCATCCATAAGCCCTTTGGTCATAGCCAAATACCCCTAGGCAGTCGTAGACACTTTTTAAGTGTCACTACCATCTAGGTCACCCAAAAGGCTCCTAGCAGGTTCTCACCATCTAGGTCAAATAAAAATGCTCCTAGACTATCTACGATCATCTAGGTCAAACCTAAAATCCCCAAAGGCATCCATAAGCCCTTTGGTCACAACCAAATACCCCTAGGCAATCATAGACACTTTTTAAGTGTCGTCCACATCTAGGTCACCCAAAAGGCTCCTAGCAGGTTCTCACCATCTAGGTCAAATAAAAATGCTCCTAGACTATCTACGATCATCTAGGTCAACCCTAAAATCCCCAAAGGCATCCATAAGCCCTTTGGTCATAGCCAAATACCCCTAGGTAGTCATAGACACTTTTTAAGTGTCGTCACCCATCTAGGTCACCCAAAAGGCTCCTAGCGGGTTCTCACCATCTAGGTCAAATAAAAATTCTCCTAGACTATCTACGATCATCTAGGTCAAACCTAAAATCCCCAAAGGCATCCATAAGCCCTTTGGTCATAGCCAAATACCCCTAGGTAGTCGTAGACACTTTTTAAGTGCCACATCTAGGTCACCCAAAGGCTCCTAGCGGGTTCTCACCATCTAGGTCAAATAAAAATGCTCCTAGACTATCTACGATCATCTAGGTCAACCCTAAAAGCCCCAAAGGCATCCATAAGCCCTTTGGTCATAGCCAAATACCCCTAGGTAGTCATAGACACTTTTTAAGTGTCACTACCCATCTAGGTCACCCAAAAGGCTCCTAGCGGGTTCTCACCATCTAGGTCAAATAAAAATGCTCCTAGACTATCTACGATCATCTAGGTCAACCCTAAAAGCCCCAAAGGCATCCATAAGCCCTTTGGTCATAACCAAATACCCCTAGGTAGTCGTAGACACTTTTTAAGTGTCATCGCACATCTAGGTCACCCAAAAGGCTCCTAGCAGGTTCTCACCATCTAGGTCAAATAAAAATGCTCCTAGACTATCTACGATCATCTAGGTCAAACCTAAAAGCCCCAAAGGCATCCATAAGCCCTTTGGTCCCCCCAAATTCCCCAATGGCCCCCAAATAAGCCCATTGGTCACATGTGTATACATATCAATCAAAAATTCAAAAACATCATCAAAATTTCAAAAATTCAAAAATATTGCATCACATCACATTGCATCCCATTGCATTTTATCGTCGCTTGCATTTAGGCATATTCATCATTAGCACTTTACATTTTAGAGTTGCTCATACATGTCTAGCACCATGATGGTACACTACTTACCACTCAAAATCAATGTTGTGAAAGTACTCATAGTTCAATGCCGCAATTATCATTTTCACCCACATTTTTCACATTTCCATAGTCGTGTCTATTCCCTTCACTTAGCCATTTGTTTTAGAATGTCAGTAGGGTTTTCGATCACTCAGCCATATCTAGTCTCTACTCAGATTTTGTAGAAGGCTAGCTTGATTTTTAGGAGGTAGAATCTTGCATTGATTATGCCTTGTGTACATCATATCCCAAACACAATTAATCATTAACAATCCAAGTTTTGCACAAAGACAGATGAAATCCATGAAGTGGTCTAGGTTACCTTAAGCGAAAAGGTCATCCTGCTCATCCCCCTATGTGAATGGTTCAAGAATGCTTGAGAGTTGGCAAAAGGACAAGTTCTCCCCTACCCAATTCCCCCCACAACAATAAGTGGTTTTCCCCATTTTTGTCATCAAAATCCCACATTTTCACATGTTTGCAATAGTCTAAATTTGCAAACCCCCACAAAGAAAAAATTCAAAGTACAAAAATACAAAAATCAAAAAGTGCACATGTCAAAAAGCACAAGAAACAGTGATCCCCATCACTCAAAATTCAAATCCCTTGCTCAAGAGAAAAAGAAAAAACTCAAAATAAATAGTGATTATTATCACTAAAAAGAGAAAAATAAACAGTGATTCTTATCACTTCATATGAGAGCAAGTATCCCAATACAAATTCAAGAAAGTAGGGAGTCAAACTTGAATCCCTGGAACTCTCAGCATTTGGAAAACCATCAAGTGATCCTCATTACGGGTTTGGTGGATAGCCTATCCATCAATGGTGGTAGCCTCCCGCATGATGATATGTCTGCCATATTAGCTTTTGGGCGTATGTGTAGACCAATGTTTGCATGTGGATGAGCTAGCTTTGGTAACCTAGATTGCCTAGTGGTCTAGTCATACTTAGTACAAAACCTAGGATGGTGGCATTCATTTGGTGATCCTCAAGTACAAGTTTGGTTGAGAGCTTGCTTGGCACTAGCGGTATCCTTATGCATCTCACAGGAATGAACTCACTTGCACACACAGGGATATGAAGTACCTTGGTCATCCTAGAAGATTCATACCTTGTCAAAAAGTCTTGCATGGTTAGTATACAACTTTTGATGAGTTGACTAGAGTGTTTGAGTCTCATGAAAACCTCATGGGCATTCTCTAATATCATTCATATCACTTCACCTCATTCATTTCAATTACATTATTCACAAATCCATTATATAAGTCTCATGACAACATTTACATATGAGTTGGTGCAATATACATCATCTATGGTGCTAGCATAATATGGCATATAGTCTACACATTTTATCCTCTAAATCAATAAATCATCCATCTCACTATACATCCATGCATGTACAAAATCAAATCAAATCACAAAATATGCATACATAGGCATTCATCATCATTGCATAAATCAAATTTGCATACATTTCATAAAACAATAAACACATGATGGTAAACCACATAAAAAGCTCATATATATATATATATATATATATGTGTATATGTATGGGACAAAAAGATACATCATGTTGCCCATAGGCTACAATAAAGTGAGTCCTCAAACTTCACACTGCTAAAACATCCAAAAACACAAAAAGAGTCACGCGAGCCACTACCATGGTCACGTAGGACCGGTACTATGACTCGCACTCCCACCTATAGTCAGAGTCCTCTATGAACTCCCATACCTGCTACCACCTACCTTGTTAGCTCTCTACCTAGACCCTAGTGCCTCCAGCCTAGAGGAAGACTACCCTATCCTACTGTGGTGACTCTAGTATGACCCACTAGCACCTGCATCATCCCATAGATGCCCACCAAGGTGCACTACCTCAGTCTCTAGCTCATCCGCATAAGCCTACCCCTATCGACACCATGCTTGGTAAGTCTCCACCATAGAATGGAGTCGTGTCACCTCTACCTATAGCCTAGTCACCTCCCCACTACTAGAATCCTCTCGTGTAGGGCTTCGAGATCACAACTATGCCCGAAGAGATGCTATCTTCCCCCCCCCCCCCCCCCCCCCTCTCTCCCCCCCCCCCCCCCCCCCCCCCCCCCCCCCCCCCCCCCCCCCCCCCCCCCCCCCCCCCCCCCCCCCCCCCACCAAAAACACCCCCCCCCCCCCCCCCCCCCCCCCCCCCCCCCCCCCCTCAAAAAACCTACCTCACCCTAGTCCTCACCAGAAACCTCCTGATGTGCCTCCCTAGCTACACCCCTCCCTAGTGGCCCCTCTCCATGCCACTGGCCTATCACCCACCAAGCGTCATACTCTACTGTAGTCCCGACATCATCCACATCTAGAATGTCTACTACAAGATCCATATCCCATGCCACTACCTCTACCACTGGCCATGCCAATGTCCTCTCATCCCCATGATGCCGATAAGGCACTGACTCACTAGGCACCCCCTAGCATAGCCCAAACTATCGCATCACCCAAGAAAAAGGGAAGTACTCCCGCTCTATGCCATGTCGTCCAACCAGCCATCTACCTCACCGCACCCTACGGAGCTGTACAGTAGCATCTGCCCACTCTGGGCAATCCCTGTATGGTCTCTAGAACACCTGGCCTACCTCGAGTCATGAGAATAGATCTGCATAGTGACCCACATCGCCTATGAATCATCGACTCTATCCCCTCTCCTGAGCCCTCTGCCATAGGATGCCATATCCTATCTCCCTGTCTGCCAACTGTGCCCGAGTCATCCATGGTAGCCCATGTGGTCGCCCCATAGCTATGTGCTGCCATCCCCAACACTGCAACAAAAATCTACACCCCACACCCTTCCGCCGATGGTAGTGGATCTCGTACAACTCATCATAGAGTTGTGCCAGTAGTGTAGTACCCCATGCCATCACTAGTGGCTCCACCATAGTACACCTCACCAGTGCAAACACTATCTCCACCAGGTTCCATGGGAACCTCACTCTAGAAGAATCAGGTAGTAGCATATTGGAGATGAGCATCATGAGTAGTGTATGCCTCACCCCCAATACCTTCACCTCATGCCATAATCCTACCAGCATACCCCCTTCAAGCAGTCCAGCTCTACCATCTCTAGATCATAACTGAAGTACCTCTCGAGCACTGCATGTCTCTGGTCTCGTGGTGTCATGCGGATCGGCCACCCTTCTATCAAAATTTAAAGAATCTGATAGACATCCTCAAGCATCACCATCATCTCCCCAGTGGGTAGGTGGAAGGTATTGGTGCATGGATCCCATAGATCAATCAGGGCAGTCAGATATGCATGGTCTCCTATAACAACCTCTAATCGGGTCACCTGCTTGAGGTCGATGGCATCCAACCATTCCTAGTCCTCTATGGTCAAGGCATCCCTCATGGAATCAAAGAGAGTAGGTACTCGATACTGACTCCTCACCACCTGATAGGGATAAGCAACTCAATAATACAACACCAAAATGGCCTCGCATGGCCCCAAAAACATTCAAAAGAAAAGACTCAAAATGGCCCCTCTTTGAGGCCGGTTTGTGGCCATTCCCCATAGGAATGGCCCCCAAACCTATGGCCAGCCCATCAAGGGATGGCCTATGACCAGCCCACACTAGCCATCCCACCTAGGGATGACTCCAAAAAATTGGGCTCAAAAAGGCCTTTCAGGCCATCAAAAAATAGCAAAAACAATGCAAAATTGGACCTATAAAATGCAATTTAATTGCACAAAAACATGGATAAAACATAAAATTTGGTACATATCTCATAAATTAGGTTTAATTACCTACAATCTAGTGTGATATGCTTCCAAGTCAAAAACATACCATAAAAGCAAAAAAATCAACTCCTAACACTAGGAAAATGCAATAAGAGAGACTTGGCATACCTGTCTCGCATCGGCTCCTCCACTAGCTGAGTCTACCCACTGAATCATGGTGACTGTGGGATGAATTTGATAGTGCTCCACTACTCATAATCACTCTCCTACTCCTCACCTCTCAAACTGCCAAAGAAAGCATGCACAAATGAGCCTAACCTTCATATTTTGGGTTTATATAAAGATGCAGGGGTCACCACCATCCCAGGGTGGGATGAGCACACATTTGGCTGACCATGCCACCCTGGGATGGTGGTAGAACATGCCCTCATCCCACCCTAGGATGGTGGTAGCAAAAATAGGCCAAAACAACCCAAAATGACCCAAAACAGGTCCAAAACTGCACCAAAATAGCTCAAATTGGGTCCAAATTTCACATAGATCAAAATGCAACCATGAGGATCCTAGGAGGGATGGAAAAGTTGTTAATTCATGCCCTAATAAGGCCATTGTGGCTGGACCACCCCTCGGGCATGCAGTTTTCAGCTCCTTTCCTCCAGGAAAACTCAACAAAGTCACCAAAATCCTCTTCCAAATTGCCCTATTTTTCAAGGGACAAAACTGAAGGTAAGCATAACACAAGTCAATTGGGTCAAGTGACTCATCACTTTTCTCACTTGGTCATTCCCTCATCGACTCATCACTTGAGGGGGTAGTCATACTCAGTCCAAATCAGCAAGCACACACTCAATTATGCGAATTGCGTTCGTTCAACGAATCTTCGATAAAGACAATCATGCTCCTGCTTGGGGCAGCAAACAAGCACACAATATCACATCATAACGCTTGAAATTACTAGCATCATGAATTCATGGGCCCTATCCCTTCATGACAGACAATTTTCAAGCATAGGCATGCTCATTTAACGAGTCAAAAACAAGGATTCAAGAACACACACCCTTTCCATGATTGGGGCATCTAAAGTTGGTTAGGTTATCGAGTAACCTTAATCATTCAACATTTTGGTCATCTATTTTTGCTCAGCGCTATGCTGCACACAATGCATCTCAAAAAGGGGCATCTGTAGACACTAAAATGTGGTAAACCCGATTAAGCATCCACAAACAATGATCAAATTGACATCATATGGCCCCTTGGGCAGCCCTCAGGAGGCTCACAGTGGTTCTAGCCACTCCGAAAAGGGTTTTGGAGGCTACTGGCCCAATTTTGGGAGGTTTTGGCCCAAAATTCACCACCGTCCCACCCTGGGATGGTGGTAGATTCCCACCATCCCACCCTGGGATGGTGGTGAGCCATCATCCCAGGGTGGGACGGTGAGCAAGTTTGACCCAAAAAAAGTCAAATCTGGGACATTTGGCACCCAAAAACTGCCATTTAGCATGCCATATGGAGCATGCAGGTCAGAGGGCACTGAATCCTTATGACACACTTCTTAATGGAGGCCCAAATTGGAGATTCTCTTCCACACCCATTGCATGCCTCCCGTTTGACAAGTGGCACCTCCTGCCATGCATGCCCTTGCATGCCTTTTTGCACATGAGCCCCTTTGGGCTATAAAATGGATTCAATATCCACACAAAAACAGAGAGAGGAGTTCTAGGATATGCAATGGAGTGCTGCCGAGATTTCTCCTCAACTTATTGAGCTTTCTTGCCCTCGAAATCTCCTCTTAGCGAAGGAGGTTACCGGGTGACTTCAAGAGGGTCTTTTGAGCATAACTTTTCCATCCGGGTGAATTTCTTCACCAAATTCGATGACAACACCCCCTATAGTGTTTAGGATCATTCCCCAGTGATATTGGTAGCAAAATGTGGGCAGAATTGGTGGGTATCCCCTCCCAGGGTGCCCCCCAATTAGTTGTAGTCACCACCGCCCCCCTAGGATGAGGATAAATCCTTGCACAATTTTATTACTATTTTTTAATTATATTATTCTAGACTATCATATTATTTTATGGTTTAAATTTCATGCAATTTGGAGTTAAATTGACCGAGTTATAGCATTTTTAAGTTTTTGCAGGTTCGTAGGGCCCATCCGGGCACCCCAATTGTATGCAGGTGGATCTGGGCCTCAATTTGAAAATATAACCATATGGGTTGTCTTGAAATGTCTATTTATGCATTCTTTCCAAATTTCATGAGTTTTGGATATGTTTAGGTTCGGGATTTGCTTGTCTTGGTTTTCGTAGGTTGTAGGCGAGCGACGCAAAATCGAGGGGTCTACGGATGCAATTTCTGATCTATTTTTAGTGATATCCTCTCAAAACATCCTCTTTGACATCTCCACAAATTTTCAAGTCATTCTGAGTTGATTTGATTTAGTTTTAATATATGCGTTATTTTGCCCCTATGGGGATTGCATGTTTTCCACCATACACCCTTGCTATTTGACCCCTTTGGCTTCCTTGTGTGTAGGTGCAGGTTCTTAGAAGGCATTGGGAAGGAATATCAGACATCAGATATTGAATATACAAGCAGCGGTGGCATTGGCCCGCCCACCTCGATTGTGGGTATGAGGAAAAGCACTGGATGTGCACCCTGATTCCTTGGAGGAATTGATCCTTGGGCACCCCAAAATTTGTAACAATTGTATCACATTTTGAGCCCTCAAGGGGACTTCTGTGTAACCTTGGATCTGATCCACCCAATTAATAAAGAAGACACTCGTTTCATTTCATTCTTTATTGCTTGGTATTGCTTCATTTTCATATGCATGCTTCCGTTTGATGCTCATGTGCAAGATGGGATAGATACACATATTGTTTCTCTTCATTAGGTGCACCACTTTTCCCTACTTCATGATGAAGCCAACATCAAAGCATTTTTAGAGCTTCTTCTTGACCAAATGTGTGACTTTTGGGTGTATTTTTTATAAGTTTTTCTTTATAGGTTTTGCACCTAGAGTGATGACTAGGTGGACAACTAGAAAAGGATCAAGACATATTATATTGAAATATGACCAAGAAAATATATCTTTGAAATATACCAAGATCTTGGGGTATTTCTCATGCTCAGTTGGGATCAATACCTTACCTAATTTGAGGGTCTTGGGCTCATTCATAATCCTAATATTGATGTATATAGTTTTCTTGATTAGAATATGATATTCATGTTCTAGTTGAGGGGGAGCTGGAAGCACTTCTAGGCTATCTGGATATGTAGGATCCAAGGCTAGTTTATTGTTGTTAATTTATTGTGAGACAACCACATTTACAATATAGGGAAGGTTCTTCCAAAATAAAAGTGGTTCTATTCTAGATAGTATGGGGAATAAAATTGGGGAGGATTATTTGTGGTATCCTCCTACTCATAGTTTCTTTCATCAATATTCAGTTCAAGAAAGACTCAGGTTAAAAAATTTATGTCAAGATATTGGGTAAATTTGAAAAATCTAATATCTGTGAGGAGTAATGATCCATCCTCATCATCCTTATCCTAATCTAGTCCATGTAAATATATGGTACCATCATGGGATTCACTATTATACTAATAAATGTAAGTATATTCTCCTTCATTGTCAAAATAAGAACAAGGACATGATCACTACAGCTAGGGACATATCCTATCCCACAATTCCTTGGCTATGCTTTAGCTGTAGTGATAATTTGATGCGCTATCCATACAGGTGTAGGCCTTTACCTCTATATTCTATTTTGGAAAGCATATATTTTGCTATGGGATATGAGTTTGACAAAAAACATGAAGTATTCTATCATTTAACTAGGTAAGGGTTACTACTATGGATCTTCTCCTAATTGGTAACATGAGTGCAAATGAAGGAGAAACTTTTCATTTTCATTATTTTACCCCTATCGATAGGGGGTAAGCTAATATTTTAGGGAGACTAAGGAAGCTTGACCAGTTCTAGGAAAAAATGACTATTATCTCGTTTGTTATTATGAATGGTGATTGGATTAGAATTTTAAATCTTAAGTTCATTGTTATATGAGTTATTCAAAGTTATAGATGTTAATGCATCAATGATAGGATATTGAGAAGAAGAAGAATATGATGATGATTCAAGAGATGGTTTTAGAGAAGGGAAATATTAAGTTTAGGATTTTTGACCTTGATTACCTAATAATAGACAAACAATTTGGGATTGGCTAGAATATTATAAGTCTTACCCTTATATTTGTATTCAAGGTACTAATGGAGATTTTAATGGATGACCCACATCTCATGGATCTATGGACTCCTTGGAAAAATGTTGTATTTCAAGTCATAAGACATGACATAGAAAATAATGTTAAGAGAGTGAGGCCCAACTCTGAGGGGTAAGACTACAATACCACTAGTCTCACATTTCCAATTGTTAAAATCACTAACAAAAATATTGGATTACTTTAGATCTTATTTGGTTAGCCCAAAACAACTAAAAAATTTAGGCTATAAACATTGAGACCAAAACCACTATCAACTAAAATTTATTTTAGAAACTTGTCATCGATATGGCCAAAGAGGATTTAGGAATATCATTCTTTTGGAATCATATGGTGGTGTGGTTAACCCCAATGGATCCTACTATAGAAGTATGATCATCAAGCTTGAGGTCTTGAGGAACAATTTGTACAATCAAAATTTTGAGTAAGATGTTTTTATGAGCCGAAGAAAACCTAAGTTCAAGGAGAAAGGACTTGGACAAGGTGTCTTAAAGTTTTAAAAGTAATTCCAAAATACCATTAGCCTTGGTCCTTTATTGGATGATTATAGGGGGCCCTTTACGAGGGGAAGTTTTTTTGCATAAATAATGAGAGGTCTTGAATGCTAGTTAGATGATTGATTTTTGTATTGTTGTCTAATTGCAACACAAATGTGAGAAATATGATTGGTAAAAATGAATCTTACCTACCATCCCTTGGTTTGTAGTGGTACATATTTATAGTGAATGTTAACAGGTGGTAGCTCTATCATTTGGGATTAGATGAGCTACTTTAGAATGGCCAAAAGGGGTTTGTCCAATTAGGAGTACCTAATTTTGGGTTTCTATTATTGAGGTTTCTCTAAGACTAGTTTTTGAAGGTTTATGGCAATAATAACATTGTTGGCATGACATGAGTCCATGATTTCATTGCAAAAAATGTATTTGTTATTATAATGCCCCTTTAGGTTAGAAGAAGACTTATCTTCCTCCTTATCTAACTTAGTCTTTAGTTTCCCTCCTTTGACAAGGGCAATCTCTACTCTCTTAACCATGTCAATCATGTCTTTAAAGGAAGACACACTAGTCATTTCTAAGTAGAAGTTTAATCAACCATTGAGGTTTTCTATAAGGATGTTTAGTAGGTCCCTTGGTGGGGGAATCTACTATAGTATTCCCATTAGGTCTCGTCATCTTTCTAATAAATTGGTGAAAACATTGTCTTTGGACTAATTAAGTTGGTAGAGGCGACTAATGGTGACATTTTCCTTGATGTAGACAAAGAATTGCTTTATGAACATATTGACAAGGCACCTAAAGCTTTTAGGGAATTTCTTGGTATATGATAGTACCATTCCAAGGGAGGGCCACTAAGAATGATAAGGAAGATTTTAAGTAGCAATGTGTCATCATAGGAAGTGTCACTACAAGTCATCTTATATAGCCTAAGGTCCTTGATAGGATCCTATTTCCATTTGTACATATGAAACTTACATGTTTCAAAGTTAGAAGGAAAAGGCAACTAGCTACAAAGGGATCTAGAGGCTAGTTGCATAAGTTGTCATACAAGCACTTGTGACGAGACAATGACCCTTGAATAATGATCATTTGTTGTTTTAATTATTCTTACTAAGTGGTAAAGGCTTGAAATCCAAAAGAATTAGGATTTTATGAGACAAAGGGCACATGTTGAGATATATAGGGAATTTTTTGATGATTAATATAAGGGGGAGGTTGGTATACCTAGGCATATGATGTCAAAGCAAGCATCATACAATCTAATCCTAGCGTTGTTGAGATGAAAAGGTTGGAATATGGGTTATGAGAGATTGTGAGGTTACAGTTTTATCCAAGCTCTATCCCTATGCTTGTAGGTTAGAATGAATACCATGAGATAAATTGAGAAAAAGATTGGATATCGAGGTACTTGGTGGTACACTCCAATTGAGAATGTAACTAGTGCCTACCTATTGAGATATGACACAACTAAAATTTTCCTACAATAATTCCTCAAGTGTATGCAAACATGAATTATTCACCAATAGAAATGGGAAGGCACTTTTCCCAACATCCATTGATTCGGTGATAACATGTGGAGTTGAATCAATGAAGCGAGGCATTGATGCATTAATATTTGTATTTATGGACCCAAATAATGGTTCCAATTGACTCAAAGGACTTGAGTTAGATTATTGAATTAATTATCCCCTTATAGAGGCACCTAGGATTTGACATCCTTCTCTAAGGAAGGCTTCCATGACTTCCCTATGCTTATATAAGAAACTATGGTTTACATAAATTGAAGACCAATCATCCATCGTCTTCATAGGTAGGGTTTAGAGATCTTGACACATTGAAACCTCTTGTTCTTGATCAAAGCATGGCTCCTCGATGTTAAGGTGTTCATCATGACCCCCTGCAAGGGTATCAAAGATGGTCGCTAACTAATAAGCAACACTATGGTTTAAGTAGTATTTCTCACCCATAGGTTTAGGGTAGGTAAGAAAAGAGGATTGATTAGTATTTTAATTGCTTAAAGTGTTAATTAACAAATAAAGAGAAGATGTATTTGAAACCTTATATCTCCTTTCCTCAATATACCCAGTCTAACTTATATACATGATAGGCCTCCCTATATAACGAAGGTCTCGATATACCTAACCCCTTTATATATACCTATAGGTACATGAGAGAGTCGATATGTGGTACAATAATGATATGTGGAAGTGACCTCCTAGATATATGGCCTAAGATGGTACATGAGGGGTGATAGTGTACCTACTTATGACTTCCACTAGCACACTACAATATACCCCTTACTAGGCATAAGCATGCATAAGAGGCTATGTGGGTGGTTAGCAACTTGGGCTCACTATATACCCAATATAACCTAGTAATATATATGTCAATTACTCAAAGAATTGTAAAAATTCCCTTATAGAACTAGCCTTTGGTTAGGTTCTTATTATTTGTATTTAATGTGTTCTAACTACACAAGCAAATATAATGATATTGCTCAAGTTTTAATAGATTTTAGTCTTTGATTTAAAGTTTGGATTAGATAAGGAAGAATCTTATGACCCACAATGGAGTTCACATTGGATTCACCAAAAAGAAGATGAAAAATTGCAGGGGCATTTGACTTGACCTATGGGACCATGTGCACTAGCACGCTTGGTCCCAAAGTTATCATGTTCACAACATCTCACCTCAAAGATAGGGACAATTATGAGATTAAGTCTATGTTTGATGGATTCAATGTAGAGAACACCTATGTTTCTCCCTAATATTTTTTCGTGACTATCTAGCCTTAATCAGTTTCTATCTCAACTATAAATGCATAAAACAAATGCACCATGACTACATGCCTTTTAGTTTTGAACGAGTATTTGTAAATGAATATTTACTTTTAAGGCAAGGATTCAAGAATGTGATGTAGCCAAACAATCCCTAACAAGTACATGTCGTTCAATTTTAATGAGATGTAAGACTATGGTTGATCCCCTAATGTTTTTAAGTATAAATATGTATTCCTCATTTTCTTTTTATTCTTTATTGAGTAAAACAAAAAATAGAGAATAGTAAACAAAGACATAGTACAAACAAAAAGTTATTTATCTAATCTAGAATGACAAGGGAAAAACTAAAATCTTTACTTGTTTCTACCTCAGTTGTAGAAGTGTTAGTAGGAGGTAAAAGCATTGTTAGTTTTATCATTTTCTAATGGTGCTTTTGTTGATGACTCTCACTTTCTAAAAACCTACAAAACGAACAAACATGATTGAGTTAGTAATAGAGGGGCCTACTTAGACCAATGAAGAATGTACAACTCACATTATCATCATTAGACCTCTATCCAAAAATTAAACTAAGCCAAAGAAAAATAATATAATTATGACTGGGTGTTCAATATAAATAATATCATTGGAGAGCAATAGCACTATCAATGCTTCCATTAGTAAATGGCACTTTCACTCTTTACGATATACTAAGATTGTAGTTTCAATTTTTGTTGTAGAAGAAATAGGGCACAATAGCACCTGCAATGCTTCTACCTATAGGTACAATAGAATGAGTATTCAAGAAAATAATATTTTGAATTATAAATGACTCAATAAAATTAATAAGTAGGTTCAAGGATGCTAGTGAAAATGCTAAGATAAACTAACTAATAATGAAATATGCAACTATGATGAAATTGGATGGAAAAAGGACAACATGTAAGCTGCTTGCTATGCAATGATAAAATGATCATGAAAACAATAATAAAATAAATATGGATACAAGCATGAGGATTAAAGGAATCAACCAAGCAACTATGAGCAAAATTGTAACCCCAAAAGCCTTGGCATATGCCCCTCATCATAATGAGAGGATGAGGTCTATTTCTTCCTTAAAGGAATGTCACTAATAGATTTTATAAAGCATAAGTAGTTTCCCCTTGAATACAATAGAGATTTGTTATCACAAGATGGTGTGTGGGTGCTAATTTTTATAGAGCTTTACTATCCCAAATATGAGATGGTGTTGGTAAAACTTTGATCAAGAGATGAGTTTAGAAAACCTTTGCTGTCAAGAGATTACATGCTAAAAATATTCTCATAGATATTTTCCATTGAGAATGTTCATAATGTTTGGATCCCCTAAGGGCTACCTTTTTAGGAAGTCAAGGCCCCCTTGGGGGATTTTGAAGGGAATCTATCGAGATCAACAACTAGATAGATGGTCTTGTCTGCATGGATTGGAAATTTCCAAGACAAAAACATGTTTAGGATGGTGGACATGATTGGTGCAACCTAATATAGGTTTCATAGGTGGTGGGTAGTAGCTTTTTGTGCTTTTTTCTATTATTAGAATTAATATCATTAGGATCATAAGCATTGTTGACACTAAATACTAAGTACTAGTGCCAAATGATTATTTCCAAGCTTAATTAGGTACAAAATGACAAAATTTAAAAAGTTTATAAAAGCATTACTAGATGCAAGCAATAGCACTACTTGTGCCACTATACCAAAAAAGGGCTTTAATGGTGGCTAAAGTAGGGCGGTTTTTATGATGGTAAAAAACCGCCTTAATAGAAGCTAAGAGGGTGGTTAAGAACCACCCTCTTAGGATAACCGCCCTCTTAGGTCTAAGAGGGCAGTTATAAACCGCCCTCTTAGGGTCACCCTAAGATGATGATTTTAAATCATCAACTTAGGGTGACCTAAGAGGGCGGCTTAGGCAACCCTAAGAGGGAGGTTTATAACTAGCTTCTTAGGGTCTCACTAAAAAAAATTATATAGACCGCAAAAAATCCCACATCATATTTTGATAGTTTGAGCATTTCACCGTGCATGATGGAGGAGGACTGCGGGACTAGAGAGGACTACTAGTTTACTCAGTTCATTTGATCAACCCCACTGCCCATTCAACCACTTTATCATCTCTTTGCCATGCCATTTGAACGCCCTCTCTATTTTAAGGGCCTGGTCAAAATATTCTTAGTTCCCTCCCAAACCCTATCTCTACCCAAGGAAGTGGAGAGTTGCTCTAGGGCTTAAATAAGGATAGAGAGGTTCATATTTGAGACTCCCTCAATATTAAAAGCCTCTTTTCTCTATTAAGGGCTTGAGCTATAGAATATGTTGAATCCTGGACTAACCCACCTCTCTATTTTAAAATATTTTAAGATAGTAGAGCTAGGGATTTGAGCATTTTGGTAGTGCACAAAAAAGGTAAATCTAGGGATTTGAACATTTTGGTAGCACACAATGGAGGTAGGGCTAGGAATTTGAGTATTTTGGTAGCACACAATGGAGAGATCTAGGGCTTTAAGCATTCTTGCAATGCACAATGAAGGCAGAGCTAGGGATTTGAGCTTTGAATATAAACTTGCATATTTTGGTACACAAAATTTAAACTTGAATATAAGAATTGAGCTTCGTTTAGTCTTCCTTCAATTTTCAATTTTATTAATACCAATATGAAAATCCATAGTGGCTTCCTTCTATTCTAATTTTAGATCTTCGTTTGGTCTTCCTTCAATTTTTAGTTTTATTAATACCAATATGATATCCATAATTTCTCCATAGTTAACTTGGGTCTATCATTGGAGATAGAAATAATGTGTATGTTAAAAAATCTAGAAAAAACTAGGAGGTCATCTTGTCAAGTTGAGTCTTTACCTAGTAGATTGTGTTCTTGGTTGCTTTCTCCAATTCAATGGGATTATATTTATTTATTTGTTGGTGTCATACCCACCCTTGGCAGACTTTTCATTTTGATGGATATATGTTTTATTAAATTTCTTATGGATGAAATGATTGACTATTTTAGTTTTATTATGCAAAATACTTGTTCCTTATTGAAAGTGAGATGTGAATTTTAATGTGGGATGTAGGATAATTCCATGTTTGGTTTTGTGAAAACCCGTATTTTATATAAGAATATGATGTTGCTAATGAAAGTGCACTTTTACAGGAATAAGTCTTGTTGAGTGGTATTTTCACCCAGTTGTGAAAGTACACTATCCTTTAGGATTTGGGTTCCAAATCCCCTCTTGCAAATAAGTTAAACAAACAACTTCTCCAAGGTCTCTGTTGTATTAGCATTTGCATATGTGTATTAGTAATCTCAAATAAAGATATTCAATTTGAATGCTTGGAACACCTTAGTGATTTCAAGTAATTGTAAACAAGGGGCAATGGTGGAATTGTTTTTGGATTTTGAAAATTTTTAAATGTTTATTTTAATGCTTGAAAATTTAAAATAAGTTAAAATTTCTAGAAAAATAAAATGCAGAAAAATGAAAATGAAATGCAGAAAACTGAAAATAAAATGCATTCAGTATGATGCTATCCTATTTCGACAAAACCAAAGATGTGAGGTTTCCATGCATGCAACCTAACCTATTGGACTTGCAAACCAAGCACAATCCCCATAGACTAAGTGCTGGTTCCTAGGGTTCAAAATAAATTTCAGGTTCAAGCATTCACATGAAGCAACCAAGCAAACTTGCATTAACTCCATCTACAAACTCGAAATCTGAAAAAGAGAAAAGAAATAGACATTAAATCCATAGCATGCAAATATAATCTCCTTCTTTCTTTCCCACAAGATGCAAATTTCTGAAAAATCCTACATTAAAAATGTGTCATTTTACAATAGCAGAATTTATGGTTTTCCCAAACCAGTCCATGGAAGAAAAACGACTCAAACAGGTTCAGAATGGCCCTCTTGCCTTCAAATCTACGACTCTGCTCGCAAGAATTTCCCCCCTCAAAACATCCTTGTCTGGCGTATTTAAAATTTTTTAGGAAACTTTTCATTTCATTTTCCAATGACTGTTCGTTTCATTTTCTAATGGCTGTTTGTTTCACCTTCCCTTGTGCATGCATGTGTTTTGGTTTCCAAAAAGGCTTTTTTTTTCTATTTTGTGGCCCTTCGTTTCATTTTCTCCACATGGGCTTGCATCTGTTTCCTTCCGTGTGTAACGACCATATTAAATGATTTCAAATCATTAAAGATTCCTTATGTAACGTTTTGTCTTATTCATTGGATTTTTTCCTTATGTCCACGTCACTATGCAGGTCTGTTCCCTTGGCAAAAATTGGACATGTCACGAAATCGTGACACTTCTTGTTTCTCTGCTTGCCTGCCCCTTTTGAATCGTGAAAATGCAACATGTCACGATATCGCGACACTTTTGCCTCCTTGCTCTATTTTGTTGCTTTTAGCCACGAAAATGTAACATGTCACGATATCGCAAAACTTTTTCTTTCTTTTCTCGTTTGGCCACGAAAATGCAACATGTCGCGATATCGCGACACTTTTTCTTTCTTCTCTTTTGGTCACAAAAATGCAACATGTCGCGATATCGTGACACTTTTTCTTTCTTCTATTTCTATTTGCTTTGAACCGCAAAAATGCAACATGTCACGATATCGCGACACTTTTTCTTCCTCATTCTTTCTCTTCTCTTTTGGTCGCGAAAATGCAACATGTCACGATATCGCGACACTTTTTCTCTTTTGACCGCGACCATGCAACATGTCACGATATCGTGACACTTTTTCTCTTTTGGCCGCGACAATGCAACATGTCGTGATATCACGAAACTTTTTCTCTTTTGGCCGTGATAATGCAACATGTCACGATATTGCGACACTTTTTCTCTTTTGGCCATGATAATGCAACATGTCGCGATATCGCGACACTTTTTCTCTTTTGGTGAAAATGCAACAAGTCATGATATCATGATATTTTTTCTCTTTTTACCACGACAATGCAACATGTCGCGATATCACGACACTTTTTCCTTCTTGGCTTTTCTCTTTGCTTTAAACTGTGAAAATGCAACATGACGCGATATCGCGATACTTTTTTCTCATTACGATGTTTTGCTTTTTCTTTGATCTTTAGCATATGGGCCACTTCGGTCTTCTTGGAAAACATGCAAAAAAGGTGGGTCCCTAATTTTGGGGTACGATGTGGAGCAACCACAACAAATGGTGACTCTACTGGAAAATGCTCCTGAGCATTTCGGTGAGAACTCAACCTGAAAGCACATAGACTCAAATACAAGCGTCAGCAAATATCCCAAGAATGAAACTAGACGAGAAATACATGAAATATTAGAATTATTAAGCATCAGCTCGGTGTGTGCAATGTGCTTCATTCCCTATCATTTGAAATTGATCAACATTCCATTGTCAGTTTCACTTATGATTCGTATGCAAGGCTATGAATGATTTGTGCAGGATTTGATGTATGACAACTATGTTAGAGATATAACAACCTACTTTGCAAAGGCTCAAAATTTCTAGTATCATGAAAAAACATATTAAAACTGTCAAACCCTCTTAGGACCAAATATATGTATACTGCATTAATTTACTAGATCCCAAAGTTGGTTATGTGCCCCTACCATCTTGAACCCATGTGCAAGTGTAAGTGAAATCAGAGCTTTGGGGAATAGGATTCCCAACCTAAGCGAGATGGTAATTTGACCCTATCCTTACTACTCTGATCTGGAGTTCATTACCTCATCTTGAACAAAATTATTTAACTTCGTTATGGATGAAAGCTGTAGGCTAGCCTATCCATTTGAGCGATCGATGGTCTTGCTTTTAGACAAGACATATTGCCATGCATGAGCATACTCCACTACCAGTCAGGTGTCTATAGCCCCGATGGAGATCAACCCCATAATCTAGGATTTGATTTTACTTTTGATTTCTTGAACCTTTGGGATGACTACCCATCCTTGCAAGGGATATGTAGTACGATACTTCCAATCCAATATCAATGATGCAATAAAAGTAGAATGAAAAATATTTGCTTTGGAATATTAAGTTCTTGAGTGGGCAAAATAGAAGCTTTGGGGAATCGAATTATCAACCTAAGCGAGATGAGAATTAGACCCTATCCTTACTACTCCATGAAGGTCAAATTAGAGCTTTGGGGAATTGGATCCTCAACCTAAGTTTGATGAGTATTTAACCCTATCCTTACTACTCTGATTTTAGGCTTTAAGCACTATGGGAGTGGTAAAAACCATAGTTTTAAGGATTATGTTGCATGATAGGACAGACACGAAATACTCCTTTCGCCTCACCTTTTCTTCCAAGTATGGTTTTGACCATTTTGCTCAAGATCCTCTTTAATATGTGTAGAACGTGCTTGGTTCAAGATAGTTCGGGCATCGGTTCCCAACCTTAGGATCCTTTTAATATATGTTATGTAATAACCCTAAGAGGATTCGACACCTTTTCAATGATTGTATATGAAATGAAGAAGCAACTGAGATGAAATGTATATTAAATGTGGCATGTAACATGAGATATGAATGCATTGCTCCTTTTGAAATGCGGATGGAGTATACCACCTACTTTGCCATAATTTATAAAATTGACAACTTCATGCATCACAAGTTCCAAACGATATTCCTTAATGTGTTTGCAATATTTGCGGAGCTTTCTGCAATACAATTTTGATGTTTCATATTCTCTTAGTCTTAGTCAACATTCATAAGGACATAAGTTGACATCTCGTTTTTCTTTCTCTCTCTATTTTTTTTTTTCAAGACAAACCAAAAGTTTCCAAAGGACCAATACACAAAACTTAAAACCAAAGTGAGATCCAATCCAAAACCAAAACACGAAAACCAAAAGTATATACAAATGTACAATATAATGCAAGATGGTGCAAAATTTTGGATTATCATTTTCTCGGATCCCAAACCTGATTAGAATTCTTTAAAAGACATATGGCGTGATACACATACCAAGTTTTGTAGGAATCCAACAAAAACAAGATCAAACCAAACAAAGAAATAAACTTCCACTTGCCCCTCTCACCATACCAATTTGATTTAGTTTCATTAATAATCCTATGGTGGAGTCTCAAGTTTTCAAATTGATTAGACAATTATTGATATTCAATTCCTTTATGTCTATTCTTTAAGATGTCCATTCCGCACTTTGATTCATGGTGTAGAAATAAGCTTTCATTTTCATTCAATAAAGCCATAACATTAATTATATTTGAATCAAACCATTCATTAGGCAAACCTTCATTCGAATTTTGCATGGTGAAACCAAAAAGGTGAGATTTTACCTTTGGCATGTTTTCATTTGACCTTACTTGAAGAGAATTTGAAAATTCCTCTTTTCTCTCATGACATTCATCATCATGTAAAACTTGTTCTTGCTCCATGATTTGTTTATCAAAGGCACCAAAATTAGGTACCCAATTGAACACATGTCCATCCCTTTCAAACCATAAGTCTTGTCTATCTAGGGGTGGGTTAACTAACATATTTCCATGATCAATCACTTGGGTTTTTTTGGGTAACGTGAGATTTTCAATTGGATCATCAATGATATCAAACCCAAATGATTTGATGCAGGAGCATCCGGAGGTGGAAAAGAAATCTTGCATCACCCAAAAATATTTTTTTCTTTAAGTGCCAAAGCTGTCGCGATATCGCGACACTTTTTTGAGAAAGGGCGCCAAAGGGTCAAACTGTCGCGATATCGCGACGCTTTTTGGGAAAAGGGGCCAAGGCGCAAAATGGTCGCGAAATCATGACATTTTCGAAGCAAAGCAGCCTGGACGCAAAATGGTCACGAAATCGTGACATTTTCGAAGCAAAGCAGCCTGGACGCAAAATGGTCGCGAAATCGTGACATTTTCGAAGCAAAGAAGCCAAGGCGCAAAATGGTCGTGAAATCATGACATTTTCAAGGCAAAGAAGCCAAGGCACAAAATGGTCGCGAAATCGTGACATTTTCAAAGCAAGGAGGCCAAGGCGCAAAATGGTCGTGAAATCGCGACATTTTCAAGGCAAAGAGGCCAAGGCACAAAATGGTCACGAAATCGTGACATTTTCAAGGCAAGGAGGCCAAGGCACAAAATGGTCGCGAAATCGTGACATTTTCGAAGCAATGGAGCCAAGGCGCAAAATGGTCACGAAATCGCGACACCTTCGGAGGCAAAGCTCTAAGGCACAAAGTGGTCACGAAATCGTGACACTTCCGGAGGCAAGACTCGAAGGCGCAAAGTGGTCACGAAATCGTGACACTTTCGGAAGCTGGGCTCGAAGGCGCAAAGTGGTCGCGAAATCGTGACACTTTCGGAGGCAAGACTCGAAGGCGCAAAGTGGTCACGAAATCGTGACACTTTCGGAAGCTGGGCTCGAAGGCGCAAAGTGGTCACGAAATCGTGACACTTTCGGAGGCAAGACTCGAAGGCGCAAAGTGGTCGCAAAATCGTGACACTTTCGAAAGCTGGGCTCGAAGGCGCAAAGTGGTCGTGAAATCGTGACACTTTCGAAAGCTGGACTCGAAGGCGCAAAGTGGTCGCGAAATCGTGACACTTTCGGAAGCAAGGTGACAGGGTGCAAAGTGGTCGTGAAATCGTGACACTTTTGGGGCAAAGGCACCAAGGGGTAAAATGGTCGTGAAATCATGACATGTCGCGGTTTCGTGGCCCGAAGGAGAAAATAGAGGCCGAACGCCAAAACGTCGCGATATCATGACCGAAGAGGAGAGAGGGCGTAAGGAAGCAAACACGTCATGATATCGCGACAAAATGCTCACGACTCCAGACCAGTCGACGATTGCAGAGGCCATTGCAAAAGGGCACGTGGCATCAAATTATAGGTGGCCATAGAGCACTAGGCGATTACAGAGGCCATGGCAGGAGGGCACGTGGTAGCAGATTATAGATGGCTATGGAGCATTCCTTTGAATGATGACTCGGTAGGTGGATGCACAGGCGGCTGCAGGGCACTCTGCCATCCCATGCCATGATGATGGAAGATACCTGGCCACAACATGCATGCGGTGACAGAACACTCGTGCGGGCGGTTACAGGGAATCCCGCATTCTGTGTAATGATGTCCGAAGGGGGTCGGGTCTGTTATAAGAGAAATGCATACATTGTAAAAGGGACTTTTTGGCCATTTGGAATATAGTGACTGTATTTTCGAATTTGAAACCTCTGTTAATGAAATTTGTGTGAATTTTTTTGTGTGTTATCTTAGTTCTGCTTCAAGTGGTATCAGAGCCAGAAGGTTCTGAGTGCGCAAACCGATCGTCGACAGTGAGGCAGTTTGCGCCAGGATTGTGGTTGTGGGTGTGAGGAAGCGAACAGGATGCCCCCGCATAGGAACCATGGTGGTGTGAGGAACAGGCAAGCAGAGGTCGATCTTAGAGCCTTGCAGAGGCAAGTTGAAGCCCTACGGGAGGAAATCAGAAGAGGAGTTGAGCCAAGAAGGGAGGAACCCAGTGAAGATGAAGTTTGGGAAGAAGAGGGTCCATCGATGAGGAAGAAGCATTGGATCCAGCAGAGGCTAGGCTGTATAGGGCCATATCCTAGATCGGGAAGAAGTCGAAGTTTGATGTCTCTACTTATTCTGGGAATCTCAATCCCGAGGAGTTGATAGATTGGATCAACGACATGGAGGAGTATTTTGAGTATGAAGAGATCTCAGACCCAAATCGGATCAGGTTCATGAAAACAAAGTTGAAGGGACATGCTAGCATCTGGTGGAAAGGAGTACAGCTAGAAAGGAATAGGAGGGGAAAGGAAAAGATCACCAGGTGGGATAGGATGGTAGAGAAGTTGAAAAGGCAATTCATCCCTATAGATTATGAGTTGGATTTGTTGAGAAAGATGCAGAGTCTTAGACAGGCAAGTAAATCTATCAAGGAGTACACGGAGGAGTTCTATCAGATCTCGATTAGAACCGGCCATTCTGAGGTGAATAAGGAGAAAGTCGCACGATACATCAATGGATTGAGAACCAGCATTCAAGAAGAACTGGGGCTGGTTAGGATGAGCACGATGGAGGATGCATACCAGTTTGCATTAAAAGTGGAAGAGAAACTGAATAGGAGATTTGATGGTAAGTAGAGAGGAAAGGACAGGGGTGGAAGAGCTGGTGGAAGAACCAATGGAGGAAGATACAGAGATTTGGGGAAGACTGGTGAAGCAAGCAGTAGCCAAAAATAGAAAGAGGAGAAAGAGGAGAATACCCAACGCCCATGCAATCAGAACAACAACTACCCGAGGGGAAGAGGTAGGCCTGGGCGAGGGTTTGGAAGAGGTGTCTTTCGAGGAACCTGCTTCAACTACGGAGAAGAAGGACATCGGGCATACAACTGCCCGCAGCATCAAGAAAGGCCAAATCGAAGACCTGAGGGTCAGGCCCGAGCTACTGTAGTAGATGAAGGTGTAGAATCTGAGCACTCTAAGGAGGCAGAAAGAGGGGAAGCGATGATCATCAGAAGAGTCTTGTTGAATGAAGAAAAGAAGGCGGACCAGAGGAACAACCTATTTTGAACAAGATGCAAGTGCACGAGCAAGGTCTGTAACATCATCATCGATAATGGAAGCACTGACAACTTGGTTTCTGAGGAGATGGTTGCCAAGTTGCAGCTGGAGAGGAGAAAACACCCGCACCCTTATCGGATTGCATGGTTGCAAAAGGACCATCGGGTGCTGGTCAGTGAGCAATGCCTGGTGAAGTTCAACATTGGAACTTACCGAGATGAGGTCTTATGTGACATCTTGCCTATGGATGCATGTCACTTGCTGCTGGGGAGACCATGGCAGTTTGATCGAAGTGTTGTACATGATGGTCGAGCTAATACATATTCCTTGTCAAAAAATGGAGTTCGACATAAGTTGAAACCCCTGAAGGAGGCGGATGAGAAGGTATGCAGCAGTGCACGAGTCTGTCTAGTTGATGGAAGAAGATTTTTAGATGGCCTGAAGCAAGATCATATGTGCTATGCAATAATCCCTAGGGTTAGGGAAGAAGAATGCAAGGAAACTCCAGTGGAAGTCATGGGACTATTAGAGGAGTTTCCAGATATCATTTCTGATAATGTTCCTGAAGGTTTACCACCTGTTAGGAAGATCAGTCACCACATAGATTTGGTGCCTGGATCGAGCTTGCCAAATAAGGCTGCACACAGAATGATGCCTGTAGAAACTGAGGAGTTAAACCGGTAGGTTCAAGATCTGCTAAAGAAGGGATTGATTAGGGAGAGTCTTAGTCCATGTGCAATACCTACAGTGCTAGCACCCAAGAAGGATGGGGAATGGAGAATGTGCATAGACTCTCGGGCAATTAACAAGATCACTATCAAATACAGATTCCCATTGCCCAGGATGGATGATATCATGGATTGCTTGAGTGGAGCTGAGTACTTCACGAAGATTGACCTGAAAAGTGGTTACCATCAGATCCGCATTAGAGAAGGGGATGAGTGGAAGACAACCTTTAAAACCAGAGAGGGGCTGTATGAGTGGTTGGTCATGCCATTTGGGCTAACCAATGCACCGAGTACCTTCATGCGGTTAATGAATGAAGTCCTGAAGGAATTTCTAGGCAAATTTGTTATTGTCTACTTGGATGATATCTTGATTTTTAGCAAAACCCTGGAGGAACACCTGATGCACATCAGGAGGGTTTTTGAGAAACTACGGGAGGAGCAGCTGCTAATAAATCTAAAAAAGTGTAACTTCGTGAAGAGGGAGCTAGTATACCTGGGATTTGTTATCTCGATCGGATGGTCTCAAAATGGACCCTGAAAAGGTGAGGGCTATCATAGAATGGCCTGCTCCAAGAAGCGTGACTGAGGTGAGATCGTTTCACGGTCTGGCCAGTTTCTACAGAAAGTTCATTAGAAACTTTAGCAGTATTTGCGCATCCCTTACGGAGACAATGAGGGGGAACAAGAAGGAATTCAAGTGGACAGCTAGAGCAGACAAAAGCTTTGCTATGCTGAAGAAGAAGGTCATAGAGCAACCTGTCTTAGCACTTCCAGATTTTAACAAGGTGTTTCAGGTAGACTGTGATGCGAGTGGTAGTGCCATAGGGGCCGTATTGAGCCAAGAGGGTAAGCCTATTGCTTATTTTAGCGAGAAGCTCAATGATGCCAGAAGGAAGTATTCGGTATATGATCAGGAGTTCTATGCCATAGTTCAGGCTCTGAAGAAATGGAGGCATTATTTGTTGCCAAAGGAGTTTGTCCTTTATACTGATCATCAAGCACTATAGTATATTAACAGTCAAGGGAAATTGAATCAGAGGCACCTGAAATGGGTTGAGTTCCTGCAGAGCTATACCTTTGTGCTGAAGCATCGGAGCGGAAGGTCCAACAGAGTTGTGGATGCCTTGAGTAGGAGGCAATGTTTATTGATGGAGATGAAGGTGGAGGTTGTAGGGTTTGTTGAGCTCAAGGGTTTATACCCTGCAGACCCCGACTTCGAAGAAGCTTGGAAAGCCTGCACTTGCGCTGTTACATTGGACAGGACTAAGTGGTTAAATTTTTTGATTCAAGATGGAATGTTGTTCAGGGGGAACCAATTATGCATTTCGAGGAGCTCAATGAGGGAGAATCTCATCAAGGAAAAGCACAGTGGAGGTTTAGCTGGACACTTTGGTCGAGACAAGACCATCTCACTTGTTAGTGAAAACTACTACTGGCCGCAATTGCAACAAGATGTGGCAAAATTTGTGCAAAGTTGTAGGATATGCCAGATGGCAAAAGGTGTGAGGCAACCTACTAGTTTATATCAACCACTACCTATACCTGAAAGGCCATGGGAGGATATTAGCATGGATTTTATTCTTGGTTTACCCAGGACACAGAGGGGACACGACTCCATATTTGTGGTAGTGGACAGGTTTTCAAAAATGGCTCATTTTATTCCCTGCCAGAAGACTAGCGATGCGGTCCATGTGGCTGGTTTATTCTTCAAGGAAGTGGTACGCCTTCATGGGCTACCAAGGAGCATTGTGTCGGACAGGGATACCAAGTTTGTAGGGTATTTTTGGAGAACCCTGTGGAAGAAACTGAAGACGGATTTAAAATTTAGTTCTGCATACCACCCCCAAACAGATGGCCAAACAGAGGTGGTGAATAGGAGTTTGGGCAATCTATTGAGATGCTTGGTCGGAGACAAGCCCAAGGGATGGGATTTAGTTTTACCGTAGGCGAGAATTCGCTTACAACAACTCAGTCAATAGGAGTACCAATAAATCGCCATTCCAGATAATCTATGGGAGCAGCCCAAGAAACGCTTCAGAGTTGAGAAGGATGGATACAAGAGAAAAATGCAGTGCTGAGGCTGAAGACTTTGTTGAACACCTGAAGGGAGTGCATGAGGAGGTGACAAGGCACATTGCTAAGATGAATACTCAGTATAAAGCTAGGGCAGACCAGAAGCGCCGGGCTAAGGAGTTTGAAGTAGGAGATTCTGTCATGGTCCATCTAAGAAAAGAGAGGTTTCCTGCCAAGACCTATAACAAGCTGAAGATGAAGAAATTTGGGCCATGCAGGATCATTGGGAAACGGGATTCGGGTAATGCATATGAGGTGGAGTTGCCGAGTGAACTTAACATCTCATCGATTTTTAACATTTCAGATTTGGTCGAGTTTCATGAAGGAGATAGCAGTGCAACACCAAGCCCAGATTTGTGGAGCATTCCCGTGGTTACTCCAGTCACAGATGAGATAGAAGAAGTCCTTGATACGCGTGAGGGCCGAAGTACTCGAAACAGATGTTATTCTGAGTATTTGATCAAGTGGAAGGGCAGGCCCATCGAAGATGCGACTTGGTTGTCGAAGGCAGAGGTTGACCGCCTGGGTCTACCTCAGACAGATCAGAAGTGAAGGTCACTTCTCAATTCACCTCGGGTGTCTGATGCAGGAGCATCCGGAGGTGGAAAAGAAATCTTGCATCACCCAAAAATATTTTTTTCTTTAAGTGCCAAAGCTGTCGCGATATCGCGACACTTTTTTGAGAAAGGGCGCCAAAGGGTCAAACTGTCGCGATATCGCGACGCTTTTTGAGAAAAGGGGCCAAGGCGCAAAATGGTCGCGAAATCATGACATTTTCGAAGCAAAGCAGCCTGGACGCAAAATGGTCGCGAAATCATGACATTTTCGAAGCAAAGTAGCCTGGACGCAAAATGGTCGCGAAATCGTGACATTTTCGAAGCAAAGAAGCCAAGGCACAAAATGGTCGCGAAATCGTGACATTTTCGAAGCAAAGAGGCCAAGGCACAAAATGGTCGCGAAATCGTGACATTTTCAAAGCAAAGAGGCCAAGGCACAAAATGGTCACGAAATCGTGACATTTTCAAAGCAAAGAGGCCAAGGCACAAAATGGTCGCGAAATCGTGACATTTTCAAAGCAAAGAGGCCAAGGCACAAAATGGTCGCGAAATCGTGACATTTTCGAAGCAATGGAGCCAAGGCGCAAAATGGTCACGAAATCGTGACACCTTCGGAGGCAAAGCTCTAAGGCACAAAGTGGTCGCGAAATCGTGACACTTCCGGAGGCAAGACTCGAAGGCGCAAAGTGGTCACGAAATCGTGACACTTTCGAAAGTTGGGCTCGAAGGCACAAAGTGGTCGCGAAATCGTGACACTTTCGGAGGCAAGACTCGAAGGCGCAAAGTGGTCGCGAAATCGTGACACTTTCGAAAGCTGGGCTCGAAGGCGCAAAGTGGTCGCGAAATCATGACACTTTCGGAGGCAAGACTCGAAGGCGCAAAGTGGTCACGAAATCGTGACACTTTCGGAAGCTAGGCTCGAAGGCACAAAGTGGTCACGAAATCGTGACACTTTCGAAAGCTGGACTCGAAGGCGCAAAGTGGTCGCGAAATCGTGACACTTTCGAAAGCAAGGTGACAGGGTGCAAAGTGGTCACGAAATCGTGACACTTTTGGGGCAAAGGCACCAAGGGGTAAAATGGTCACGAAATCGTGACATGTCACGGTTTCGTGGCCCGAAGGAGAAAACAGAGGCCGAACGCCAAAACGTCGTGATATCGCGACCGAAGAGGAGAGAGGGCGTAAGGAAGCAAACACGTCGCGATATCACGACAAAACGCTCACGACTCCAGACCAGCCGATGATTGCAGAGGCCATTGCAGAAGGGCACGTGGCATCAAATTACAGGTGGCCATAGAGCACTAGGCGGTTATAGAGGCCATGGCAGGAGGGCACGTGGTAGCAGATTACAGATGGCTGGAGCATTCCTTTGAATGATGACTCGGCAGGTGGATGCACAGGCGGCTGCAGGGCACTCCGCCATCCCATGCCATGATGATGGAAGATACCTGGCCACAACATGCATGCGGTGACAGAACACTCATGCGGGCAGTTACAGGGAATCCCGCATTCTATGTAATGATGTCCGAAGGGGGTCGGGTCTATTATAAGAGAAATGCATACATTGTAAAAGGGACTTTTTGGCCATTTGGAATATAGCGGCTGTATTTTCGAATTCGAAACCTCTGTTAATGAAATTTGCGTGAATTTTTCTGTGTGTTATCTTAGTTCTGCTTCATGATTTAGGTTTTGTAATTTTCTCATTTTGAAATGGCATAATCATTGTAGCACAAGTAAGTGGATCAAGATTTTCAATTTCTTTTCCTTCAAAGGAATCTAAAGCAAGTGACTCTCTTTCTTGATTCATGGTTATAGAATCCTTATCATGTTCCAAAATTTGATGAGATTCGAATTCCTCTTCCAAAACTTTCTCAAATTGTATAGGATTTATAGTATCCTCATGTGAGGAAGCAATTGAGTTATCCTGCATATTAATTGACACAACAAGTTTATTAGAAGATTTAGATTGATAATATTCTTCCCATTTCTTCCACAAATCATAGTAATCATCCTCCAAGTTCAAGTTGTGATGCTCAAGTACTTCTTCTTCATCTTTTGATTCATCAACATGTTTCTCATCCAATTCATCTTCACCTTCCTTAGATGGTTCAGTTATTTCCAAAAGTGGGTTATCTCTTGAATTCAAATTGGTAAAGCTATCATAATCCAAATTTGTAACCCATGATTCAATTTTATCACAATTTGGAAGGTGTGGATCCTCTTGGTCATCACTTTCGAGAACATCATCCAAAGTGTCTTTCAAGAACAAGTGGTGAAATTCGATTATGTCTTTAACTTCATTTGTTGATTTTCTTTCAAATTCATTTTCAGCCACTTGTGATGGCTTAGGAGCTTCTATAATGGGATCAATTTTTGAATTCTGTGTCATATAGTTGCTCCAATCCTTTGCAAGTACATCTGACCAAATCATATCCACATACGTTTGTTCATCCAAATCCTCCTTTTTGGGTAATGATTCTGGATATTTCTTTTCCAAAACAAGATGGTGATCATTTGATTCCAACTTCTTGTTACCCATCCATAGAATTTCTTCTCCAAAATCTTCATGCTCTTCAAGACTTTTCGAATAGGTATTTACTTCAACGTGAGTCACCTCAAAATCTCTTGTATCGCTTGAAGAAGCATAACATGAAACATCATTAAGATCGGCATTATGAATTTTCTTCCTAGGATGATTTGGATGCATACATTGATGTGCTCATTTTTGTGGTGGAACATGCCTACATACCTTCTTAACCACTTTCTTTTGCTCTTTTACTTCCGATGCGAACTCTTTGGGTTGAGTGGTAGAAGTAGTAGGATTAGTTGGATTGATACCCATGGACAAAGCTTGAACATTTGTTGCAATGGTTCCATGGGTGACCACATGATTCTCTAATTGAGGCATAGTTGGATGGATGGAAGTACTTGTATAAGCACATGTGGGAGCATAAGTTGGTATGGTAGGATAAAGTTGATTGTAGGGAAAAACATTTGATATCGAATTTTGTTGTGCCCATGCTTGATTTACCATCGAGGTTTGATTGCAAGCCCCTAGTTGTCCTACCATAGTTGATTGCTCCATTCCATAACCTTGTGGCCTCAATTGTTGATCTACAATCATAGCTTCTATGTAGGCCGATGCAAGATCAGTAACCAAGGGATTCATCCTAACAAATATGGCACACCATGGATCCAATGCTCGAAAGTATATTTGAAGAGCACCACTTTCCTCAATAGTATAGGGAGAAATTAATCTCGCATAAAGCTTTCGAAACCTCATGTTGAAACTTCTCACCTGGCTCATTAGGTTCTCTTTTGCAAGAAGTAAATTGTTGATATATCGTGAGAGGATCAATGAGCAACCTAAATTGATTGATAAACTCATCTTTCAATTGAGTCCAAGATGTAATAGAACCAATGGGTAAATTGATGTACCAATCATATGCCACCTCATCTAGGGTTCCAGGAAACATTCTACATGCCACATCCTCATGTTCGAAATTCCATCTAACTAGGATATCCACATAGGCTTGAATATGTTCCTCGGCTAATGTTGGACCATTGTGTTTAAATTTGGGCAAACGTTTTTCTACGTTCTTGGGTAAATCATGAGAATCTCCACTAATGTTCAAAGGATTACCATGTATCCCATACCACGTTCCTGCAGTGGTAGCCATTAATGAAACTCAAAGAATAACTTCAAAACCAATTTGTTAGTCATGAATAAAAGAAGGAACCATGACAAAGCAATATTCTAAAAATGTAAATTAGTTTATGATTCACCAGATCGCATATGTGCAAGTGAAGAGCATACTCCTAGTGTTGTAGGCTTTTTGATTCACAAGATCGCATTACATGCAAGTGAAGAGCATAATACCGACAACAACTACATTTTAGACAAAAATAATTCCTTACAAATAAGCATGAAATGACTAGCAAATATCAAACATGTAACGTATGAATAATCATGTTAGCATCAACCAAGAGATGTATCAATTAAAATCAAATGAAAGTAATTGCATGGAGACAACCTCGTTAGTCAAGACCAAAAATTTTCAAAATCAAATCAAAACACATTATTCTTGTATGAACAATCAAAAGCGTTAGAACAATGCATAGCAATTCATGTCCTCCTTTTAACACTACAAGGTTGTATTGTTAAAAGAGGGCTAAAGATAATAATCAATAGGGTATGAAATATTCAAAATTTAAATCCCTATAGCATTTAAATCACTCTGAAATAAACCAATTCAGGCCCTCCTTCTAGAGCCAATCTGTTGAGTGGTATTTTCACCCAATTGTGAAAGTACACTCTCCTTTAGGATTTGGGTTCCAAATCCCCTCTTGCAAAGAAATTAAATAAACAACTTCTCCAAGGTCTCCGTTGTATTAGCATTTGCATATGTGTATTAGTAATCTCAAATAAAGATATTCAATTTAAATGCTTGGAACACCTTAGTGATTGCAAGTAACTATAAACAAGGGGCAATGTTGGTTTATTTCACCATGAAACTTTAGTTATTGTTCATTGTTTTTTGGATTTTGAAATTTTTTAAATGTTTATTTTAATGCCTGAAAATTTAAAATAAGTTAAAATTTCTGGAAAAATAAAATGCAAAAAAATGAAAATGAAATGCAGAAAACTGAAAATAAAATGCATTCAGTATGATGCTATCCTATTTAGACAAAACCGAAGATGTGAGGTCTCCATGCATGCAACCTAACCTATTGGACTTGCAAAACAAGCACAATCCCCATAGACTAAGTGTTGGTTCCTAGGGTTTAAAATAAATTTCAGGTTCAAGCATTCACATGAAGCAACCAAGCAAACTTGCATTAACTCCATCTACAAACTCGAAATCTAAAAAAGAGAAAAGAAATAGACATTAAATCCATAGCATGCAAAGAGAATCTCCTTCTTTCTTGCCCACAAGATGCAAATTTCTGAAAACTCCTGCATTAAAAATGTGTCATTTTACAATAGCAGAATTTCTGGTTTTCCCAAACCAGTCCATGGAAGAAAAACGACTCAAACAGGTCCAGAATGGCCCTCTTGCCTTCAAATCTGCAACTCTGCTCGCAACAATTTCCAACCCCTCAAAACATCCTTTCCTGGCATATTTAAAACTTTTCAGGAAGCTTTTCGTTTCATTTTCCAATGGTTGTTCGTTTCACCTTCCCTTGTGCATGCATGTGTTTTGGTTTCCAAAAAACTTTTCGTTTCTATTTTGTGGCCCTTCATTTCATTTTCTCCACATGGGCTTGCATCCGTTTCCTTCCGTGTGTAATGACCATCTTAAATGATTTCAAATCATTAAAGATTCCTTATGTAATGTTTTGTCTTATTCATTGGATTTTGTCCTTATGTCCACGTCACTATGCAGGTCTGTTACCTTGGCAAAAATTGGACATGTCGCGAAATCACGACACTTCTTGTTTCTCTGCTTGCCTGCCCCTTTTGAATCGCGAAAATGCAACATGTCACGATATCGCGACACTTTTGCCTCCTCGCTCTCTTTTGTTGCTTTTAGCCACGAAAATGCAACATGTCGCGATATCGCGACACTTTTCTTTTCTTGTTCTTTCTTTTCTCATTTGGCCGTGAAAATGCAACATGTCACGATATCGCGTCACTTTTTCTTTCTTCTCTTTTGGCCATGAAAATGCAACATGTCGCGATATCGCGTCACTTTTTCTTTCTTCTCTTTTGGCCATGAAAATGCAACATGTCGCGATATCGCGACACTTTCTTTCTTCTCTCTTTCTTTGCTTTGAACCGCGAAAATGCAACATGTCGCGATATCGCGACACTTTTTCTTCCTCGTTCTTTCTCTTCTCTTTTGGTCACAAAAATGCAACATGTCGTGATATCGCGATACTTTTTCTCTTTTGGCCACGACAATGCAACATGTCGCGATATCACGACACTTTTTCTCTTTTGGCCACGACAATGCAACATGTCGCGATATCGCGACACTTTTTCTCTTTTGGTCGTGACGATGCAACATGTCGTGATATCGCGACACTTTTTCTCTTTTGGCCGCGACGATGCAACATGTCGCGATATCGCGATACTTTTTCTCTTTTGGCCGCGACAATGCAACATGTCGCGATATCGCGACACTTTTTCCTCCTTGCTCTCTCTCTTTGCTTTGGACCATGAAAATGCAACATGTCGCGATATCGCGACACTTTTTTCTCCTTGTGGTGTTTTGCTTTTTTCTTTGATCTTTAGCATATGGGCCACTTCGGTCTTCTTGGAAAACATGCAAAAAAGGTGGGTCCCCAATTTTGGGGTACGTTGTGGAGCAGCCACAACAAGTCTCTTCATGGTGGCAAAAAGAATTAACCACCGAGAAAATATTACCTTGGGGAAATGATGTGATGGGTTATTTGTCAAAATATTTAAAGAGGCAACATGGATGAATGCCCCTTTCATGAAGATGCATAACATGATTTACATAAGAAAATAAATATTAAATTGCTTTGAATTTTTAGTTGCATAATAATTGCTTATGAAGGAATTTTGGTTTGAAAAAAAGCATTTTAATGAAAGGAATGGATGTTTGTTTCCTTGTATTGCCAAATAATAAGGTAGGAACAATAAGCTTTTAAAAAAAATAATGAAATAGATGTATTATTATTATTGTATGTTTGTTGTTTCATTTATAGACCAGTTTGAAGTAGAGAAATTTGAGTTATGTTATGAACCATGTTGGTAGTGGAGATTTGATGAGGCACTACCAAGGCTGTAGCTGGAATTTCTCCCCTCATATTCAAAGTAAGTGATGGCATTGAGAGTCGTGGGAGAAAGAATAATGGTGGACCATTCATTTGGTTGATTAACAAGGAAGGTGGAAGTGGAGACAGGAGGAATGCTGGAAGGAAAACAGAGGAATAAGTTTTGAAGGGAATTGATCCTTTGGAAAAAAATAAAAGAAAAGAAGAGAAGAGGAAAGAGAAACTTCTGGTAAAAGAGAATCCAACTGAGGAGAATCGCTAATAAAATCAAGTACTCCGGTAAAAATTGTTGACTAGTTTTTGTTTGGAAACAATGTTTGATCGTGAGATAGTTAAATGAATCATTTTTTATGTTATTAAAGTAAGGGAGACTTGTAGGAATTATATTTTTGAATTCTTGTATGCAAAATAAAATACAGATAATGGTTGTAAAAAACTTGTCTTCCTTATGCTTTAACCCACATAAATTCCTTAGACGTAAACCAATGATGGCCCCTATCACATCTTGCCTGATCATTTTTAAATAATGTGGGGGTTCATGAATATTTAAGTCATAGTTAAGATGTCGTTCTTACTCATCTATCACATATAATTTTTCTCAAAATGAAAGTTTGGTGGTATTGCCTGGTTTATGGGCTTATTTGAGAATATATATTAAAAGTAGGTGCTTTTATGTATAGTTCATGCTTTTGAAAATGAAATGATGTTTTGAGATGATTAGTTTTACTACCATTGTGTTTATTTGGCTACCAATGGTATTGAACGTCTTCATTTTCTTGTTGTGAAATGAACTAATGCTTGAAAATCTAGCTATTGCCTAAGAAAGAAGAGTAGGCAATACATAGACCCTCGTTAGAAGAGACCATATCTATATTTTATTGTTTTTGTTAATGGTTGTGTGTTTTACTCAAGGACATAATAATTGTACTTAGAATATCCTTTTGAGACTGAAATCTAGAAAGAGGGAAAACATTTAATGAAACTTGTATCTCTATAGATTGTTCTTTGGAAAAGAAAGTCACTTCTAGTTTATATTATGTTGCTAGAATATTTCTTTGAGTTGCATTATTTTAAAGAATGCTTTATGGAAGAGATTTGCATGAAATAAAATGTGCAAATCCTTTAAATATTGGAGTTGTCTCTGATCCCCTTGAAAGGTAATCTAATTTTGGTGGTTAAGGAAGCATCAAAGAGGAGAATGTCTAGTACGTGTCACGAAGATGGGAATATGACTAGATCTTAATCTGTTACCGAAAGAATCTGAGTCACTTCACTAAGCTTTCAAATGTGAACCCACTATTGTACTTGAAGAGAACACTTCTAGAATATTTTCAAAGACTTATAGGTACCTCAAAGAGTGGTGTAACCAATATTTGTAAAACAAATAATTTAGTATCTCAAGCATTGTTGTTATGTAAAATTGGAATAAAATTTAGTAATGGAAATATCTATACTGGAAGTATTATTTTTTTTTATTGGTAAATATGGGTTTTGAAAGGAACCCATAACCTTTTACAAAAATATGAGGGTTGGGAGAAGAGTTCCCAATTGAAATATAGCCAAAGAAACAGGCCCTTTGTGGGTTGTTGGAGATAAACAACTTAAACTAAAAAAGAGAAGCCCATGCAGGAGCAAGAGAGGAAGCCTCACAAGCTAAGAAGAGAAACCCTCATAGGGGTAGTAGAGAAAACCTCATAGTTACACATAAATTTGAAAAGGATTTTCTCGCATAGGAGAAAACCTCATAGTTACACATAAATTTGAAAAGGGTTTTCCCACATAGGAGAAAACCTCACAGTTTTAGAAGGCTTAAAGAAAAAAATGAAGCAATACAGTGCAAGGCCATCCATAAATGAAAAAATACCATCCATAAATTAATCAGGACCATCCACAAAATAAATAAGACCATCTGCAAACCAGCACATGACCATCCACAAAACAACCCAGGACCATCCGCAAAAGCCTCCCTGAGAAAATTATTTAAAAATATATATATTTTCCCACATAGGAAAAAACACATTATTTTAGAAGGCTCAAAATGTAGAATAATCCATAGGGTCTAATGCCAAAAACACCAGAAATGAGTAGAATCACAAATATAGTCCATGTAGGATCATCCTCAAGCCTGGAAATCTCCAAAGGAGATCACTATAGGCCATGCGACCTCCCAAAAAAATAAAGGTGAAACATAGCCAAAAATAGAACCTGGTAAAGAAGATGCCCCTTAAGTAAGAAGAAGATAAAGCACAACACAATATCATGAAGCCCTCAACTACAGTGAACAATCGATGCATGGTCCCCCATCAAAACCAAAAAGAGCTACAGGCAGGACCACCTACAAAGTACCAGTGGATCTGCAAGAAAGTCTCAACCCTACCCACAAAACCATTCTACAACACAATGTAGTACATGGTCCCCACCAAGACCAAAAAATAAAGATAAGGAATCCATTATAAATCCCTGGACACAAACCGCAATAGCCCCAAACCACTAGTTACTTTAGTGATGTTTTATTGATCTCCGAAAACATGATGTTCCTTACATCCGAGTGACGATGGGTGGTTGTTACGAATGAGTTATGATAGTTAATTTTTGAATGAGAGCTTCATTGTGGTTGGCTACAATATAATTTTTATGACTCATGGGAATAATTTTAAATTTGGAATCTGAGTTTCATCTTGTTGTCACGAAGGATTTTGGTTATCCAATTTTTGCTTAATGACTATTGGAGGTCTTTCATTTTTTTACATGAAATAATTATTAAAGATTTTGGATTTTTCTTTGAAAAGCAATGTTATGGTCAAATTTGACCCTATGTTTGGTGACGTGTTAGTCGATTGTTAGAAGGGTTTATAGCTAGAATAATAGAGGTGTTGGAAACTTTTTGTTCCATATTTTGGGGTGCTATGGTGTTTTATAAAATTGATAATGGGTACTTGAGCTACCTTGTGCCTGTATAAGTCCTAGTGGTAAACAAAAGAATGTTTGAGTTAGATTACTTGATAAGAGACCAGATAGATATGATGTGTAATATCATTGTTAGGGACGACTAGTTAATTTAATGAATTAATGAGTTAGCCAAAGTGATAATAACTCACATAAAATGACCTATGTGGAGTGTAAATGATATCACAAAATTTTTGATTGAATGTAAATGATATGGGTCATCACCTAGTGTGCTACCTTGGGAGACAAAGGTAAGTATAGTGATGGGTGAACCCTTGCACCTAGAGTACTTACATTAATAGACAAATGTAAGTATAGGGATGGGTGATTATGTATACCTAGTATACTACATTGATAGACTAATGCAAGTATAGTGATGGGTAAACTTTTTTCTTAATGAACTTACATTGGTAGATAAATGTATGTATAGTGGTGAGATTATCTTGAATTTTTGAGTTCATAATAGGACTAAAATTTGGGTGGATAGTTTAAGGAAAAAACATTAGTGCTCTAACTTTGGATAGGAAATTTTGGGTGATGACATTTGGTCTCTCTGTTGCTGCCTTGCTCAAATTTTTATCGCTTTGTTCAGGTTCTATTTCTACTTCAACCAAGCAATCAACTTCTCTTCACCCAACTCTGCCTCAGTTTATCTCTAAAATCTGCTCTCTAAGACGTAGCTGACTTGGCCTCACTACTGCTGCCCATTTTAATCTTACCATATTTGTGTTTCTTTCTGCTTTGAGATCTTTGCCTGCTTGTGACAAATTCTCTCAAGCCTCAAAACCTGGTGCCTTGCTGGGGATCATATACCTGCAGCTTCTCATCCATAATGCCAGCAGAATGTGATTTCAGAGGAATGACCACTTCCATTTGAAGGATAGATAAAGTATGTTAAGATGTCTCCATAAAACCCAGCCACTAGAATCTCCAATTGCATGGGTTAGGCATGAAACATTAAATATTACTAAGCCATTGGCCATGGCAAGTTCCTGAGCCACAGTTCATATGGCCTTCTATAACCAAAAACCCTCATCACTGTTTGTAAATATTTACAAGATCCATTTATCTATCCTCAAGTTGAGACCTCAGTTGGCCATGTAATCTTGTTATTTTCCTATGCCTAGAGCAACAAATAAACCTGCTTAAATAAAACTATCCCCAAATTCAATGCCTTCCTCAATGAGGTTTTTGGGGCTCAAGTCTTTCTGGTCTCATTCATTACTTCAATGGTATTTATGGATCCCCTTCTACTCCACCAATTTGGAGTTTTTTGTCACAGCCAATTATAATCCTTCAGTAAGGCTCTTTACTCATGTTTCGTCGTTGGTAGCAGAAATAACATCTAAGGCAGAAAAAATTACTTTATGTTTTTTGCTAGAGTTTAATTTTGTTGCTTCATCAAAATTAAGTTGCATTTGCTTTAGATGCACTTTCTGTCAGGCAGGCCGACAGGAAAAATTACTTAATTAAACTCCAATTAAAAAGTGTAGAGCTTATTTAATACTTACACCTTTATCAGGCAGGGCTCAAAATCTGGGAAATTAATAGCTTAATTAGCTTATGCTCAAAGAAATAAACTTCAGTAAAACAAATTCATAATGAGTTTAGATGTTCATTGGGAAGGAAGAATTGGATGCACTCTACTGGATTCTTCTAAAGGGTATGAATGAATAGGCTAAGTGAACTAAAATAAGCAATATAGGACATCTCAGAGTAAGCTATAGCATATCTTAGTGCAGTTTACTTTTGCTAAACTTTATAGAACAGTGTGTTTAACTCACCATCCCAATCAAATCAAGTTGGCTCCCTTACATGTCTTCAAAGAAGGGTCGTAGGTGTTAAGGTAGGAAAATATCTCTATTTTCATAGGTGGATAGTCTATTTACTATTAAATAGTCTGATCTGCTACTTGAGGCAGTAACCTCAGAGGCAACAGTTTTTGCCATTTTATGCATATTACTCCTAGTTTTAGTAGTTCTACAATCAAGCATCAAATTATTAGCTTTATCAGCAACCAATCCATCATCAGCTCTTGGAACAAAGGTGCAGTTTGATCATAATGGATTGCATGATGCCTTTGTAAATGGAAGGGATGGTTTGAGTCAACAAATTTTTTAAACTGGTTATATGGGATTGAAAGGGGCCCCACCTGTATTACATCATGACGACATAGTGGTATTAGAAATTATACATGTATCACTTGGCAAGACTCAAACCTAGGTCTCCTCAAAATTTGAGGAATATAACCAATTGAGCTAATGTCATTTGATTGGTTTGAGTTGACAAATTACCTGTCTTTATTTGTACTTTTGTTCAATCAATTCAGCATTCCTTTTAGAGGAAGCTTTGAAACTTTGAGGATTTTCCAAAACTTAATTTGGAGGAAGCTTTTTTCTTTGTAAGCATTCTACCCTAGAGGATAAGCTCACTATTCTTTGGATTTTTCCCTACTTCAATATTTACCATCCTTAAAGAGTGATTTCTCATGCTTGCAGGGTTGATGCTAATCATTCCAATATGAAAACCCATAATTGACTTCCTTCTATTTTCATTTTAGAGATTTATTTGGTGTTATTTCTTCCACATTTGACATTGAGTGGAAACCCACATAAACAAGGATTTCCTAAGAAATAATAAACTTCGAATGTTTTGAGTTCTTGGAAACTTTTTTACTACAAAAAGAAAAAAATAAACATTGGCAAGTGTTTGAGTTCCAACAAAGCACCTACGCTGAGTTATACATCTCTCTATGTACATTGCATGAGTGGAGAATACACTTGTTAAGAAATGGTCCAACCATATTTTATATATAATGTTGACACCTTTGAAAATATCTATTTAGAAAGGCATCTATCATGATTTGACAATTTTGAAATGAAATATATAATATGACAATGTGATAAACATGCTACTCATAAATTTTGATGAGCTAAAATGGTGTTATATGATCTTGGCACATGTATACAATAGGGTTTTTAACTATTGGCTCTTTTCCCCTACTTGTTTAGATGGTCTCTCCTATCATTCCAGTTCTAAAATAAAATTTCCAAGCTTTGTTTGATTGTGTTGATTATTTTATTCAAGGTTTCATAAATAGTTTATAACTGCAAATATCTATTTATTTGTTAGTTATATCATCATATAACTTGCAAGTGGAAACGAAGTTTGTTTTATTCTCTAGTTAATACTTTTGTAAATTCTATTTCCCAAGGTTTTTGTGGGTGGATCTATCTAGGGGTTTCACCATGTAGTTCATGTGAGTTAGTTCTTGGTTTTTCAAATATGGTTTTCTTCTTGAGGGGTTTTGCCTTATGAAGGTAGGAAAAATGCTCTAGTATAGGTTTGTTGATATTCTTGTAATACCAAATATTTGGTTTTTATTATTATTGTCCTTTCAATGACTACTATTGATTTTACTTTTGCTTTGATGATTCTTATAACACCAGATATTCTAATTGCATCTCTATTGTTGTTTTAAAGGCTATATTGGATGGTTTGCTTTCATATCTACAAAATATTTTTAGTGTTAGATCTCTAGATATGATACAATACTTGTCTTCTCCCCTACTTTTTTATATGATCTCTCCTATCATTCCAGTTCTGAAATAAAATTTCCAAGCTTTTAGTGTTTTGTTTCTACATATATTGAATCAAATGTAGAGTAAGTGAAAATAACATAATCAAGTAAGAATACGTATAGCAACCCAATCATACCATCCTTTCATTGAATTTTTTTGGTATCCACTTGAAGCTCAGTACTTTACCTGTTACATATCTCATAAGAATAATATACTCACAAACAGAACTTTGTACAATTTTATAGCAACATTTGTGAAGAATTTTACATTACACTTCTTAAATGATAAGTGGTATTGTGGGTTGGCAAATTGATCAGAATCCATTCTTGACAAGCACTCCAAGTATTGAAATTACTTCTACAAAATTTGAAACTTCATGAGTGTATTGTGTAGTAATAAGCTACATAAGAAACTCCACTTACCTTGTGTAGGTTGTGCTTGGGCAACAATATTATTGTCTTTACTTTCAACAGCTAGATCATCCTCAAGACTTAGAGCACCAACTCTAGCCAGGTCAATTGGGTCAATATTTTCTATCCATCAAGTATCACGGATAAAGCTTGGCTAGGATCAACCATGTATTTCAACTATGTTATCACCATTAATGAAGAAAATTTGTGCTTTCGATCAGTTCTACCCATATAACTATACTTATTTTTTTGATGGGATTTGTTTGTATAAATAGCGAGGACTATTATAGGGGGTTCACTAATTCCTGGATTTTGTAAGAAAGAATTCAAAAGACCCTGAAAGAACTAGATGCCCATTTTGAAAGTGCTCAAATATGGATTCTCTTGGTTTATTGGAGGTTTGTGGCCACCTGATTTGGCAAAGGATTGACAAGACATATACCAAGTTTGTTTTGCATGGAGAAAAATCCTCTATTTTTGAAAAATATGCATCGAGCACGTGCTCTGACACTGATGAGGGTCTAATTACCAAATATGTACAAGATGACATCATTGGAATGGTCAATGATGCATACAAATTGTTCAATGTCAATTGCCCAAAGAGTGGACCAAAACTGCGAGATGATGTTGAGTTCCAATCATCTTATGGAGTAGTTCCTATTGATCAATATTGTAGCTTGCTTGAGATGTGAAACAATCATTATACCTGGGTTTTACAAAGTACACAAAGCTATTGACAATCGCTAAATTGTATAATCTCAAAAACAAATATGGCTAGTTAGACAAAATCTTTAGTGACTTACTGGAGTTGCTAAAATATATGCTCCCATTGACAATACAATTCTAGAGTCCACATATGCAGTGAAGAAAATAATAAGGCTATTGGGATTATATTATGTAATGATACATAGGGTTATGCATAAGCGTGAAATATCGTAAATTGGCTCTATTTTGGATTTTCAAGATTTTAAATTGGCTAATTTTGGATCCTTTCACTAGGGCCCATTTACCCAAAATTTATGGGGTGGAAGTTTTTTTGGGGTAAATTCGCCCATCGTTGATAATAATTAACCTATTTTTATTTTAATTCGTTGACCTCAAATTATAAATGATTTTAATTTTCTCGCCCAATTCACCTTCAAATTATAAATTATTTTGATCTTCCCGCCCAATTCGCCTTCAAATTATAAATGATTTTATTTTTCTCACCCAAATCGCCTCATATACTACTTGTATATATACTTTAGTGGGTATCGATAAACATACATTTAAAATACTCTAACTCAAAAATAGTTCTAAATCAATGAAAAACTTGACAAGGTTGCAGAGGAATGTCTATCGACATAAGCCGATCCATTGTAGAGGAGTATCAATCAACACAAGACTATTGACATAAGTTGATCGGTTACAGAGTCGTGTCTATCGAGATAAGTTGATCGGTTGTAGAGCTATGCCAGTAAGCATAGGATGATTGGTTGTAGATCCATGTCTATCAACATAAGTCAATCGATTGAAACTGATTGATATGTATGTAGTCGATTGATATACCTGCAGTCGATTGATATGCCAATAGCTGATCATCATGCATGCAACCAATCAACATTCCTACAATTTACCATTATAGCTATGCATTATCAACATAGCTAAAACCAGTCATCATGCCTACAACCTATCATCATGAATGCCACTAATTGTCATGTTTGCAACTGATCGTCATACCTGCAACCGATCATCATGCCTACAACCGATCGACATTCTTGCAGTCGATCATCATGCCTACAATTGATCATCATGTCTACAACCAATTATCATGCATGTAACTAATCATCATGCCTGCATTCGATCGTCATGTCTACAACTGATTGACATACCTGCAACCAATCGTCATGCCTACAGTCAATCATCATACCTACAACTGATCGATATTCTTACATGATGATCATTCCTGCAGTCGATCGTCATGTATAAATTTGATAATCATTCCTACAATAGATCGTAATACCTATAGCCGATATCATACCTATAGTCAATCATCATGCCTACAATCGATCGATATTACTGCAATCGATCGACATACCTGCAATCGATTGTCATGCCTACAATCGATCATCATGCATGCCTAAAGTATTTCATGTTAGCCTAAATTTTTTAAGTTTACCATACATTTTTAGATTTTGTAAACCAATATTCATAGCCCCCAACACAAAAAAATTCACCACGGTTTGAAAATTTTTGGAGACAAATTAATGAAATTCTCCACGATTTGAAATTTTTTGGAGATAAATAAGTGCAATTCGCCATGTATACTTCTACATAATTCATCAAGAATCCAAGACAATTTGCATTGATTTTATAAATATATTTCGGGATCAACTCCTTATGCATAACCTTAATGATACATACATGCATAAATGATTGTATTTTATATTGGAAATACCATGAAAAGAAGTAAGCTTACCCAACATATGGTGCATCTCTATGGAAAGTTGACCCTCATTCATAAAAGACATACATTAATTTTCCTGTGAAGGTGTTGAGATATTTCCCCATTATATTGAGGTTGAAGAGAATGTATAGGTAAGGGATCTTATTATATCATTAGATTTATTGTGTTTATTTCTTTCAACATTGTTAGACATAGCTAAAGTGAGTTGCTTTCTTCTTGTAGCTCTACAAAGGTTATAGAGAATATGAGGTGACATTCTCGCCATAGGAGTTCAAATGGCAATATGTGACATCCAATCAACTTCCTGATGGGGAAAAATATAGATGTTAAGTGGAAATATTTCATCGAAAATATACATAGTGTACAACTTGCAATGGCAATCGATGGTTTCAATCGTTTGTTAACTTTAGTACTGCTTATAGTTATTGGCCCATTATGTTGGTCACTTACAACCTCCCACCATGGATGTGGATGAAGAGGAAAAATTCAATTCTCACCTTGTTAATACCTAGCCTTCAGTAACTAGGAAATAATATTGATGTTTATCTACAATCGTTGGTTGATGACTTCCATGAACTATGGACTAAAGGAGTAGAAATGTATGATGCATTTTACAATACTATGTTCAATATGAGAGCAATAATGATGTGGGCCAACCATGACTTTCCTAATTATGGAAACTTATTAGGATGTATGACAAAATTAAAGGTAGCATATGTAATATGCAGGAATAATACCTATGCATAATATCTTAAATGTAGTAGAAATATCACTTACATGGGCCATAGGAGTGATGAGCACCAGATATGCTCATATTTTTGTATATGTACTAACAATTTTTGCGTAGAAATATATCATAAGTTGTATATTTTTATGAAACATTATGTATTTATTTAATGAAATCATGTGCATTATCTAATCCATGTGTGACGTGTGTTTTGTGTAGTTATTCCCCTGATTTTGTTATCTTTTGCTCAGTCAAGGTCCTACATGGACCTGGCATGGTTCTGCTCAATCATATTACTAAAGTAGGTGCCTTACTAAAGTAGGTGTCTTACTAAGGTAGGCACCTTACTGAGGTAGGCACCTTACTCAAGTAGGCACCTTATTGAGGTAGGTGCCTTACTAAGGTAGACGCCTTACTGAGGTAGATGCCTTACTGAGGTAGGCGCCTGACTCAAGTAGGCACCTTACTCAAGCAAGCACCCAGATTATGCATGTTGACCAAACGGTTGGAGAAGGACTCCGTTGACCACCATTCCACTTCATCTATGGAAAACTATTGATGAATGAGCTATCCCAGGTAGAGTGGATGAATGCGTAACTACTCACGAAGTAGAACCATAACAAAGCGAAAATCATCCGATTACCAAGAAATGACACAGAGTTGATTATCGTGTGCCGGTTATAGTAACTGAACTATCCCAGTGTAGACTATAATCGGAGCACCTGTTGTAACAAAACTACAACAAGAAATCCTGTGTATGGTATATAAACACACGAAATTCTCTATAGCAGGGGAGGCATTTTTTAGAGAACATTATCGCATGTAATATTTTTTGCACTGTTAATAAAATCTTGAGCATTCTTTCATTTATGTATTATCTTCAGGATTCATTGGGTGGGATCTGCTAGAGCTCAGGCCCACTCCAATCCAATATTCCTCCTCTACTTCTTAGTTACTTTCATAGATTTAATTATGTATGGTAGTATGTTCATTTCTTATATTAAATTTAATTATTTTAAAGTTGTGTACTTTTTACATACAATGTTTTATTGCTTTTAGTGTGGTGTGTTTACTTCTACGTATTTTATTTATGTGTAAGTTTTATTGGTATGGATGAATCAACCGCTGTTTTACAAAAACCCCATAATGGTAGTTGAACAGATTCATCTCAAAAGTGGTAGTGTGAGTAGTCCCAACCATGGCACTTAAAGAGTTTATGAGCTCCTTGGTTTGATCATTTAAATGCGAGTGTTGTGAAAAATTTAGGATAGATTTAACCAGTTTTTGGAACCCAATATTTTCTCGAGAAGCATCACTAGTAGACTGATTACATTACCCCTTAAAACCTTCTGCTCGACCTTGTATGAGTCCACCAAGAAAAAGAAGACCTGAAGCTCATTTTATAAGATAGAGCCCATCAAAAAAGTCGAAGTCAGCCGAAGACCTAGAGTTTGAAATAGATTCTCTTGACTCATCACCAATAATCCACTGGAGTGAGCATCCTCACTTTGTGCAAAGCGCCTCCTCGTATCATCAAACTGGGAAAAAAAAATCATCCTGAACCTGTTGTTTAAGAGAACACCCTAAGAAGAAGCCCTATTGTGGAAAGTTGTAGAGGATCAGGCCGTAACACCAGCTAACTTAGAGGTTCTAATTCAAAAAGTTTTGAATGATCAAAAGGACATTGAAGCTACATTAGAGACCACATTTCCTAAAAAAATGGCCGAAGAAGTCTCATCTGGATTTAGCTTCCCAATAGAGGAAGGAGTAGGGGAAACCAAGATGAAGAATATATCCCCTACCCATCTCCCTACCTTCAAGGGATACCCAACCGAAGACCCTGACCTATTTTTGTTCAAATTTGATGTATTGTGCAGGTCTGTCGACTATAAGTTAGGTGCTCAGAAACTGAAGCTCTTTCCATCTATATTAGATGACTCATATCTATGATGGTTTATCTATTTGGGGAACAAGTAGATCACCACATGGGAAGAGATGAGGAAGATCTTTCTAGAGCAGTACTAGGAATTCAACAGAGCACGAGATTCTAGAGAGGAAGTCCTCAACATGACATAGAAAGAGGATGAGTCTCTAGAAGAATACTGGAAGAGATTCAATTTTAACCTACAACAATCTCCTCACACAAAGCTAGGAGATAAGTCCCTCAAAAGTATTTTTCTGGGAGGACTCAACAAAGAGTCGTTGGAAGAACTAAACATGATTTCAGGAGATGTTTACCAGCGCACGATGGAAGATATCCGACAACTATGTCAGAATTACTCATGGAGGAGAGACAAACCGACTCCCAGGACAATGAAGGTGATCACATTGGTCACAAAAGTGGATATAGGCAACATTTTGGAATATTTAAAGAGTGAAATATTATCCTCTCTAGCACTACAGTTGGATATGCTCATACTGGAGAAGAAGAAACAAGAGAATGATGCAGCATTGACCTATTTTTGTCCAAAATGTAGAGGAAAGCATGCTAGGAATACGTACCCAAAGAACAAGGTTAGAGTAGGCACAGTTTGCCAATAGAACCACAAAACTTGATTGTACCCACAGTTGCCCAATACCAAGGAGGATGTTGATATAACTGAAGCCTATTTCATGGGAAATTGAAGAAATTGGTAGCAATCCCCTATGGTAAACATGCCCATGGGGATGTTGCCCTATAGAGGAGGACCATATATGCCACAAGGGTAGTCGCAACCACCAAATATGGGATGGTGGGGACTGCCACCTTGGATAAAAGTACCTCTACGAGCTACATTTTCCAATCAACAACCATGGATTCCATATTAGCACTCTGGGTAGCAGTGGAGGAACCACGTTTCATGAAACTCCACCCCACAAAATATGGCATAAGTTCCACCTCATCAAGGCTTATCGGCCCAACCTATGGTGAGACTTGCACAGTTACCAGTACAATCGATGGTGAACCTAAATAATAAAGTAAACCAGCTAGCATACCAAGTAGAGGGAGATATGTATCTAATGTATCATATTAGTTGTAATCCCATTCAACTTAGATCATGTAAGCAGATAGGAGTAGAGGCACATCCCCTGGTAAAAGATAAGGAAAATGAGGATATCCTTCTCTTATAGAAGAGGTGGAGGAAGAGAAATTGTTAAGAAAATAGAGGCTCCATTCCCTAAATGGTTGTAGGAATAGAGGAAATTGACACAGCCAAAATTTGATATCCTCTCTAGCTTGAGGAATCTCACGGTCACTATCCCACTATTTCAAGCTATCTGAGACATGCTTATATACACCAAAGTGATAAAGGAGTTGTGTTTGAGGAAACCAGGACGTAAGATGACACAAACCATCAATGTCATGGGAAAATTGGCTGACTTGATGATGGGGAATGCATATCATCCCAAATATGCAGATCTAGGTATCCCGATGCTAAAAATTAAAATAGGAGGGCATTCACTAGCGAACACCTTAGTTGACCTGGGTGCAGCCATCAACATGATGCTGCAAGAGACCATGTAGAAGCTGAAGCTTACAAACCTGAAACCCACCAAGACAATATTGCAACTCCTCGACAGGTCAACCGTAGTGCCAGAAGGGATGCTCGAGGGCATCATCGTAATAAGTGACGCATAGGAATACCCAATGGAATTCTTGGTGCTATAATAAAAAATAGGACTAGGTGGTTACCCACTCATCTTGGGGAGGCCATGGTTAGCTACGACTGATGCCTACTTCAGCTATCGCGATGGAATAATGACCATTTTAAATGGATAAAATATCAAGAGATTGATTATCTCTCCCCCTGCTCAGTCCATGGACATGTTGGGTGAACCCACACTGACCAAGAAAAATAATGATTCGTTGTCCATGCTCCAGCCAGTGATGGTACTGAGATAATTAGAGGAGAACACCAATGAATATGGTGTTATAATAGGATCTACAAGGAGAATCCTCCCTAACAGTTCTTGATCTGCCATTTATTGGCACTTAGGACCACCATACCAAGAAAATTGACATTGGTCCTAGTAGAACGTTGAACGTCAGCAGTGGGTTGACCCCCACACAGCTGACAGATTTGAAAGAGCTCCTAACCAAGTACCAATGAGCATCTACCTAGGATTATTTGGATATGAAAGGAATCATCTTGGATATCTGCACCCATTAGATCTACCTTGAAGAGCAGGCGACCCTAGTTAGACAACCATAGATAAGGATGAACCTAGCTATGAAGGAAATCATCAAAGCTGAGCTACAGAAGCTCTTGTCTATAGGGTTCATCTACCCAATCTCTGACAGTGAGTGGGTATCACCACTTGTGGTGGTCCCCAAGAAAAATAGGAAATGGTAGATCTATGTTGATTATAGATCACTAAACAAAGCGACTAAGAAATATCACTTCCTGCTTCCCTTCATTGATAAGGTATTGGACACACTATCCGAGAGGAAATACTTCTCCTTTCTAGATAGATTCAGTGGGGTAAAACCAAATCCAGACCAAGGAAGAGGTTCAGGACAAGACAAAATTTACCTGGTCATGGGGAATGTTTGCCTACAGAGTGCTGACCTTTGGGTTGTGCAACGTACCAGCCACCTTCTAAAGGACGGTGTTGAGCATATTTTTGGATATGATTGGGGAGGTAGTAGAGGTATATATGGATGACTTCACCATTTACGAAGAAACATATGAAGAAGCGACAACGAACTTGGAATGTGTGCTCTAGAGATGCGAAGAGAATAACTTATCCCTCAACAATGAGAAATGTTTTATGATGATGCATGAGGGCATAGTACTGGGACATCATCTCTCAGTAGAAAGGATTAAAGTGGATCAAAAGAAAATAGAAGTTATTAAAGACTTACCCAGCCCAATAACATAGAGGAAAGTGAGGAGTTTTCTCAGCTTTGTCGGGTACTACAGGTGATTCATTGTCGATTTCAACAAGATCACCAAACCACTGCACACCTTGTTGACGAAGGGTGTAGAATTCATCTGGACAGAGGACTACGAGCAAGTATTTTAGATGCTAAAGGAGAAGAAAATTTCTATCCCAATTTTACGGGACCCAAATTGGGTTGTCCTATTTCATATATATTGTGACGCATCCAATAATGCAATTGGAGTAGTCCTTAGGTAGAAGGATGGCGAAGAATTCTACGTCATTTATTATGTCAACAAGAACTTAGTAGGGACTAAACTCAATTACATGGTAATAGAGAAATAATTTCTTGCAGTGGTGCATGCCATCAACAAATTTTGCCACTACGTCACTGGGTACAAGGTGTTCATTCACACGGACCATGCGACCATCAGGTACCTAATGAGTAAACCAATGATTAGTGGTAGGATCATTAGGTGGCTTTTGTTATTGCTGCAGGAATTTAATATTACCATAGTTGATAAGCCTAGGAAGGACAATGTAGTCATGGGCTTCCTATCTAGACTAATTCCAAAAGATAACACATTAGTAGAGGACCAGTTCCCAGATGAACATTTGTTCATCATCAGTGAACAAACGTCATGGTATGTGAACATCACTAATTATCTAGCCATTGGTAGAATGCCCCCTACTCTTTCATACATAGAGAAGCAAGGGGTTATTTAAAAGAGTGCTTCCTTTCAATGGATTGATGGTCTCCTATTCAAAATAGGGCCCGACCAGATTGTTGGGCAAAATATTGGTTAGTTTTTCTATGGTTAAATTAATTGCCTCCATTTAATTGTCAACCCGGGGTAGCTCATAGTCTTGTGAGTAGCCATGCAAAATATATGCTTGCAATTCCTCCTTCGGATATGAGTCCCTTGGATTATGGTTTGGGGGATGTTTTAATGTTCATTGAAGTTTATATCTAAAACCATAATCCTATGCTAAGTCTAAGAAACAAGAATGAAAATATTAAAATTATAAATGTCTACCAAGCTGGAAATTATAGAAAATAGGAAAGTGTTGGAAATAAATTACGCTATTAGAATAATTACAAAAAAAAAGGAAAATATGTAAGAACTTTGTTGCAAGTGGGCCCACGCTCCCAGTAGATTTTTCCCGCGGTAGAATGTTCATCGGATGCTTAGAGAATAGTTTGTACAAGAATAATGTAGGATATTTTATTAACAGTTTGCAACTAGAAAATTACTTAAAAAGTCCAAGGTTCTTCTTCAGGGGTGGCCTGCATATTTATATAGTATGCAGCCAGCCCTGTTACCATTTAGAATGAATCAATGCATGATTCGTTGTTATAGTTGGTTGCTTGAATCAAGAAAAATATCAGAATATCGTAGCGTATTCTATTTTTAGAATACGTTGATATTTGATTTACCCAATTTGAAAAATCAATTCACATAATAGCCACAACATGGGTGACAAATCACCTTTGACATTATCCCATGTTCGGTTATGGTGCTAAAAATCCTTTAAGCTGGTTGTCGATGCATTCACTCTGTTATACTGACCATAGAGTCGTGCTGGAGTTTGACACTAAACAGAAGCAAGCACCGTGGTTGAAGAAGTTGAGAAGCAGGCACCTTTCATTCGCATAATGGGAATCAGGTGCCTTCCACCGTACAATGGGAAGCATGAACCTTCCACCATACAACAAAAATTAGGCACCTTTCATCGTACAATGGGAAGCATGCACTTAACGAAAATCAGGCACCTAACAGTTAGGGTCAAATGGAAGTCAAGCGCTTAAAAGGACTTGGCACCTGACTTCATGCCTTTTATCAATACTCTGCAGATGTTTGTCCTTCATTAGTTTGCAAGTGCTAGGTCTTGTTTTGGCCTTGATGAAAACACGTCAAAATACAATGATTTCCACTAAATCTACACAAATTACACTTAAAGATAAATATTAGAGAACATGCACAATAAACTGTCAATTATATATATCATTTTCATAAAAATAGTTATATCTACAAGAATATATGCTGCACATAATGGGGAAAAAAGTACAAAAAATGAGCAATTATGTGGCTCATCATCCCCCCATGCTTAAGGGGTGGCACATACCTATGCCACTTTGAACTGGTAATTACCAGTTCTTTTCACCTCATCCCAATAGGCCTGATTGGTCTGTGTCATTTTTCTCTTAACGGCCTTGGATTTCTCTTTATCCTAGGGCTTTCACCCCTTTGGTTATGTGGGAGATGTTGTCTCTTATCTCTACTACTTTTGGCATTTGCTACGCCAGAGTGGATCACTTGGGTCTGCCCTCTTTTTTGAGGCTACCTTGCCCTTATCAACATTCATATAAAAACTAGTGAAGCTGGTGGTATCTTTTTGGAACGCAGACTCAACCATTTTCCAGTACTCATGGTGAAGTGGTAACTTCTCACCCTCGGGCACTGATTCCTTATCCTCAAATGGGATTCTGGATTCCTTAGCAACCCTGGATGTGGGTAAATATCTCCTTGTTGGGTCAAGCTCAGGTTCAGCTTTAACCTCTATTTTTGGCATAGGGGGAGTTTTGTTGCTTGAAGCCAGATCCTCTCTCTATACAGGGCCTAGAAATCCCATCTACTTAAAATACTCCTGCATCCTAGAGGGCTTCCCATATTTAGACCCATACAATTGCCAAAACTGCTCAGGTTGAGCAACTGGGATATTCTTCCTAGGTTTTCCAAAAAAAAAATTGGCCTCCTTTTCTGCTTTCTTAAGGGCTTTCTTGTAGGCCTTCTTCTAGATCTTCTTATCTACCTTAATTTATTCCTTGACTCCTCAAATTTCTATTTCTGGGTAGTAAACTGAGTTTTTGCTGCCTCCTATTCCTCATTGGAATCCCTCTCTGATTTTGTGTTAGATTCAAGGCCCATGGCTTTTAATTCTGCAACTCTTGCCCTAGTTTTGGGTCGGTGTTGACATGGCCTTACAAATTTCTATTTTGATCTCAACTTGATACTTTGTACCCAAGGGTATGTTGGTGCAACTAGTGTTTCCTTGTATACAAGGGATGCAGGTTATTGAATGTCCTGGTCCTCTGCAGCTACTTGTTACACATCAGGGACTGTTTCTTTTTCTTTTGTAGCTTCTTGTTGCACATCAGGTACTGCTCCTTCTTCCTCTGTAGCTTCTTGCTACACCTTAGGGATTGCTACTTTTTCTTAATGCTAAGCTGCCCTTGTATTTATTGGAGAGTTCTCTTCCTCTCCCTCTCTATCTATGATTTAAGGATCTTTGACCTCCATTTCCTTTTCTCCATATTCTCCCCCCTTTTTAGGCTGATCTATAGTTTGAGGTTCTTCCACTTCAACCTCATTATCCTGAATTATTTACTCTAAATAAGGGGACGTAGAGCAGGGCTGCTACACTTCCATTGTAGCAACCTCCCTGTTCTGGTTCATTATCAGTATGGGGTAATTTTTTTACCCCATTGGTATATACTGCTAGGTCAACCCTAACCGGCTATTCGGCTACCGCTGGTCCACCCTACAACTGTAATTGCCTATGTAGTTGCCAAATTGTTTGATACAATTAATGCATTTTGAGGGTGACCTTTTTTTTAGACTTTTCAAATAGAGTCCATTCCTATTTGAATTTGGCTTCCCAAGTGGAAACTTGCTCTTTCGTATCCTACAACTGTTGCTGTAGATCTTCTGCCTGGACCTCTGGTGGTACATCTGCCATGGTCACCTCCTATTGAGGAGGTAGCCGACATGAAATGTCCTATAAAATATGGGCCATATACTCCTCCCTATTGAGCTCATCGATGGGTGCCTCCTCGTGTTGAGCAAGGTGCAACAACAGTATTGTCATTGTTGTCAACATAGTCAGATAGATCTGTTGATGCAGTGGACAGGAAGTTCAAAAGCTATTCAGATGTAGAAGATAGGAGTTCAAAGGTTATTCAGAGTATGTACAGTGATTTTCCAAGAAGACCGAAGTGGCCCATATGCAAAAGATCAAAGAAAAAGACAAGTAAGAAAAGTGTCACGATATCGCGACATATACAACAAGCAAGAAAAATTGTCATGATTTCGTGACATGTTGGAAGAGAGAGAAAAAGCAGGAAAAACTGTCATGATTTCGTGACATGTTGGAAGAGAGAAAAAGCAAGAAAAACTGTCACGATTTCGTGACATGTTGGAAGAGAGAGAAAAAGTAGGAAAAACTGTCACGATTTCGTGACATGTTGGAAGAGAAAAAGGCAAGTGGAAAAACTATCATGATTTCGTGACATGTTGGAAGAGAAAGAGAAAGCAGGAAAAAGTGTCACGATTTCGTGACATGTTCGAAGAAAGAGAACAAGTAAGAAAAGTGTCACGATTTCTGACATTCATTTTGAAATAGGAGAGAGAAAGTAAGTTGATAAGTGTCACGATTTCGTGACATGTCGCATTTTCGTGACTAAAATAGGAGAGAGAAAGTATGTTTGAAAAGTGTCACGATTTCGTGACATGTCGTCATTTTGTTGACTAAAATATGGAGAGAAAGTAAGTTTGGAAAAGTGTCACGATTATCGTGACATGTCGCATTTGACTAAAATAGGAGAGAGAAAGTAAGTTTGGAAAAGTGTCACGATTTCGTGACATGTCGCATTTTGACTAAAATAGGAGAGAGAAAGTAAGTTTGAAAAGTGTCACGATATCGCGACATGTCGCATTTTCATGACAAAAGAAAGAGAGGAAGCGTACGAAAGCAGAATGTCATGATTTCATGACAAAAGAGAAAGCAAGACTTCGAAGGCAGAAGTGTCATGATTTTCATGAAAAGAAGAAAAGAAGTGTCACATTTCATGACAAAGAAAGAAGACTAAAGCGAAGTGTCATGATATCATGACAAAAGCAAAGAAGAAGACTACGAAGGAGAAGTGTCATGATATCATGACAAAAGCAAAGACGAAGTATATGGAGGAAAATATCATGATATCATGACAAAAGAAAGACGAAGTATGAGAAAAATGTCACGATATTGACAAAGAAAAATGAGAGGAAAAATGTCATGATATCATGACAAAGAATAGAGAAAGGTACGGAGAGAAAGTGTCGCGATATCGTGACATGTTATATTTTCACGGTAACAGCAACAAAAGAAGCTACAGAGGAAAAAATGTCACGATTTCATGACAGGTCATAAATGTGCAAGTCAAGAAGGAGAACCCACTAAAATGAGAAGGATGACAACCGACTAAAATTAGGGTTTACAATTGTTATGAAAGCCGACTAAGATTAGGATTTATAGCCGACTAAGATTAGGGTTTTCATCATAAAAAATATTGTTATAAAAGGAGGGTTATTTGGAGAATTGAGGATAGGTTGAATGTGTGTGAAATACGGTCATTGTGCAGAGAGCAAGTCATGTCGAATCATGCTAAGTGTAAAATTTGCAAAGAGAGCAGAGTGCACAAAAGGGAGAAGACGATCATGAAGTTTGACTGTAATGAAGCAGAGTGTGCGAAGTGATTGCGTAGAGAGAGCGAGTGCATAGAGAACGCAAAGGTGAAGAAGACCAGTCAGGGTCTTGCAAAAGCAAAGGTATCTTACTATCAAACTTATAGATTCAAATTGAAGTCCAGGTTGTAGCTTGGCATCAGGGGTTGGTGCTCCTTTCTATTGGTGCAGATAAATAAGGGGTTGGTGCTCCTTCTAGTTGGTGCTGGTAAATCAGGGGTTGGTGCTCCTTTCTATTGGTGCAGATAAATCAGGGGTTGGTGCTCCTTTCTATTAGTGCAGATAAATCAGGGGTTGGTGCTCCTTCCAGTGGGTAAATTGATTGTAAAGTTGGTGCTTTGCAAAGGCTGGATTTGGATGGTAGTCCAAGCAGTCAATTTTTGAGGAGTAGCCACATTGGTGAACCTCGTTAAATCTTGTGTTGTGTGATGCTCTTTTGTTATACTTGTTGTATCTAGTAATAAGTTTTAATTGCTACTGTATTAAGAGCTATAAATTCAAGTTTAAAGAGCTACACTGATTCACCCCCCTCTCAGTGTCATTGTAAGACTAACAATTGGTATCAGAGCTAAGTTCCTGTACAAGCTTAACCGGCTAGGGTGATCTTGGAAGTAACACAATGGCAGGTGGTGAAGGCTTCTCATCAAACAAAGCACCATTGTTTGACGGATCTAATTACATGTTCTAGAGAATCAGGATGCAGACATATCTCTGTGCTTTGGGATACGACATCTGGGATTCAGTAGTTAGTGGATACACAATACCCATCACTCCTCCAAAAGAGGTCGATGAAAAGAAACTGTTTGAAAATAACTCAAAAGCAAAGAATGCTATCATGTGCGGATTAGCGAACAGTGAACTAGTAAAGATCATGAGCTGTAAAATGGCAAAAGAAATATGGGACAAACTGAGGAGTATTCATGAAGGAGACGATAAGATCAAGGAGGCCAAGTTACAGACACATCGAGCTTAGTTCGAAGCATTAAAGATGAATGACGATGAAAACATTGAGGCATATATGTTGAGAGTTAATGGAATCATTAATGCGATCAGAGGACTCGACGAGGATATCGAAGACTCTACCATCATGAAAAAGGTATTAAGATCTCTTCCTCAAAGGTTTGACTCTAAAGTCTCAGTGATAGAAGAAGCTAAAAATCTAAATTATTTTAGTATAGATGAGATGTATGGTTCTTTGACTGCATATGAGATGAGGATAGGAAGATCTAAACCCACAGACAGAGAAGCGGCTTTTAAAGCCCTTAAAAATAAAAATGCAAAACAAGAGTTCGAGGAAGAAGAGACATCAGATGAAATGGAAGCAAACTTTGTTAGAAAACTAAAAAGGGGAAAAGGAAAATACGAGAGGAAAGCTACCGTTTAAATGTTTCAACTGTGGAGGCATTGGGCATCTTGCGAATAAATGTCCACTTAATGAGAAGAACAAAAATGATGAAGGATCGCACCAAGAAAGAAGTGATTGGAAGAAGAAAATGAATTTCAGAAAAGGCAACTTCAAGAAGAAAAGTTTCATCTCCAAGAATGCCAGTTCAACAGAAGACAGCTCCGGTGAGGATTCTGAAGAGGAAACAGGTGAAGCTCTTCTCATGGCATTTGAAGAAGTAAAATTAGAAAAGGAAGGAGTGAACTCTGAAGTATGTGGTGAAAACCCTGAGGCTGAAGTAGATCTAGAAGGTGAGTTGATCTCTGCACTTGAAGAGTGGAAAATAGAGAGGAAAAAGAATAAGAAAATTTCAAAAAAGCTTGAGGATGCAAACGAAATCATAACCAGTCTGAAAGTACAGATAGAAGAATACAAGAAAATATCTGAAGATCTCGAAGTACAAATTACCATGAAAATAGATTATTGCTGCAAACTAGAAGAAGAGAATGTTGGTTTACGGACGCAGATAGAAGAGATGAATCACAAAATTAGTTGCTATCACAAACGCGAAGAAAGTTCTATGAAGCTGGATAAGATTATAAATGACCAAAGGCCTGCAGGCATCAAATTTGGTCTGGGTTTCATCGAAGGAGAATCATCAAATGGATCAAAGGCCAGAAATGTAGAATCCATAAAGAATGAAGATAAGAAATAGGTTGATCAAGGAAAAATGTCTCATGCAAAAGAAAGCAATAATGCCAGGCACGAAAGGAGAATTGACAATGATGGATTCACCAATGTCACACATCAAAGAAGAAGAAGACCTATGGCTCCTACGGCAACATGGCAAAGACCATCACCCAGGTTCAATTATCCCTTTTCTGGTTTCTGTTTTAAATGCAATGGCTATGGACATAAAATCTCAGACTGCAAATATAATGTAAGACCAAGGAATTTCACCAGTAGAAATGCTTTTTCTCCTCTGATGAATTATACAGTAGAATGTTATAACTATCATAATTTTGGGCACATTGCAAGAAACTGTAGAAGTACATTTGCATCAAATCAGTTTTAGGGAAGAAAATTTCAACCAAATAGGATGAGACAAAATAGAAAACTTCTCGAAAAACATGCACAAGCTAGTGATAAGGGAAAGGCAAAACAAGAGCCCAAAACTACTATCAAAATGGAGTGGAAAGAAAAAGAGCGACTTAAGGAAGAAAAGGAATCCTTAATCGTACAAACAACATTTAAAGCATAGAATAAATATGTACCATGGATACTTGATAGTGGATGCTCCAGTCATATGACAGGTGACAAACAAAAATTTGAGAAGTTACAGAAATATGAAGGTGGTTCAGTAAAGTTTGGAAATAATGATGGAGCTAAGATAGTTGGCAAAGGTTCAGTTAAAATTAGTGACGGAAAAATTAAGTCAGAAGAAGTCTTGTTTGTGGATGGTTTGAAACATAACTTGTTGAGCGTAAGTCAGATTTGTGATAAAGGTCATGAAGTAGTTTTTAAGAAGCAGGGTTGTGAAGTCAGAAAAACAAACAGTGGAAAATTGATAGCAACTGGATCAAGGACATCTGGAAACCTGTACATGCTCTCAGAGACTTCAGAAGGAGCTTGTTTTATTGGACAGGAAGAAGAAAATTGGTTGTGGCACAAGAGACTCGGTCATATCAGTTTTGATAATCTAGTAAAAATCAACTCAAAAAGGGCAGTGAGAGATATTCCCACCATCGACAAACCTGCAAACAACATTTGTGCTTCATGCCAAAAGGGGAAGCAAACTAGAGTCACATTCAAAACAAAAGAGTACTACACAAGCAAACCTTTGGAACTAATACACACTGATTTATGTGGACCCATGAGAACACAAAGCATAAATGGTGACAAATATTTTATGTTGTGCATTGATGACTATTCCAGAATGACATGGATATTTTTCTTGAAGCATAAATCAGAAGCTTTTGAAAAGTTCAAGATTTTCAAAAACCAAGTTGAGAATGAAACAGGAAAGAGGATCAAATGTTTAAGATCAGATAGAGGAGGAGAATTCATTTCAGAGGAGTTTACAGAGTACTATGAAAAATACGGTATTAGGAGACAATTTTCAGCAGCCAAGACACCTCAGCAGAATGGAGTGGTAGAAAGAAAGAACAGGACAGTGCAGGAAATGGCACGGACTATGTTGGCTGAAAGCAGAGTAGCAGACAGATTTTGGAAAGAAGCAGTCCATACTGCGGTGTATATCCAAAATAGGTACATGCTGAGAACACATGAAAGCAAAACTCCTTATGAGTTGTGGTTCGGTAAAAGGGCAACAACAAAATATCTCAAAGTTTTTGGCAGCAAGTGCTACATCAAAAGAACTGAAGATAATCTTGGTAAGTTTGAAGATAGAGCGGATGAAGGTATTTTTGTTGGTTATTCGTCAAAAAGCAAAGCTTACAAATGCTACAACAAGAGGCTAAAGAAAATTGTGGACAGTGCCGATGTTAAATTTGATGAAGGTAGAGAACGAGTAATTAGCTATGAAAAGAACTACCCAATTTATGAAGAGGTTATTGAAGGAGATGAGGAAAATGAAATGGAAAAGATACAAAAAATTGACTCAGATGATTTAAGTTGTGATTCAGAAGTGGAAGAAAATAAGAAATTCAAAATAGGCAGCTGGCAGAAAAATCATCCTAGAGAGCAAATAATTGGAGACCCCAAAGTTGGTGTTCAGACAAGAAGAAGAGTAGTAAGTTACTACTCTCTATTATCCAGCATTGAGCCCAAAAATGTTGTTGACGCAAGCAAAGATGAAAGTTGGATGAAGGCAATAAATGAAGAATTAGATCAGATCGAGAAAAATGAAACTTGGGAGTTAGTACCTAGACCTGCAAATAAAAATATAATCGGGACTAAATGGATTTTTCGAAACAAATTGAATGAAGACGGACAGGTAGTTAGAAATAAAGCAAGATTGGTATGTAAGGGTTATGCACAAGTTGAAGGCATTGACTTTGAGGAAACTTTTGCACCAGTAGCTAGACTAGAGGCAATTAGAATGTTTTTGGCTTTAGCAGTCTACAAGAATTTCAAAGTTTATCAAATGGATGTGAAATCAGCGTTTTTGAATGGGAAACTTGAAGAAGAGGTTTATATTGAGCAACCAGATGGTTTCCAACTTGGTGATGATCCCAACTTGGTTTGCAAGTTGAAGAAAGCATTATATGGCTTAAAGCAGGCACCCCGAGCATGGTATGCAAGGCTAGACAACTATCTCACTCAACAAGGGTTTAAGAAAGGTATGGTGGATAGTAATTTGTATGTCAAAATAGAAAATGGGCATCTTATTGTTCTTGTTGTATACGTAGATGATATCATATTTGGCAGCAGCAAAGATGAGTCATGTAAAGATTTAGCAAATAAGATGCAGAAAGAATTTGAAATGTCAATGATTGGTGAACTTTCGTATTTCCTCGGGTTGCAAGTTAATCAAAATAAGAAGGGCATATTTATTTCTCAAGTTAAATATGTGAAAGAGATGTTAAAAAGTTCACAATGGAGGATTGTAAGCCAGTTAGCACTCCCATGATGACAGGTTGCAAGTTGAGCAAGGATGACAAATCTCCACCTATTGATCAAACCATGTACAGATCTATGATTGGGAGCTTACTGTACTTGACAGCTACCAGACCAGATATTTTGTAGGCAGTATGCATGGTAGCATGATTTCAGGCTAATCCCAAGGAGACTCATGTGACAGCAGTGAAGAGGATTCTTCGGTACCTCAAGGGTACTATGGAGTATGGGTTATGGTATCCGAAAGGTAAAGACTTCACCCTTATTTCGTATTCAGATGCAGATTGGGTAGGATGTGTCGATGACAGAAAGAGTACCAGTGGAGGTGCATTCTATCTTGGAGATAGATTGGTCACGTGGCATAGTAAGAAACAAGAGTCAGTTTCTTTATCGATAGCAGAGGCAGAATATATTGTAGTGAAAACATGTTGTACGTAGGTATTGTGGATGAAACAAACCCTGAAAGATCTTGGTATTAGCTTCAGTGAGCCAATATCAGTTAAGTGTGATAACACCAGTGCCATTAACATCTCCAAGAATTCGGTTATGCATTCATGCACAAAACACATTGCTATCAGGTATCACTTTTTGAAGGAGAAAGTTGCGGAAGGTGAGGTTAAGTTGGATTTTGTTCCAACTACAGAGCAAGTAGTAGATATCTTCACAAAACCATTGCCCAAGGAAGTTTTTGAGTACCTTCACAATAAATTGGGAGTGGTCACACTTCCCAAGAATTGACTAGCTACGGGGATCACATTCTCAGGGGGAGCATTTAAGTATTTGATTATCTTTTTGCTCATGTTCATGATTTTTGCTAAGTGTAATAAATTTTGCCTGAGAATGTTGTGCATGGACTCGGGGGAGTCTGCAGTAGCCCTTTGGTATTATTGTCAAAGGGGGAGAAGAGTTACAGGAAATTGCACATGTGTTGCCAACAATTCCAAAGGGGGAGATTGTTGAGCAAGGTGCAACAACGAGTATTGTCATTGTTGTCAACACAATCAGATAGATCTATTGATGCGGTGGACAGGAAGTTCAAAAACTATTCAGATGCAGAAGATAGGAGTTCAAAGGTTATTCAGAGTATGTACAGTGATTTTCCAAGAAGACCGAAGTGGCCCATATGCAAAAGATCAAAGAAAAAGACAAGTAAGAAAAGTGTCGCGATATCGTGACATATACAACAGGCAAGAAAAACTATCATGATTTCGTGACATGTTGGAAGAGAGAAAAAGCAGGAAAAACTATCACGATTTCGTGACATGTTGGAAGAGAGAGAAAAAGCAAGAAAAACTATCGTGATTTCGTGACATGTTGGAAGAGAGAGAAAAAGCAGGAAAAACTATCACGATTTCGTGACATGTTGGAAGAGAAAAAGGCAAGTGGAAAAACTATCACGATTTCACGACATGTTGGAAGAGAAAGAGAAAGAGGAAAAAGTGTCATGATTTCGTGACATGTTGGAAGAAAGAGAACAAGTAAGAAAAGTGTCATGATTTCGTGACATGTGGTTTTAAGAGAGAGAAAGTAAGTGAAAAGTGTCACGATTTCGATGACATGTTAGTAAAAAAAGAGAGAAAGTAAGTGTGGAAAAGTGTCATGATTTCGTGACATGTCGCATTTTCGACTAAAATAGGAGAGAGAAAGTAAGTTGGAAAAGTGTCACGATATCGTGACATGTCGCATTTTCACGACTAAAATAGGAGAGAGAAAGTAAGTTGGAAAAGTGTCATGATTTCGTGACATGTCGCATTTTCACGACTAAAATAGGAGAGAGAAAGTAAGTTTGAAAAGTGTCGTGATATCGTGACATGTCGCATTTTCATGACAAAAGAAAGAGAGGAAGCGTACGAAGAAGTGTCATGATTTCATGACAAAAGAAAGCAAGATAAGAAGTGTTCATGAAAAAAAAAAAGAAAAAAAAGTGTCACGATTTCAGACAAAAGAAGAAGAAGACTTAAGGTAGAAGTGTCACGATTGACAAAGCAAAGAAGTAACTGAAAAGTGTCGTGATTTCATGACAAAAGCAAGAAGAAGACTTAGAGAAGTGTCGACGATTTACAAAAGCAAAGTCAAAGTCTATAGAAGCATAAGTGTCACGATATCATGACAAAAGCAAAGACGAAGTACACGGAGGCAAAAATGTCATAATATCACGACATTAAAGAAAAGTGAAGTTAGAAAAAATGTCACGATATCATGACAAAAGAATAGAGAAAGTGTACGGAGATAAAAGTGTCATGATATCGTGACATTTATTTTCGTGGCAACAGCAACAAAAGAAGCTACAGAGGTAGAAATGTCACGATTTCATGACAGGTCATAAATGCGCAAGTCAAGAAGGAGAACTCGACTAAAATGAGAAGGATGACAACCGACTAAAATTAGGGTTTACAGTTGTTATGAAAGCCGACTAAGATTAGGATTTACAATCGACTAAGATTAGGATTTTCATCATAAAAAATATTGTTATAAAAGGAGGGTTGTTTGGAGAATTGAGGATGTGAATGTGTGTGAAATATGATCATTGTGCGCAGAGAGCAAGTCATGTCAAATCGTGCTAAGTGCAAAATTCACAAAGAGAGCAGAGTGCACAAAAGGGAGAAGATGATCATGAAGTTCAACTGTAACGAAGCAAGTGTGCGAAGTGATTGCGAGAGAGAGCGAGTGCAAGAGAATGCAAAGGTGAAGAAGACCAGTCAGGGTCTTGCAAAAGCAAAGGTATCTTACTGTCAAACTTATAGATTCAAATTGAAGTCCAGGTTGTAGCTTGGCATCAGGGGTTGGTGCTCCTTTCTATTGGTGCAGATAAATAAGGGGTTGGTGCTCCTTCCAATTGGTGCTGGTAAATCAGGGGTTGGTGCTCCTTTCTATTGGTGCAGATAAATCAGGGGTTGGTGCTCCTTTCTATTAGTATAGATAAATCAGGGGTTGGTGCTCCTTCCAGTTGGTTCTGGTAAATTGATTATAAAGTTGGTGCTTTGCAAAGGCTAGATTTGGATGGTAGTCCAAGTAGTCAATTTTTGAGGAGTAGCCACATTGGTGAACCTCATTAAATCTTGTGTTGTGTGATGCTCTTTTGTTATACTTGTTGTATCTAGTAATAAGTTTTAATTGTTGCGGTATTAAGAGCTGTAAATTCAAGTTTAAAGAGCTACACTGATTCACCCCCCCTCTCAGTGTCATTGTAAGACTAACACCTCATCGGATGAGCTTGAAACCACCTTCGACGCCCTCATTCTTCTACTTCATGTCCTAGTGGAGATAGGCATGGAATCTTGCACTGCCTCCTCCTCAAATTGGGATGTAGAAGGTGACGGAGCCTACCCTATTTCCTCCCCAAATTGGGGAAAATTAGGGGACGAGGCATGTCCTACTTCCTATGTATTTCCTATAGGCTGGGATGTAGGCACCATCATTTCTTGTTCTATCACCTCCTGGGCTGACTGTTCATTCTAAATGGGCACCTCCTCCTCTACTTGTGCCCCTGCTACTACACTAGTGCCCACAACTTCCTCAATTGTCACATTTCCATGTGACTCTACATATCTCACCAAGGCAAAAATCAGGCCATGGTGAGCCAGGGTAGAAATGGTGCCTGCCTGGTATCACTTGGCCTCATATTTCAAGGTGCATGTAAGGTAGTGGGGGATGTTGATTTTATCCCCATGCAGAATATGATTGAGGAAATAGAAATGGTTGGCATTCAGGTGGGAGTACCTACCAGAGCATGTAAAGAAATGGGTGATCTACTCAAAAATGACCCTCTAGAGCTTGAGAATGTGCTGCTTTGGCACTCCAACGTGTGTCAGGTGCTCTATTGGTGCTCCAAAATATCTATGCATAGAGGGTAAGGTTATCCTCCTTGTACGTGCACTCCCCTGTAAGAGGGAGGCCCGTAACTCTGGCGATGTAGTCCTCCGTGACTAGGATCTCCAACCCCCGCATGCGCATGACCCCCTCACTCATTGATGCCACAAATTCATTCGCTACTACCGCATCCTGGCCCTGATTGACTAGTCGATAGTAGTCCATCCATTCTATAGCATCCAACTATGTTTGGACATCTACAGAAATTCCTCGAGCAATCAATCGGCTCACTCTTCTTCAGGTCATGGTTTCTCGACTTTCCCCCCATGCTTTGCCTTTGATTCACAATTCACTCAATAATTTTACTATCTCCCTTTTGAATTACCATTGTGCCTCACTGTTCTGCATTTTTCTTACTGAAGTTGGTTGCATAGTAGCTGGTAAACAACTTTTTAAAATAGTTGTGTTTATGCACGTAGGTAGTTAATTACCATAATCAACAGTGATTATGGTTATCCATAGTAAATTTCTTTCGAGCATGTGCCTGATTGTGCGGAGGTGATAACCATAAACTATCGACCAATCAGAGGTATGCCACGCAACATTATGCCAAGTGGATTTATTCAAGTGGTTAAGGTAATAATGGGAGGTTGTGCCGACACATTTCCATAGATACACATGTTCATGAAAATAATATAGACAAGAAACAAAAAATTTAAACATGCACCTAAATTTGTTCCATGGGTGCATATGTGTAAATGCTCATGGTGCATCGCTATTGGCTGGCATTTGATGATGGGGTAAACCACAATAGACAATGATGGCCATGGTTCCCATGCAATGAATTCCCTTGGATGTGATTGGTTCTTGGTAGTTGCACTATGGGTTATTCAAGAAATCCTACAAAAATTAAAAACAACAATTAGAAAAACATAGCACCTTGGGATGACAAACATCCCCTCCTTGGAAATTGGTAGACGTCAACTTTTAATTTCGTCCATGGTGGAGTTGAATTTGCACATGTAGGGGGAGTTGACGTGGCTCGGGCCACATCCCAAGGTTGACGTGTTATTCTATCAAGGCAAAAAATGGTCGCAATAAACGGAAATCAGGCACCTTTTTCATATGGAAATTAGGCGCCTTCTTTTCGAGTTACGATGTGCAAGTACCTTGTACTAAAAATAGGCACCATAGGAATCGGGTGCTTTGCTTACATGGGAAGTAGGTGCCTTAGCAATCAGGAGCTTATGTCTATCATGGGAAGCAGGCACCTTTTTCTGACTTTCGGGTGTCGTACGTATAAAACAAACTTTATACAAACTTTTTTTTTACATGTATGCTAAGAAGATATGGTGTCAGTTTCCTAAAAACTGGAAGTCGATCGTTCTCCTAAAAAATCAGGAGTCAAGCGTTGCACTATCAGCAAACAGGATGTAGGTACCATCTTCGTAACATACTGGGAGTCAGGTGCCATGAAGCGTACAATGGGAAGCAGGCACCTTTCACCGTACAATAGAAAGTAGGCACCTTCCTCCCAGCATGTGCCTTTCATCGTACAATGGGAAGTAGGCACCTTTCACCGTACAATGGGGAAGCAAACGCCTTTTTGGATAACTAGAAGTAGGCATTTTCCCATCAAATACAAACACATGGTGCTTTTATTTTATTCAACAGGTGCTGACTTGTCCTTGTATATGCGCTGTCAGGTTGATCAGGCCTTTTCAATGCTTCTGATTGAAAAATAGGTACAAGATTAGCATCTACCCCTGAACCGGTAGTTGAGTGTTTTATTGTCCAAAAAGACCAATCTAAACACTCTTGTGCAGGTTCAAGTTTAGTATTCCCCTTTCTGAATGGGGACTAACTACTCCTACTACAAGCAAATTCTCCTAAAAATCTTGGAAGGTGCAGGTTCATGGATCCTGTGCTTGTTAGGCCTAGGTCTCCCAAGCTGCCTAACAGTTGCACAAAGGGCATTGTTCCTACAAAACACACAACAAAAAATTTAAAAGAATAATTATCTTTGGGACTATGTGGACTAGGTCCACATCTCACTAACTCAAGATAAAGTCAGAATCAACTGGGGTCTCCCCCATGCCTAATCTAGACTCAATCATATATGCTTCAGACACATAGTATGGATGCAGGTGGTGACCATTGACTGTCAATGTAATGTTGTTGCCATCTATTGTTCTAACTCTTACAACCCCATTATTGATGATTTCAATTACTTCATATGGCCCCATCCAACATTGCATGAGCTTGCCCTTCCTTTCTTGGAACCAGGAATCATAGAGTAATGCCCATTCTCCCACTTTAAGCTGCTTTGGCCTAGTGTGGTGGTCATGCCACTTGGCCCTTTATTTCTGAATAATCTATGTTTTCTGTAGAGCCTCAAGGCGGTATTCATCCAGCTGATTAAGCTGCTGAATTCTATATTTTTGTGCATCATCCAGATTAATATTCAATTCTATAATAGTCCTAAGTGTTTTAACTTCAAACTCTATGGGCATCATGGTTGTTTTCCCATAGACTAGCTGAAATGGTGTGAAACCAGTAGTAGTCTTCTAGGTGGTCCTGTAGGCCCATACTGCTTCTGGTAATCTAGTAGCCTAGTCCTTCCTGTGTTGTTGTACTATCTTTGTCAAGATATTCTCCAATTCTCTATTGGTCACCTCAACTTGCCCATTTTCCTGTGGATGGTAGGGAGTGGTTTTGTTATGCCTAATTTTATATTGTTGCATGAGTTCTTGGATCATCCTTGAAGTAAATTGAGGCCCTTGATCTATTGTGATATCCCTTGGGACCCCAAATCTTGTAAAAATTATTGAATACAAGAAGTCTACTACAGTTTTCTCCTTTGAATCATGCAAGGCCTGTACTTCAACCCATTTTGTCACATAGTCAGTACAAACTAGGATATACCTCTTACCTCCTGACTATGGATTAATAGGTCCTACGAAGTCCATCCCCCATTTATCAAATGGTTCAATGTGAACATGTGGTTGGAGTGGCATTTCATCTCTGAGAGTAGGTCTGCCCATCCTCTGACATTGATCACACTGGCTCACATGCTTGGCTGCATCCTTGAATAGTGAAGGCCAGTAATAACCAGCCTGCAACACTTTATATGCAGTCCTTTTTCCTAAAAAATGGCCACCACAAGGTTCATCATGACAAGCCTTTAGTATTTCAATTATTTCTTCCCCAGAAACACATCTCCTCATGATTTGATCAGGTCCTATTTTAAATAGGCACCCATCAATCCATGAGAAATCTACACTTTTCTCAATTAAAGTCTATTTTTCATGAGGTAAAAGTGCAGGGGATACTCTACCAGTGGCTAAATAATTAGCCATGTCTACGTACCAAGGTATCTGATCATTTAGAGAAAATAAATGCTCATCTAGAAATTGGTCTTCTATAGCTGCATAGTCTGGAGGTGTCAATCTGGACAAGAAATCAGCTACCACATTGTCTTTTCCTAGCTTGTCTACTATTGTCACATCAAATTCCTGCAAAAGCAACAGCCATATGATAATTCTACCACTAATCCTAGGTTTTTTTGTCAAGTATCTGATTGTTGAGTGGTCAGTGTGCACAAATACCTGATAACCTGTAATATAATGACAAAATTTGTTAAGAGCATGTATTACTGCAAGAAACTCCTTCTCTATGATAGTATAATTCAATTCAGCACCTATAAGGTTTTTGCTAACATAATAGATGGCATAAAAATCATCACCATATTTCTGTCCCAATACTGAGCCTATTGCATTTTTGGATGCATCAACATATATGTGAAAAGGTATGGTCCAATTTGGACCTCTCAGCACTAGGGCAGTAATCAATTTTTCCTTCAAGGTGTTGAATGCTTGTTCACATTCTTCAGTCTAGACAAACTCTGCATATTTTGTTAACAATGTGGTAAGAGGTTTAGCAGTTTTTCTAAAGTCTGATATAAACCTCCTATAATAACCAGATGATCCTAGGAAACTATGAATGTCCTTTTGTGTTTTGGGAGTAGGCAGAGTTTGGATGACTTCAATTTTCTTTCTGTCTACTTTGATCCCATCTGCAGAAAGGTGATGTCCTAAAACTATCCCTTCCTGCATCAACATATAGCATTTCTCATTGCTTAAGGATAGGTTAGTTTCCTCACAATGTTTAAGTGTCTTTTCTATATTTTCTATGGCAATTTCAAAAGTCTCACCATATACAGTGAAATCATCCATGTACACTTCCATAGTCTCTCCAATCATATCTAAAAAAATACTAAGAACTACCCTCTAAAAGGTGGTAGGTGGTGGTTGTCTTACTGGTCTGACCTGGTCTTCCAGATATATTCTATGTGTACAGGTCTTAGGAGCTATTCCTCTCATGTCAGAATACTCCCAAGCAAAGGCATCTTGATGTTTTTCCAATGTTTGTTTCAGTTTGGTTTGTTGTTCTATTGTCAACTTGTTATCTATATTCAACATCCTACCAGGTGCAACTTCTATTTGTTGAATATGGTGGTCTTTTACTCCTACTAATGGCAACTCAGGAGGAGGACAGGAAGGTTCTCCCTAAAAAAAGTGGGAGATCATCCTATCCTCATCATTTTCATCTTCCAACTCTTCAAGTGTCATCACTGGTTGGAGCATTGATAGACCATCAACATTTTGATTTTCATTTTCTGGTTCTCCCAACAAATTTGTAGACTGTGTAGGTGGATGTATGATCAGTTTCTTTATATTTTGACCATCTGAAATGGTCATTTTCCCATATCTATAGCTTATGTAGGCATCAACTATTGCCAGCCAAGGTCTACCTAAGATTAATGGGTATCCACCTAGTCCAGACTTAGATTGCAATACTAAAAAATCTGTTGGATACTCCCATGCATCTACTGTAATAGTAATATCTTCCAGTATTCCTTCAGGAAGTACTATAGACCTATCTACCAACTACAGCATAGTTTTGGTGGGCTTCAGGTTGGTCAATTTTAGTTTTTGCATGGTTTCCTAGGGCATGACATTGATGGCAGCCCCCAAATCTACTAGTGTGTTGGGTAAAATACAACCCTCTATTTTTACAGTTAGCACTGGGCTCCTTGGATCTGAATACTTTTGGATGTAGGTATTTCCTAGCATAAGGTCAGCTAACTGACCTACCAAACTGATTGATTTAGCTAGTTTCCTCCCTGGTTTCTTGAGGCACAACTCTCTTATGGCCTTCCCATAAATAGGTATGTCTCTTATGGCCTGAAAGAGAGGAATTGTGATTGTTAAGTTCTTTAAACTGGAGAGGATATCAAACTCTATTTGTATTGGTTTCTTGGGTTCCTGCAACCTTTGTGGAAAAGGTGGAACCTCCTCTTTGTTATGTACAGGAGTTGATTCTTCTTCTACCTCTTCTATAAGGGGTGATTCCCCTTTCTCTATTTCTACCAGTTCCTCTTCTTCTACAAGAGGAGTGACTTCTACACCTAATTGCTTTCCTGACCTTAACTGGATAGGATCACAATCTACCTTGATATTATACATAGGGTACATCTCATTTTCCATATGATAGGTTGGTTGCTTATTGTTTGGGTTTGTTGTTGGTTGTGCTGGTAACTGAGGAGTCCTTGGAGTAGGTAAAGTTGGTAGACTTGGTTGTAGTGGAGCTAGAGTAGTATGTTGTGGATACTGATTCCAAGCATTCTGATTTCTCCACTACTACCCAGGTTGTTGATATTGGTTCCAAGGATAAGGGTTGTAAGGATTTGCTCCTTGGGGAAATAGATTCCAAGGTTGTTGGCCATACCAACCCATGTTGGGTGGCTAGTTTTGACCTTGATTCTGATAATTACTGCCCCCATAGGATGACATTCCTGATTGCATATTGTTACCCATAGGAGACTATTTCCAGTTCCTCCTATTACCCATGAAGTATGCCTCGACCACTTCAGGTTCCTCTTTTGATTTCATTAATTGTGGACACAACTTCATTTTATGATCCTTCTTACAAACAACACATACATGAACTTTGTTTTTTGGGCACTCATTTTTGGGGTGTTTGCCTCTGCATTTAGGATAGAAGTAGGCCAATGTTGCCTCATTATCCTACTTCTTTCTTTGAAGTAGAAGAGTATCCATTTGAAGAGCCAGAGATGATAACATCTCACTCTTAAGGTCTTCTAACATGTTGCCTATTTCTATTTTAGTGATAGTGGTTGACTGCTTAACATTTCTAGAGGTTAATTTACCCTTTCTTCTTGAGAAATTTTGACACAATTGCCGAATATCATCCATTTGGTGTTGGTAAATGTCTCCCCCAGAGATCATGTTCAAAGCTTCCAAGGATTCATTTGTCAATCCTTTCAAAAAAATACTTCTTAGGGACCTATCTCCTAGTTTTGAATGGGGTGATCTTTGCAGATTGAAGCTAAACCTATCCCAGTATTCTTCCACGAACTCCCCTTCCTTCTGGGTCATATCTAGGACTTCCTCTCTTGCATCTCTTGCTCTACCAAAATCCTGATACTGATCTAGGAAAAGTTTCTTCAACTATTCCCAGGTAGTTATCTGTTTATCCCCCAGGCTGATGAACCAGTGTAAAGCTGAATCATCTAAGGTAGAAGGGAATAATTTTAGTTTCTGAGGATCTATGGTGTAATCCATAGATCTACATAAAACATCAAATTTAAATAGAAACAGGTCTGGATCTTCTATTGGTAGTCCTCTAAAAGTTGGAAGGTGGGTAGGAGAGATGTGTTTCATCTTGTGATCTCCTCCTACCTCATCTATTGGAAAACTAAAACTAGTAGATGTTTCCTCTGGATTTTCTGCCATTCTGCCTACTACTGGTGTTTCTACCCCTGCTTCATTCAAAGCAGTTGTCAATGCTTCTATTTCATTTCTTTTATCCTTCAAAAGGAGGGATAAGTCAGCGTTTGAGATAGTTCCATCTAACACTGCTTGCCAACATTCAACATTCAGTAGATCCTCCTCATATTGAACTCTACTTATCTCTGATCCTGCTCTGGGATTCTACTAAATTGTTTTAGAGGGATCCTATGCAAATAGTGGGTGTTTTCACCAATGCACAGGTGGGGATTGAGATGGTGAGAGTTCAGTCTCAAGTTGAGGTTCTACTGAAGTGGAAGGATTTTGAGAAACAACTTCTTTGTTTTTGACAAAATGACCGTCTGGTCCCCTATTCTTAGGTGGACTCATACAAAGTTTCAGATGAAGGTTTCTGAAGAAAACACTCTAAACTACTATAACTAAGATTTCTTTAGAATAAAAATTACAATGGCTACTCCCCAGAAATGGTGCCAAAATGTTGGGCAAAACATTGGTTAGTTTTTCTATGGTTCAATTAATTGCCTCCATTTAATTGTCAACCCGGGGTAGCTCGTAGTCTTGTGAGCAGTCGTGCAAAATCTATGCTTGCAATTCCTCCTTCGGAGATGAGTCCCTTGGATTATGGTTTGGGGGGTGTTTTAATGTTCATTGAAGTTTATATCTAAACCCATAATCCTATGCTAAGTCTAAGAAACAAGACTGAAAACATTAAAATTATAAATGTCTACCTTGCTGGAAATTACAGAAAATAGGGAAGTGCTGGAAATAAATTAAGCTATTAAAATAATTACAGAAAAATAGGGAAATAGGGAAGAACTCTATTGCAAGTGGGCCCACGCTCCCAGTAGGTTCTACCCATGGTAGAATGTTCACCGGACGCTTAGAGAATAGTTTTTACAAGAACAATGCAGGATATTTTATTAATAGTTTGCAACTGGAAAATTACATAAAAAGTCTGGGGTTCTTCTTTAGGGGTGGCCTGCATATTTATATAGTATGCAGCCAGCCCTATTACCATTCAGAATGAATCAATGCATGATCCATTGTTACAATTGGTTGCTTGAATCGGGCAAAATATCAGAATATCCCAGCGTATTCTATTTCTAGAATACGTTGATATTTGATTTACCTGATTTGCAAAATAAATTCATGTAATAGCTGCAACATAGGTGATGAATCACCTTTGACATTATCCCATGTTCGGTTATGGTGCTAAAAATCCTTTCAAGCTGGTTTTCGACGTGTTCACTCTATTCTACCGACCACAGAGTCGTGCTGGAGTTTGACGCTAATGGGAAGCAGGCACCATGGTTGAAGAAGTCGGGAAGCAGGCACCTTTCATTCGCATAATGGGAAGTAGGCGCCTTCCGCCGTACAATGGGAAGTAGGTGCCTTCCATCATACAACGGGAAGTAGGCACCTTTCATCGTACAATGGGAAGCAAGCGCTTAACGAAAATCAGGCGCCTAATAGTTAGGTGCCGAATGGAAGTCAGGCACTTAAAAGGACTTGGCACCTGACTTCATGCCTTTTATCGATACTCTATAGATGTTTGCCCTTCATTAATTTGCAAGTGCCAGGTCGGGTTGGACCTTGACGAAAACATGCCAAAATACAATGATTTCCACTAAATCTACACACATTACACTTAAAGACAAATATTAGAGAACATGCACAATAAACTATCAATTATATATATCATTTTCATAAAAATAGTTATATCTACAAGAATATATGCCACACATAATGGGGAAAAAAGTACAAAAAATGAGCAATTATGTGGCTCATCACGAGATCGTAAGGAGGTGTATAACAGAGCATGATTTTTTAGAGATACTCAAATCCTGTCACAATGAGCCATGTGGAGGGAACTTCTCAGGGAGAAGGACTATGTATAAGGTGTTAGATACCGATTATTTTTGACCCACTCTATTAAAATATGCAACCACATATACCATAAGGTGTGACGAATTCCAGAGAATGGGCAGGCTAACCCACAAGGATGAAATACCCCTTTAACCTCATGTACATATTGAGCCCTTCGATAAGTGGGGCATGGATTTCATGGGACCCATCAATCCACCTTCAACCAGGAGGAGATATATTCTATTTTGCATAGACTACATTACTAAATGGGTTGAAGTCTAGGCACTGAGAGACTCCAAGGAGGGGATGGTAGCCGAATTCCTATTCACCCATATTTTTATGAGGTTTGAGGTGCCCAAGGAAATAAAAATAGACCAAGGACCCCAATTTACCTCCAAGCTAATTGAGGAGCTGATGGAGCAATAGAGGGTTCGACACAACAGAACTACCCCCTACCATCTACAGGCGAATGGGCAGGTGGAAGTAACCAATAAGAAAATAGATAATATCTTGACAAAAATCATACAACAACACAAGAAGGATTGGGATGCAAGATTACCAGAGGCAGTATGGGCATATAACACAACGTGTAAATCGACTACAGAATTTACACCCTTCTAACTGGAATATGGAAAAGATGTAATGATGTCCATCGAGTTCGATGTTAAAACACTCAAAATGGTGGTAGAGCTGGACCTAAGCTTGGAAGAAGCACAAAAGGAACGAATTCGATAGCTGAACCAGCAGGACAAATTTTGAATGGATTCTCTATAGAGAACATAAATCATGTAGAGGTAAAGGAAGAAATAGCACAATCGCCACATTAAAACAAAAAAATCAAAATAAGGAGATTGGGTACTATTGTAAGACTCTAGGTTCCAAGAGTGGAAGAGAAAACTGATGTAAATATGGATGGGACCGTATGAGGTGGTGGAAAATAATTAGAAATGGTGTTGTGCAAGTCAAAACAATTGACGACAACAACACCATTCTAACAACCAATGACCACTGGTTGCGTTCGTACCACACATCCGAAAGCTTATTGGTGGAGTCCAAAATAGGCAGGGGGGAGACCTACCCAAGTAAATTTTTCCAAAGTTCTCAACAACATGGTGTACACAAAGGTGTCCACAAAAAACAAGTTAGTGTAGTTTCCTATTTTTTAGCTTACGATGTGTTTTACAGGAACAACACCCGCATGCAAGCTGCAGGCATCGTGAGAGTCAGGGCCTAACAGGCACGAATAGCGTTTAACTACATTTTTCTTTTTTTTCTATTTTATTTTTACAAGTAAGTGGCCTAATTGCTTGAACAATATGCATCTTGGGGAACAAGGCCTAGACTGGCTCAACATCCATGAACCTGCACGATAGGAAGATAGTGTTGATCCAGGCATGGAGTGGGCACTGATTCCCTACAAAGGAAAAATTATGCATCCTTGTGCTTGGATGAAGTGGACACTGATGTAGTATGAGGAGAATTTTAAGAGGCTTGATCAACCTCACAAAAATAGACACGTTAGCCATTGTTGACTTTTCAACAATGAAGGAATGAATGACTCTGGAAGGGAGGTGCCTTACTTTGGTGCCTTACTCTAGAAGGGAGGCGCCTACACCTTACTATTGCACATTACTTTGAAAGGGAGGTGCCTTACTCTGGTGCCTTACTTTGGAAGGAAGGTGCCTTACTCCAGTGTCTTACTCTACCAAGGATGTACCAATCCGAAGGTTTTGTGCATTACTTTGGTGCCTTACATCGAAATGGAGGCGCCTTACTTTAGTGGTGCCTTGCTTCGCCAAGGAGGCACCACTCCTAAGGTTTTACATTCAATATATATATATATATATATTTGAGGGGGAGGCACCTTACTCTAGCACCTTAATCTAGAAGGGAGGTGCATTACTCTGGAACATTACTCCAGAAGGGAGGCACCTTACTCTAGTGCCTTACTCCAGAAGGGAGGCACCTTACTTCAACGGTGTCTTACTCTGCCAAGGAGGTGCCACTCTAGAGGTTTTTATTTCAAAAAGAAAATGATGGTCAAGTGGTGCCTTACTAAGGTAGGCACCTTACTTGGGTAGGCACCTTACTGAGGTAGGCACCTTACTGAGGTAGGTGCCTTACTAAGGTAGGCACCTTACTGAGGTGGGTACCTTACTTGGGTAAGCGCCTTACTGGGTAGGCGCTTTACTCAAGTAGGCCCCTTAATGAGGTAGGCGCCTTACCAAGATAGGCACCTTACTCTGGCACCTTAATCAAGTGCCTTACTCTAGAACCTTAATAAGGCACCTTACTCAAGTAGGTTCCTTGATCGACTCAAAAGCACATTCACAACTTGGTAGTACGTGGAGCAGCCAAAACCAACACCATCATCTCACATGATGGAAATCCGAAAGCACCCAAAAATATTTTGAAATAATTGCGCAGGATCTCTGCACGTCCCAAGGCCAACCATCAAGGAGATATGCGTCCTAACCTAAACCAATAGGATACACCGCTTTGTCAGCGTAAGACCTTGAGCAAACCAAAAATGCAGTACCCAAGGCGACATAACCAACACATGGGAAAAATATTATTGGGTACCAAATGAGCATACTCCATGTAGCACAAAATGACCAATTAGGTATGCGCATGATTTTTCTTAGATATATACATAATTTTTCATACGATATGCTTCTCTAAAAATAATTCTGATGCAAGAATTGAATTCACCCCTCATGCCTAATATGTCATGCCATAAATTAATTCGAGTGGCATACCTTGCCAACCCCAATGTGAAAACAATATTTAGAGTTAGGCGTTTGAGTCTATAAAAATATGCCTTACTAAAACCAGTCAAAATTAGTAGGTAATTCACCATGGGAGGACGATCTAAGAATCATGCACTCAAAAAGCAAGAGCCCATTGACACTGAGGGGATTAGGGGATAAGTCTGCAACCGGTTCAAAGTAGTTGGGTGGATGAATTTTTATCGCCTGGTTAGCCAAGACTAGGACGTAGAGGTAGCAAAGGAGTTTGCTGCCACTGTGAGTGAAGTATTTGCCTGGTTGCATGGACTGGTGATTCTAGTCACCCCAAAGCACATTGTTCATGTCACCAACCTCCCCCTCACTTGGGAATGTATATTTAAAGATGGCACGAAAAAGCAATGCATAAAATTATTGCTTGGATAGGGGAATGTCCCATGTGACCAAGGGGGGATCCCAAAGTAGAGAGTCCCAATGCACGTGAGGAAACTCTTTGAGTAGTTTGCAAGATAACTCACATACATTGGGAAGTATTCACACCTAGATGCAAACCATATGTAGTTCTTGAACCACCTAGTGCAAGGGTAAGAAATTAACATCCCGTTCTATGTGTAAAATGTCCTACAGGACGAGGCATCACGATATCAGAGAGGGGCGATCTCTGCCCTAGCCCACCATAGGCTAATTATAGCCCTGATACACCATGTGAAGGAGCATAGAGAAATCTCATTGGCAGGATGGGTCTGAACACATTGGTGTGCAAGAGCAGGTGGTGTCCGAAGCAGAGCAAGAGGTAGAATTACAAGGAGTATCCAAAGAAGTTAGGGGTGAACCTTCTGATGCATAAGATTAGGTGGTAACAGAAGCAACACATGATGCCTAACTGGGGGAAATTTCCAAAGAGGAACACCCCCAATTTTCACCAGGTTCTATGGAGGAAGGGCTGAGTTCTCTGCCCAATTATACGGAGGATAGGTCAGAATCCTCCAGCCCTGAACCCACAACATGACGAATAGAGCGCATACGCAATCGGATATGACTATGACATCTAATAATTTTAAGTTAGGAATAATAGGAAGATGCAAAGCTCATATTCATGATCAAAACCCTACAAAATTTGGCTGCTTAGAGTCTGCAAGACCCGCAGTCCTCGATAAGCCTGCAACAGCAGTCTGAGGTACCGATGGAAGAGGACCGCACTAGGTAGAGTGAGAAACTCATGATGTAGATGTTGTTTGAATAATATAAGGAGATGTCTGTGAGAAGAATACAAAGGTAGGAGGCCACCATCACCTAATTTTAGCAACTAATCCAGCAACTCAGGGTAGATAACCAACAATTACAGGTCAGGGAGATCGAAAGGCAGAACGCCTCTACCCAAATTGATTGGGCAATTAAGGTGCCCATGAAATCTCCAACATTACTAGAGAGAGTAGTCTCATTTGGGGTAGTCAGTTCATAATGTCCAAAATGAAGAATTAGAGGTAGGAGAAGGTTCGTGCGCCTCTGATAAAGTAATTTCAAAGGAACAAGGAATTCTATTTTTCAAACAGAAACCCTTGTTATCAACATTTATGATGATGAGGAGCCTTCAAGGTAGATCCAAGGACAAAATACTAAACTGAAGGCCAAGAAGGATTATCTAGAGTACCAGGTACCTAAATGTGAGGGATCGCTACCCGAAGAACTAGAGGAGCAAGCACTAAGTAACTAGGAAATAGGGGAAACAACCATAGGGGACCTAAGATCAGAAGGGTAGATCCCTGGATCCCCTAATAGGGAGGTAGCCTCCATAGGAAAGGAATATATCCCCATGTAGACCACCGTAATACCAGATAGTAGAAAGGGGAAGGTGCCTCAAATGATGCAGAAGAGGGCCAAAAGAAAGACTAGAGTGAAATTTTCCGAACTGAACCCCCACTCGAACGAAGAATGGGAAGAAGGCATGCAGGCATTCATAGAACAGAAATAAAAATTCAAAAAAATCTGAGTGGAGTTCGAAGTGGCAAAGGTAGCTAGGAAATCTGCCAAAAATATCGAAAGAGAGTCTGGCATTTATGTGAACCTTGCTATGAACGATCAATTTTTGGAGATCTATGGTTCGTCATAAGGCCGGCCCTCCAAGATGACAAAATGGCTAGAAATATGGGGGGTATATGGACCAAAGGTAGAGGTAGCAGTGATCGTAGAATAATATGCCAGCCTCATACCCAAAGAACTTTGGTTGTACAAAGCCAGTGTGGTTGTTCAAAAGAGGGACGATTTCGACAATCCCTTCATAGAGTTACGCCCTCAACTTGCTGACTTATGGCAGGAAGCAGAGGTGGCCTTCCAGAAGGGAGAAATGACTATGGTAGCAGTGCCCAGCATAGGTGTTGGGCCAAGCATGATAGGGAGGCATAGCCAACACACCAAGAAGCTTGTGTAGAATGAAGACCAACCCAACACAATTGAAAGCCAGCATAGCCGAAATTCAACATAGCCTAAGAATGCCCCACAATAAACTAGTGCCCCACAACAAAAATGGAAGCCTCAAAGTGAAGGACAAGCCAAGGCCACTAGCAAGAAAAATAAATAGGGAGAAGTGGCCTATACGAATAAGGTGATTACCGGTTTCAAGTGCCACGAGGGTGTGGCACATATTAGGCATGGGGGATGATGAAAACCATATATGCTCATATTTTTGTATATGTACTAACGGTTTTTGCGTGGCAATATATCATGAGTTGTATATTTTTATGAACTATTATGTATTTATTTAATGAAATCATGTGTATTATCTAATCCATGCGTGAAGTATGTTTTGTGTAGTTATTCCCTTGATTTTGTCATCTTTTGCTTAGTCGAGGCCCTACATGGACTTGGTATGGTTTTGCTCAATCAGATTAAGGCATACAAATATAGGCACCTTACTAAGGTAGGTGCCTTACTGAGGTAGGCACCTTACTGAGGTAGGCTCCTTACTCAAGTAGGCGCCTTACTAAGGTAGGCACCTTACTGAGGTAGGCACCTTACTGAGGTAGGCACCTGACTCAAGTAGGCGCCTTACTAAAGCAGGCACCTAGATTATACGTGTTGACCAAATAGTTGGAGGACCCTGTTGACCACCGTTCCACGTCATCTATGGGAAACTGCTGATGAATGATTTGTCCCAACCAGAGTGGATTAACGTGTAACTACTCATGCAAAAGAACCGTAACAAAGCGAAAAGCATCTGATTGCCAAGAAATGATACAAATCTTATTATTGTGTGTCGGTTATAGTAACTGAACTATCCCAGTTTAGACTATAACCGAGGCACCTGTTGTAATGGAACTGCAACAGGAAGTCCTGTGTGTGATATATAAACACACGAAATTATTTGTAGTAGGGGAGGTATTTTTTAGAGAACATTATCACATGTAATATATTTTGCATTGTTAATAAAATCTTGAGCGTTCTTTCATCTGCGTATTGTCTTTGGAATTCTTTGGGTGGGATCTACTGGAGCTCGGGCCCACTCCAAGCCAGTATTCCTCCCCTGCTTCTTAGTTACTTTCATATATTTAATTATGTATGGTAGTATGTTCATTTCTTAGATTAAATTTAATTATTTTAGAGTTGTGTTCTTTTTACGTACAGTGTTATTGCTTTTAGTGTGGTGTGTTTACTTCTACGTATTTTATTTATGTGTAAGTTTTATTGGTGTGGACGAATCAACCACTATTTTACAAATACCCCTAATGGTAGTTGAATGGATTCATCTCAAAAGTGCTAGTGTGAGTAGTCTCAACCGTGGCACTTCAAAATTTTATGAGCTCCCTAGTTTGACAATTTAAATGCGAGTGATGTGACAAATTTAACCAGTTTTTGGCACCCAACAAAGATATTTCTTCCATCAAATCATTTGTTTCATCATCAAAGGGCATATTTCAATGGTAAACAAGATATCGATAAAGCACCCAAATATTTAAGTGGGATGTAAATACTAAAAATATTAAAGGAATTCCACCAAATTGGGGAAAGAGCAACTCAAATAGAAGGAAATACAACATATATGAGGATAGTGTGTTTGTTCTTGTAGCAGGATGGAAGAAAAAAACAAAATTCTTCAATATGTTGTATTGGGAGGTACGACATTCAACTTTATTTTAGTATATGTTGTTATATCTCTCAATGTCGAGTGATTTTTGTTTGATGTTGCTATCTATGAAAAACATCTTCTAGTTCATTACAATTTAGATGTGATGCATGTGGAGAAAAATATCTTCGAAAGCATATTTGGAACACTGCTAGGTATCAACATAAATTCAAAGGATGGAAAAAACTCCCATGAGGATTTCAAAAATATGGGTATCAGGAACACATTGTGGCCAGTAATGGATGGAAGCAAGACATATCTTCCACCATCACCCTACAATCTATCAAAGGTTAGTCTTTGATGTTTTTAATTTTGGATTTATAAATGGTTATGGATTGAAGTTTGATATGGTTGATTTGATTTGGATGTTTGATTGGTTAGATGATGGCGATGTTGGTACATTTCAAGGACTTAATAAGCACTCAAAATTTGGTTTCTACATAATCATTTGTCAACTCTTCTAATGATTTTTTGACAAAGGGATCGATTTTACTTTGGCCTATTTTTAACAAAATCCATTCATCTGAACATGAATTCAAGCTTGCCCACATTCATCTTGTTTTTTAGATCTATAACATTCTACTTTAAATATTTTTAGATCTAGAGAAGGGTTTGTTCATAACACCAAATCTGATTAAATCTAGAAAAATAGATCATATTTGTATTGAATTTAACATTTTTTGAACCTTTGCATTGAATTTATTCTTAGCCAAATTTCCTCTAAATTAATCTAAAACAAGTGTGATGATGACATGTTGATGATAAAAACTTAAAAATTTAGTCTGAACTCTGAAAACTCATAATCCTAACCTTTAATTCGTAATATCTTGGTTTCTATAGGTACATTTTCTAAGAAATGGAAATTCCTAAAATCATTTTTAATTTTTTTCTAAGTGCCTTTGTGTTCAATTTTCCAACATCCATATCACCCTTGGTAATCGATCCAATTAAAATCTTACAAAAAGCAACCAAGTTGTAATGATTTTGTGGTTCACTTCCAAGTTAGCAATCCACTTCAATCATTTATATTTTTCCTACATGCTTATAATGTATGTCTAATGTATGCATGATCCTAGAAATTAAAAAAATGGTTAAGGTTGAGATCAAGTAATTTGCTTGCATTACTAACAATTCACCTACAAGTTAACAATTTGCTTGCTTTCTAAAAATTAAAAAATAGTCAGTGTCATGGTAGCTCTACCAAGGATACACCTTAAATGATGTATAATATTCCATGGATTTTGAATCCTTCACCTATAAATTTATTAAGGTCAATAATAGTTTTTCTTAAATCTAAAATCAACAAATTCTACAATACCACTAATTCCTTCAAAATTAGTTAAGTATACAAACTCATCATATGATGTGGAATCTTAATCCATAATAGATATATTAGAGCCAACAACCAATGCAAAATATAAATCAATAATTCATGCAACAACAACAAATTATTGCTCAAAATTATCAAGAGCAAAATCAATAGCTAATTTGGCATCCTCAACAACAATCAACAAACACTCCACAAGACAACCTACGTACTAAATGCCATGTGGACAGGGACAATATAACTCACAACTACAGTATGACCATGCATCTTAATGGCCTCAAATCCACCAACAAAACACATCAACTCTTGATGTTGATGTATAGAAATGGTTTATTTTAGACCTTCTATATTTTTTGTGTATTAGTGCAAAATTATGAATTCAAAGAGGAGAATTGACAGATTCCTCAATAATAAAATATGCAATGACCAATTAGGTGCACAACAATATGGAAAATATGAATTCACAATTAAACACACTCTGGTAGTTTTCCTAAAATGCGGTCCATGATTTAATAATTTATGCTATGACCATCCACCATACCTACATGATGAATCCACAAGTGGAAAATTCACCTATAATAGTAAATCAACATGTTACAAGCATCCAACCAATGGTTAATCAACTCATGATGAATCAACCAATGGTCTATAAAGTGGTTACACCTCAAGTCAATATGATGTAAGCTTATGTGATACCTGGAACACCTAAAATGAGCAGATGTCATTTTTCTAACTAAATTATAATAGTATAGAATCCTTATTTTATTGAATTAACAATTCCATCAAAGAATCATCTACCTTCTAACCAAGAATCATACTACCCTCAAATAGAGAGATAACTTGAGATGATAAAGGACTATTTAAATAATGATGGATTGACGATTCTTATAGGAAATTCCTAATCCTCTTATCTAGAGGTATATCTCTCATGGCTTGAGGAAAGGCTTAAGATCAAAATAAAATATGCTAAATATGGAGTGATACTTATATAGGAAGGTGAAATGTGCAAATATCCCTTAGATAAAGAATCAAAGGTTGTAGAATATTTTGAATCCTTCGGTCATTTCTTAAATGAGGAGTCAAAGGATATGGAATAATGTGAGGTGTTTAGTTTTCCACATGAAGGAAAAATGTCTACGATGCAAGAAAGAATTGATCCAAGAGCCCATGGTAATAATAGAGGTAAATTTACAATCATATCATGAGGCATTGTTACTTTTCTCATATGATAAATTGAAGTATATAGAAATAATGAAAATAATAATTAGGCCAAGATATGAAGAGAAAATTAAGTTTGTAAGGTCTAAAGAATTGACATATTAATCCCTTCTTATGAAGGCATTCTACTTAGAGGATTGCCAAATTCCTAGGATAGTGTTTAAACACAAATCTATACCACACCTGAAGCACTTAGAATTGGAAAATATTATCTTCCTACCATAAATTTTGCATGTGCTCCTTACGAATCAAAAACTCCTCTAGAGGAGTATCTATATACTTACAAGGATTTGAATTATATCTACTTAGAGAGAGGACCTAATACAAAAAATAAATATTTTGAAATAAGAAGTAAAAGGTTAGAAAGGAATGTTAAGTATTTGGTTTCCTAAAATATAAGGTGTTTGGTTTCTCTTTAGTGGAAGAGAATTCTATAGAGATAGTATAGGGAAGTCTGCAACCAGAATGTGAGGTATTTATACCATAGTTTGCATTGATATTGAAGCCTACATGTGAGATAGAGAGAATTGAGCCATAATATGAAACATACAATCTTATCTTGGAGAAAGATAAGTGTACAATATTTAAAGAAATCACATGGGATCCCTCTTATATAGAACTATTTTTCTTTGAAGAGGAAATTTGAAAAGTAAAAACCACTTAATATATAGAGAAATATTTACCTATAACTCTTGATATTGTTCAAGTGATTCTAAACAAAGGGTCTACTTTGAGCAATAGAGAGACCATGATTTTTTATACAATTATGGTGAGAAAACTTGGGGTAAAACTTGCATACAAATAGCTTGATGCTTTGAAGAATGGTATTTAAATTATCAAGGAAAAAAAACATAAGAAACAACTATTGTTAAGTAATATTTTGTTGCTTGGTTGCATAAATAAGAGATTCTAATTGACTGTCAAAGAAAATTTGTTATGGAATAAGATAAAAAATGGGGAAGATAATATTGCTACAAATGTTCTAGCTTCTACCCATGTCCTCGACCACCTTAGGGTTAAAAAGAGATATCATTTTCAAAATAGTTGGCATCAAGAGGTAAATCAAAAGGAATAATTGGAGAGAATATTATTTTACCCATAAATTGACATCCACCCATGGTCCAAAATATTTTGATGGATACTATCTACTAGATTGCATACATAAAGCTCTAAATTAGGAAATACCTTGGGAAAGGCTCTCTACATGTACCATTAATGTGATCTGATTTATTATGTTCATATAGGTGTTAAAAAATATTGAGCTATAACATTGACATTATAAGGGAGGACAATTATATTGCTTAAGTGAAAATCTAAGAAGATACACTAAGGTTGTCATTTTTTTTCATACTTTTCATTCCAAGATTATTTTTTTAAATAAGTTGTATTTTAATTCTATTGGGGGAAACTCTCATCGAAATACCAAAATATTACATTTGTTGTTAAGTCAATTAAACTATATCCAACATGTTTTTTACCACATTTTTTTTTCTTTTTTTCCATTAAATTTATTCTTCAACTTCCTCGAAGTGTTATGTTTTTGCAGTTAGCTCCTACCATCAATTTTATTAAGAGATAAAATCTCACTTGGCCACTTGCCTTCTAAAATTTGAATTTCACCAAGATGAAGATCAACACCGCAATTGGCTAAATTATTTGCTACCCAATTTTCTTCTCTATAAATATACTCACACGTCTAAGAGATTACCTCTATTAATAGGTGATAAACATCAACAATAATATTATTCTTATCTAGTTTCCACATCCATTTTTGTTAATAGCATTGATGGTAATTTGTGAATCCCTTTCAATTGAAATATATTTTCATCCTTTTTGTATTGCAATTTTAATTCCTATAAGTGCCCTAGCCTCTACATAGTTTTTAGTTGAAGTTCTATATGATTCTAATTCTAAGTGAGGAGAATTTTTCCTTCACTATTTTTGAATACGCTACCTCCATTAGCTTTTCCTAGATTTCCTCCAGAAGCACCATCTAAAATTACTTTTGATAAATCCAATTTTTGGATATTTCTATTTCACCCGAGATTGAAGTAGATCCTTTTTTTTTAATTTCATTATTGCAAATGAATATTCCATGTATGTTCAAATCTTGTAGCCAAGTTATTAGCACCTATTTTTATACACTCAATACTTCCCATGGTGAGCATAATATTTTTAGATATTCTACAAGAAAGGTAATAATACGGTTTCGAACTTAGGCATGATTTTGAGATTTATTTTTACAATTCTATTATTCCTTTTAAGACATAAATTCCAAAAAATAATGATAGGGCCAATCATCCACAAAATACATAATACTTTAGCTTAGAAATAATTAATCCAACATTTCATCAACTCTTTCAATGTTGATGGAGCTACCCAATATAAATTCATATTGTAAAAAAATTAAACCCAAATAGTGTGAGCAAAGGGAAAATGAAGATGTGAATGGTCTAATATTTCTAAATCCTTCTCATACAAGGTACATCTAAAATATCCATAATATCCTCTTCTTTGTAGACTCTCTCATGTAATAATCTTACTTTGAACTCATATCCAAAGGAATGTTGAGGCCTTAGGGAGAGCCTCTAATGACCAAACATTCATCCAAGGAAAATCTTTGGAAGAAGGAATTTTGATTGATCTAAATCCTCATATCCAACTTGACTTATTATCCACCATCCTTTGATAAATTCTAAACTAACTCATCCTTTCATGTAAAAATCAACAAATAAAAATCTTGAAGCATCTTTTGAATTTTATCTGCAATTTGTTTGAGTTCCTCTCCTTCAACCAGGTTACTAAAATAAATCCATGATCTAGAGTTGTTTCTTGTATTAATATAGTCTTTGAACTTTGGATATTTACATGCTAGGATGCTTGAGCCAATGGTTTACAGTTTGAGTTGGAGATAAGAGGATGAGGCTTCAACCAAGCATCAAAACAAAAATTTCCATAACTCCCCTCATTGACTAACCATATAATATATTTCTTTATCAATTGAAAACTATCTAATATGGAGTTCCATGTTGACGATCCTTTGGATCATATACATTTATAATCCTTACTTTGATGTGTTCCTCCTTGTAAAATAATCCAATAACCCAATTACTTTCTACTTCTAATAATTGCCCATCACATTTGTATTTGTCGTATATTATTGCTACTACCTGAATCTCTTATAGAAGAAACTCCTATACAATCACCCATCTTCCAAATCTTCTTAAAAACATCCTTACATTCCTCATAACTTAATTTTATTTCTTGTATTAAAATAAAATTGGGACTATAAGAACCTAGTAATTTCTTAATTACTCATTTTTTAGGGATCTTATTCATACCCCTAATATTCCATGATATCATTTTCATCATCAACACTTTTTATTTTTATTATTGGGCTTAGCCCCACTTCTTGTTAACACCTATGATATTTTTATTTGGATTCTCATATCAATAGTATTTTAAGTTTCTTTTTCTCTTTGTTCCTACTTTGATGGTCTTCCTCTCCTTTTTTCATTCCCACAAACACTCTCATCCTCATCAATCTCTTCTATTTTCATATCATTCATAATGAGAATTATCTTCTAAATATTTATGTTTTTGTAAAATATATAAAGTGCAAGGAATAGCCTCACTAGCATTTTCTTCTTTATGTTTCCCTAAAATCCTAAAGTGCATAGATGATCCTCCCTAGTCATTACTTTATTATGTTGACTTGGAAACCCTAAATTTACTTGGATATCCTCCATAAATTTTTCTTTATTGTACTACTATTGAAACCCTAAAGTGCAACGAATATACTTTGTAATACTTTATTTTTTATTGTAAGGAGAATATTTTATGCTACTTGAGGAAAATAAAGATACTTTACATGGATTAAGGTTGACCTCCTTCAACTCATTTGCTTTAAAATTTACCTCCTCATATTTCTTTGCTTTAAATTTTTCCTTTCCTTCTTCCTTCGCACCTTTATCTCCTTTTATATTTGAACTTGCACATTATACATGCTCATCCCTCGTATCATTTTTCTTCTAATGGTTGATTTCATTTATTTGTAATGATTTTTTCTATCTGATGATCTAGAGGGGTTCTTCTTGCCACTTTCTTAGGAGTGGAAAATCCTTGATTTGACCTAGCTTCTCCTATGATATAATCTCTTTGTTTCATATTGAAGCTACCCCTATGCCCAAAAATCTCCATTATTTTTACTTTGTAGTCTCTTGCCTTGTGTCTGATTTCATGATATTTGTGATATCAAAATACAATATTTTCATAATCCACTTGTTGATCTCGTTCTCTTGATTCAAATTTAAATCGAATAGACTACATTAATTATTTTAAAATAACCATGGCAACACATATTTGAGTGTATATATCATGCCTTCTCTCCTTAATAGTTGGTTCCTCTTGGATGAATTCACCTAGAATATTACCAATATTCTTAAAAATCCCTTACTAATGAGTTGATAAGGAATTTCAAAATACCTAATCCATATTGGAAACCTTTTAATAGTATCTATCTCCACAAATAAATTATCACTCCAAGGTCTTAAATACAATGCATTTTTGCCCCTAAATCAAGGACCTCCATCCATTATTTTATCTCTATTTTCTAAACTAGAGAAAATAATGAGAAAAAATCATTTTTGAAGAAAATTCATGGAGTAATTTGAATTAAATCCCCAATTCCACTTGATCCAATTTTGAATCTCACAAAAACCTATCCAGTATCCATAGAACTTACATATTGATCCTCTAGTTTTAAGAACCATTATATCATGCTCAATCATTTCATCCTTGATAATCACTTTTGGCGTAGTATTTGCTACCTGCACATGGTTTATCATAGATTTTATGTTCCTCTTATCTCTAACTAGGGCATTCATATTTCCAACTAAGGGATCCTTACTTTCAACTAGGCCATCCTTACTTTTAATAAGGACTTTAAAATTTTATTTTCTTGCCATGTAACCTAGATTTTCTTCATATGAATTCTTTAAAGTTTCTTCTAATATTTGGAACAAGAAGAAGCATTTATTCCTTGATTATACTTTGCTTTCTACTCCCTACTTCCTACAACTAACTCCTGATTTGCACTCACTCCAAAGTCACTTTTTCTTTTCAATATCAGTTGAATTTTTCTCAAAATGAATAGTTTTTTTTCTTGAGACTAAGAAGTTAAGGTATCAACCTAGAAAAATATTGACAACAAGTAAAAGTAAATAGTTGACATAGGATTTGGTGAATATGGCTCATTATTGAAAACCATAATGACAAAAGAAAATGAGGATGAGGTTATGAGACCCTTAATGACATGGGAAAAAAGGATAAAATAATATATAGAAATTATGGATATTCTTGAAGAGAAGCGATTTGGAAGAGAAGAAGATTTACATATCAAGAGAAGAGTAGAAAGAATGAAATTTTTTAATATAGAAGAACAAATTACTTCCACCATCTACCCCATGACTATTCTATCTTCCCATCTTAATTATTCTAATTTCACTTCTTGAATCCCCTCACTTATTTTTTTGTGTGCATCTTACATCAAATAAGTGTAGCCCTTGTCTTAGGGTCACTAACAAGTTCACCTATTCAAGATGTAGGATCATTCCATACACCATATCCACCCTAGTTTATACCATCATCAACTGTTACATCATTGTTACTTTTTTTTGGTCCTCCATATCATAAGCACAATTGTATCACTCCATGTTCCCTCATTTCAATTCCTCATATCACCCATCATCACTTAGTTAGTGCATTAGACTGGTGTCCTTACCCTTGACATGTTACTATAGGTACAACTACAATTCACTTCAACAACATTATTGTAAGTGTTTGAGGGAATCTACACTAGTCCAAAGAAATATTCCACCCATGATGTTAGACATTTTTTCCCTCATTAGATAATAGAAAGCCCTGAGAAGAACATAGAGGAAATATCAATCATTATGTAAGAGGTAAGAAAGTAGATTGATTAATATTTTGCCAAGAGATTCAACATTATCTAAACCTATGATCCTACAATTAAAGGGGTAGAAACTTGTTGACTAAAAAAACCTTTCCAATATATCCAAGTAGTCTAACAACTACTCTAATCAACTATATTATTAGATTGTCGAGATTAGACTTATCAAGGATCAATCCATTCTAGATGGTACAACCAATAGGACAATTTAAAAAAAAATGATTCCTCAATGTACAAAAAAACTATCAAAGATAAAATATATAAAAGGAAATCCCTAATAATGCACAATCAATGAATCAATTGGAAGAACACATGCAAAAGTATGCAATATAGCTACAATAGGAAACAAGGGCATTGAAGAATGAAAACAATGATATGAGAGGGAAAGTAGCAAGAAAGGAAAACATGAGGAAAAAATTATCTAAGTTGGAAGGGTAGCTATCTCAAGAGGAATATAAGTTGAAGCAATAAGAGACACAAGACTTATATCTTCAATTTGATCATTTTAAAGTAACAATGCAAAGTAGAAGGTATTATTGTGTATGATGTTTCAAATAAGATCACTAAGTTAGAGGACCTATTGGACATGTTAAAAATCATAGTACATTAAAGCTCTCAAAGGGCCAATATGAGAAGCAGATGTCGAATTGTGAGATGTTAGATAATTTGGACCTACCTTTAGGTGTAGACTGGTAGACTCTTTTATAACTAGCTACCCTAGATTTGAATATAGTTGACCCCCAATTTTCTAGTTTTGCTATGAGATTATCTTAATTTAAAATACTTTGTGACCAAGAATAAGGTATCATTTGGGACCTCTTTCCGATTGAGCTTAGTTCATCACGAAGTTGCAAAAAATATAGTAGTCTGGATACTACTTTCAAATTCCAACTAGGAATTGATTTTTATAGCCTTAGAAGCAACAGTGTGAACTAGAAATTTTGGAAAAAAATCTAAAAAATTTGCTAATTATGGGAATTTCCAATTCGTCGACAAACTCTCAATTCATCGACAAACAATGATATGTTAAAAAAAATTAGATTTGTTAGCAAGTTATTGATTCAACATCTTCCCCTCCAACATTAGCATGACATCATCCAAATTTTCTAAAATGTCTAAGTATGAAAAACTCTTGATTCATTAACAAATCTTCTTATTCATCTACAAACCAAACAAATTGGTGGACAAGGAATCATGGGCATGCAATTTAAATACATTTTTCAAGGAAACCACCCAAAAAGTAATATTTTATCTTCACATGGCACGCAATTAGAGATAGAGGGCTACTAAGCATGTTTAGAGGCAATTTAGAGGTATGCAAATTTTAATAGTACATCATTCTGCTAAAGATACCCCTAAACTAGAAATTTTACTAGAAGTGGAAATGATTTACCTCTAATAACTTCTAGGAAAATAATTGCCTATAAACCAAAGCTATGGGATCCATAATAAGGATCGTTTGGCCATTTGAGAAAGTTAGAGCTACACCTTATGATACTCCATTATACTTAAGATTTCATTTTTTCTAACTATGGAACTTCCCTTTCAATTTGTGGATGCATAGTGACTATGACACTGGCCTCTCACTTTCTATTAGTCCTTTATTATATTATTGTAATTTTCTTATATGTTGGAGCATATTGTTGTTATTTAATTCCCTCTAGATGTGTTAATTGATCAACACGTGTTTTGTTATAATTTCAACCATATTTACTTTTATTTCGTTTGCTTCATATTTTGTACACCCTTACCTATCCAAAATTTCTCTTATTGCACTTATGTTAGTTTATTTTGGCTAGATTCATGGGGATCCAATCCAAATCTAGATGTTAAAAAGGATTTGTTCCTTCCTTTTAATTGTCAAAACATAACCTCATGAGCGCATACCATTTTCATGGATCAACACCTATGATAACCATTGGAATACTCTCTATATCTAGCATATTACTCTTCTCATCTAAGATTTTGGAATACATAAGGTATCGAAACCTCTTAAAGTAAACAACCACTAGCTTGTTCTCCCAACACTCATCATATGGCATCACATATTTGACAGTATTTTGTAGAAACCCTATTGAGAATAAAGTTTACCAACTAATATATTCTTCCATAAAACTTATTTTTTAACTTGTAATGTTAGAACATGCATCTTGCCATCTCAATAAAGCTAGTTTAGATTTAAACAATATTATTTTATTATGAGATATGGAGAAAAATACTCTATAATAGATTCAACGTCCATAAAATATAATCTCAAATAAACTATTAATATATTCACCATTGGAATCCAACCTCAATCACTTGATGTTGTGCTCACTTTCGTTTTTGATCAATGCTTTAAAATATTAAAATATGTCAAATTCTTTTTTCCTATAAAGAAAGACTAGAATGAATGCAATGACTAGTCTAATTTTTAGTTACTTAAAGGTTTGTTGGTGTTCATTTATCCACCTAAATGGAACATCTTTTTGTATGAGCACATCTAACACATGGGATATTTTGTTGGAAATTGTGATATTGAACAAGATAAAAAAATAGAACAAGACAAGAATAATAAAAATCAAAATATGATAAAATTGAAATTGCAAGTGAAAATTAAATAAAGGGAAAATAAAATATTCTTATCTAGAGTTGGAGGGAATGTGAATCACCAAGAGACTCCTGAGATAACCAAGATACATCCTAGTATATAAAAGTATATGACATTGTATTGAATGAATATGTCCAAATTTAAAGATTTAAGAAGTGTTTATTAGAGGGTTTTCGTACAATTTCATATTTAATATAAAAGTATGTAGGATTATATACTAAAATGTGACAAATTTGTTGCACAAACCAAAGAGCATCCTATTGTATATATAAGTACCATTTTCAATGATAACGTTGGTCTTCAGCTTGTCCTTGATGATACTCATTTGGTTGTACCTAAAGAATCCATCCAAGAAGAAATAGATTTGATGTCTGCCTAGTTCCTTTAAATTGAGTTTGTGGTGTTTGCATCTAATCTCTTGATCTATATGTAAATTTAGATTTATACACTCTTTTATCAAACTTAAAATTACTGAGGATACCAAAATTTTGATATTCACTATGAAGATATTACCATAATTTAGCATATTCTTGATTTTTACATTAATAAGTGTCACCTTTATATTCATGTGATATGCCCTCTTCATTATTTATTATGTACTAGGTACCAAAGGCATCTAATGTATGGATAACTCAAGTGGGATTCCCTAGAGGTTCTTGTATAGCCATGCAAAAATATCCTTGTACTTCAAAAACATTTTGAAGTCTTCTACCTTTAGGATTAGATCCTAATCATATCCACAACTGATCATTGTTTATTTGTCTTCTTCATGGAGATTCACTTATACCATGTATGGTCATTCATACTTAATGGTGTGAGGATCCTTGGCCACTTTGGTAATGCCAAATGGATTTGCTGACTTATCAATATGTGCATCAATGACATTATACTCTATAATATTTAGGGGGAAAATATCTTCTTATCCTTATCTTATGCATGCACATTATTCATCTTACTATATTCTTATGCGTGACTTTATTCACTTTCCTTATAGGAGTCAAGTGATTTTGTCTTTATCTTTTTGTTTTATATTTTTTCTCATCCATATTTAATTAAAGTTTTACATATTGAAACACTTCGTAGCACTTCAATTTCCATTGGAGGATATTACTACCTAAGTTTCCTTCATCCTCTGTGCACTCTTATAACTCTAGAATACCATCAACTTTCGGTTTCATACCAATTCTCTTACATTCTTCATTATATGTAGAAATGTTTGAATCATTCAAGGATGCAAGATCTACGCTCACTATTTGGTTTCTTATGTTGATGGTGAAATTTGCTCTCTATTCTTAAAGGTTATGAGGTTTTTATCCCAATTATGGTCAAATTTTATAATGGACAGCCATCAATGAATGATCCAAAAATACATTACATTTGTCTTTCTAAAAGGTGGTAACTATAAAATTCAATATGAATATTTACTTTGTAATGACAAGTTTCTACCTAGTCAACAAATATTTCATCTTAATCTTGTACTAGTTTGCTCTTAACAATCTAAAATTTTGAGACCATGGATTTGGTGTAACCAAATTGCTCCATGTCTTTTTTGGAATAACATTATGCTTAAAACCATCACCAAGTATAATGTGTGTCAACATATGACCAAGTACTTTTATGTGTAATAATGTAGGCTACTTCTCAACATGAATTATAAACACTACAAAATTAATGAACTTGTCATTCTTTAAGGTGTAGTTTCTTTTTTTAGTTCCTTCGTTCTTGTCTTGTGCATTCTCTTTCCTCCATTCATGTATAGGAATAGACCTATATAGAACAAATTTAAGTTATTAATAGGTATGCTTGACTCTATTAGTTGCATTGCTAAGCATTAATATATTTCCTATTTGACTTGTAGTGGTTTGCTTTCCTTTATCACTTTGATATCTTGGCATCTCTTCTTTGACTTAGAATTGAGCCTCCTACCACATTTTTGTTCCTCGACAAGATGAAGATACTCTACCTTTTTTGCTTGTCAATTAATGATGCTTTCTCCAATGCTTGTTCAAAAGTTAGACATTATAATATTCATGTCGATGCTTAGTGATCTTCATTGCATATACACAAATATTGGATCTTATCAAGTACCAAAACTTCACTTACTTCTTGATAAACTTTGTTATAGTTGTCTTTGTGCTAGACTATTATCCTATGCACCTCTAGACATTCTCTATCACACTAGTATTGATATGATGTGACTGCTTAAATGTGGATATACATATTAGCCATTAGTAAAATAAGATTTTTATGATAATGAAGACTTTAAATATATTTTAAATCAAGTTAATAGATATAATTTACATGTTCTTTTTAATGAAATAATAGTTTCTATAGATATCAAATTTTATTTAATAATATTTCCTTTAATGTTATGTTCTTATGTTTATAATATTTTAACTATTTAAATATCATATCATTATATAATAAATAAACAAAATATCTTATTTTTTTATTTTTGGGTTATATAGGATTGAAATAGCCCCACCCCACCACCCGTACTACATTACGACCACTTAGTAGTAATATAACAACCTGACAATTATGCATGTGTCATTTGAGGATATTAGAACCCATGCCTTCTCTAAGTTAAAAAAATGAATTAGTTGAACTCTTTTTTGATTGAAAAAAAAAGCAAATTTACATTAAATTAAGATAAAAGCCTTTACAATAAATAAAAAAATGGGTGGGTTAACACATCCCATGGGGAATCAAACTAACCCTCATTGACAAGGCTCATTGACAAGGGTTAGGAAACAAGGTTGCCAAGAAAACACAAGTTTACCAATCATGATCATTGATGATCATTACATCAAAGAAAACATACCATATGGAGTAATGTGCCTTGGCATGTTGTCTTGCATAAACTGTTAGTGATTATGGGATGGGAATCCACCCATATGCATCACGATTAAAGCCTTTAGTACCCGTGTCGCTCCAACCAACAACTTGCCCAGGTGAAACTAGTTGAACATCATCCCACCTCCCAACCTTACGGGACGAACAAGCAATATCAAAATTAGCTTACTTCCTAATTGGCGATAACTGGGATAATTGGTGAGGGTTGGGACTAGTGCCTGCCTACGGGAGCATTTCTTGCATATGATGGAGGCCGACAATGAGAGCGGGATCGAAAATGCTCCTAAGAAGAGCGTTCTAAGGGGGTTCGATTGACTATACAAGGAACATTGGCCCAGTGCGCTAGAAAAACTTGTAGGTGATCCAACTCCATAGCAAATTTGTTGGTTTGAGTACATATCTGTAACCACATGTCATTAAAAACTTCTAATTTGTTAGCATGAATAACTGTAACAGAAAGTGTATACTATTTAAAAACAATTATGTTAAAGGCCTTCCAAATATAAAAAACAGTTTGAATTAGTTGAACTCTTATATAAATAACATAATTTATTTTTCTTCAAAGATATATAAATAAATAAATAAATAATTAACGTTTAATTAAAAAATAATATTTTTAAAATTGTTTTATTTTTTTAATATTTTTTCTTAAAACTTTAACTCACAAATTTATTTTATTTTAAATATTGATCACCTTATTTAAATAACTAAAATAAATAAATAAATTGAATGATATAAGATTAAGTAACTAAAAACCCTTATGTGATAAAAATAAAAAACTAAATTAAAATCTTAATAGATAATATATTACCATAAATACTATCAAAAAAATTAATTCAATCAGTTGTGTGCCTTAAATTTTAAAAAGAGACTTAAATACACCCAACAATACATATACATGCATAATCCTCTAAAAAATAAATATATCATTATCAGATTTTTATCATACCAATAATTATTATACAATACAAAATAATATAAAACTTACTCTTTTCAATCACTTTATTTATATATATATATTTTGCACACTCTTATATGTACAAACATGATAAAATATAGTACAAGCTTAGATATATAAAGGATATATATCTAAAAATACCGAGAGTTATCAATCCCGAGGAGTGGAGATCACACCCCCAAGAAATGAGATAGGCGCCTCAAGATTGATAACTCTCGGCGTTTTTAGATATATATCTTTTATATCTAAGCTAGTAGCATCCACGACCGCACAATTATTATATTAAAATATTTTTCAATGATATTTTTAAAAATATATTTATAAATGTATTGATAAATATAACATGCCAAAAATATTTAAAATAGCTTTGAGTGAGATGAAAATGCTCAAGTGATAACAAATCTGAATCCCAATAGGCGGTGTTGATAAACACCTTATTATTTCAAAGATTGATGTTGATAAACACCTTATTATTTCATAGATTGGCTAGAGCCAATCATTTAAGCTCCAAAGACTTTAGTCGCTCTTCTTCTTCCTTTCTCTTAGCAACTCATTTTCCCGACTTCAGTTTTTCATATCGATCATATGAAAAGTGTGGTATTATTCTAAGTCCTTCCAATGCCTTAACTCTTGAGATGGCAACAAAAGTTAAACCTTGTCTTTCTGTTTGTCCTATGTCAATTGTTGCTTTATTCAGTGTCAAACCTTGTGACTTATGAATTGTCAATCCCCAAGCTAATTTTAATGGAAGTTGTCTTATCTTTCCCTTTTCTACTGGTGTAATTGGAACAATTCGAGGAGATGTATCATCAAATACCATCCCTGTGTAGTTATCGAACTCCACCAAAACATATGTTGGTTGATCTAGTGGAGACCTTCCAGGTTTATAGACTATATTTCGAATATAGCCTAATGCACCATTAACAAGTCCAGCTTCAGTCCATAAGTTGGTTGTTAACATAACTCTTGCATTTTTTGCAATTAGTAACTCAACTTCAAGTTCTTCATTATCACCTCCTCCTGGATTAGTTCTTCCCCCTTTTGTTGCAATACTACGTGCCATAGGATATTTTGATTTTAACAATTGTCTCCTGTTATGATTATGCACATTCTCATTTGTGGCAAATAGATGGAAGCTATTGTCAAATTCTTCTATTGTAGTTGCATCTAATGATGTATTGGTCCTTCTCATCAATAATTGCCAGTCATCAATAGTTGGATTTGCATCTCTGATATTTGTAAGAAGTTGATGAAATATTTTTTGTTCTTCACTATCTCCTTCCTGTCGGAATACCTTATCCAATATTATGACTGTTGAAAATTCTTACCATAATAATTTTGCATACTTATCGTTGGCATATGGTGGCCTATCCATCACAGGTGGTAACTGTCCTAAATCACCGAACAAAATGATTGACCTTCCTCCAAAGCATATGTTAGAATACTGTGGAAATGCTTGACGAAGACGTGAATCTATTTGTTCCAATAATTTTTGGCCTATGAAGCTCATCTCATCAATCAATATATATTTTATATGTTGTAAATCTTCTTGAAAACTTGTTAATCTAGTTCCTTCCAATTTTTCAAAATCTGCAATAGGAATTCATAGAGTTCCATGTATAGTAGTTGCACCTATGTTAAATGCAATGACTCCAGTTGGTGCAAGTAGTAATAGGGGACAACGTTCTGGAGATGATAAATTTTCAAGTAATTGACGAATTGCACCTATAAGATAAGATTTCCCTATTCCTGTTGTTCCTTGTATTATCATGTGCAATGGAGGTACATTTTGACCTTCATTATAGTGTTCCTTGATTATATCAAAAGTTTTTTTCTGTTTGATGCTTAAGCTTTCATATGGATAATTCGAAGTGGTATCATCAGGAATGAGCAAGCCATTTTCCTTCATGAGGGTTATATGTTGTATTGCTTTTTTTGTGTAATATTCTCCTTGATATTCTATATTCCATGGCGCAAGTTTATCAAAATCTCTTCTTCCAAGCATATCTATTTCACTTACGTCCATGAGTTACCCATGGTATAGTTTGGATATAATTTCCCATTCATGTTCAGTCATGTTTTGTTGTACCACTCCAACATCATCATCTTCAGATTCACTATAATGTTCTTCTGTATTGTTTTGCCTACTTATCCTTTCAACATGCCATGGGTTGTAATTGAATGACTCCCAATTTGAAATGATATTTCCATCATCAAGTTCGATATCTCTCTCTATATTTCTGAATGGTTTGTAAAGTAGCAGCTCTGACCAACAAAACTCAACAAATTTTTTTGATTGTCATTCAAGAATGGTGATAAATCGTGGAAATACCCTTACAATAGTTGCTTCTTTTCTAGCTTTCCATTTGAAGTCATTTTTTCTCTTAGGATTATATATCCAAGATTTAGTTGCATTTATAAGTGAAACACTTTCCATGTTATAAGGTCGTTGCATATATCCATCAATTAAATATTTACCTTCTCTTTCGGTCTCATCTTCATCATTATGTTCCACCTCCTTGAATACTTTTCATCCAACATTTAGAGGAACAAATACTCGACTGCATTCAACCAATGGAAGCTCTAATAGCATATGACATGTTTCTTGTGCTCCTATATCTCTCTCTATAAGTGTTTCTGTTAGAAGACGTCTATATGCTCTTGTTGTTGGATCATCATTATTCTGCATATTTTCTATTCGCATCAACATTTGTTGATAAGTTTCTAAGCTTTTTTCAGCTTTCGTAACATACTTGGCAATATAGTTTATAACTGCATGCTTTGAAAGAATAGGTTGCCAATCTACATTTGCTCTCCATAACTGTAAAATGTAACGATTATGTGTGTTTACTCGCTCATCATTTCTTGTTGGTTCATACTTCTTATCTCCTATTTTAGGATCTTCATATAATTTTGAACCTTCTAGATTTAGAGGCCATGGTGCATTGTACCTAAATAAAAGAAATAAGATAAATAGTATTACAAATTTTGAACTTATTGTGTGCCCTTTATACTTGTATTGGCCTCCCATAGCATGTGTTACCTGTAATATGGTATTACATGGGATTAACACGGGCTATCAACATTTCTTCAATTTGTGTCAAATTCGTAAGTTCAGGTGGTTGTAGTCCAAGATCCATATTATTCTCTACAGAAAATCGATTAGGACCTTTTTCTTGTCGACACCTATTACATACTGGACCTTTGTCTGTCAAACACACCTTTATTCCAGGATAGCATTCATCACAAATATAACACATCAATGGTGATGTAAGATTGTCTAATTGATGTTTAAATATAGTCTACAATTCATTGAAATCCACACCATATGTAGGAATTTTTTGTATATTTATTGATATACCTTCAATATTTCCTTCTCTTCGAGGCTGCGATGTCCTTTCTTGATGCATCTCCATGTAAATCTCATTGCATCTGCTTTGTGTCTGTTGAACGACAACTATATTTGAAGCATTTCTTCTAAGAAAAGAAGATGCTTCAGATGCATCCATCTGTCATACTACATTTTTTTTCAATATTTTCTCCATTACCCTATTGCCTTTGTCTGTCTTGGTTAGATCGTCTAATTCTTTCAAGTGTTTAATGGAGGATTTGAAGTTCATTATTCACCTCGTTATCTGTGTCTATCATATGTTGGTGCTCTCTTATGTCTTGTTCCTGTGTCATTTGTGCACGAGACATTCTTTTTCGTTTTGTTTGTTTTTTCTCTTTCTTCTTGTATCTTTTCAACTGTTGATTCTATCTTGCGTTTTGCATGCTTGTCTTTATTTCTCATTTTCTCTTTCTCTTTGGCTAACTGTCATATGTGCACGTCTTTGCCTTTGATATTCTCTTTGATATGTCAAACGTTGTTGCTTATTTTCCTTCTCTAATATATTTATTTTTGGTGTATTTTCCATTTG